>VUYV01000028.1:1365566-1744326 GCA_008711295.1 Anarhynchus alexandrinus
AAAAAGAAGCAGGGGCAACAACTGGGTTAGGTCATCTAAGGTCAAGAGGGATTAGAGTATTGCCAAACCTTGTATTACAAAAGAAATCAAATGTTTAGCCTTAAACAAATGTTATGTTTTAAGAGTAATTTAATAGATTTAATTTGCTCTTTGCTTTGGAAAACTTTCTTCCCCAACATGCAAGCCATCAGCTTTTTTAAATGAATATTTTAATACTCTTTGTTCTGATGCCAAAATCTGAGGCTCTAAGGAAAACAGTAAATATTGCATAGGAGTCAGCAACATTTTGTTGGGCTGCAGTTCTGTGAACAGCTCAAGTGATCCAGTGGGCAGTTGCTGCCAAAAGGTTGCCCAGTCCCTCCCCGGGACTTTCCCAGACTTTTGGTTTCATCCATGAGCCAATTCAGCTCACTCACACAGCACGAAACTCTGGTGATAAAACCAGCGTCCAGTTGCCTGCGGGCTGCAGGGGTTACACTGGCCTAGAGAGAAACCCAACGAGTGCCCGAGCTGGTGTGGAGTGAGCAGTGGGAGCTACGGGGATGTGGAGGGATGGAGAGGATAAAACTTTCTCTTCTTGGGGGGGGCTGTCTCACTCTTTTTGGGGTAGCTGTGGTTTGGGTTTGAGCAGCCTTTTTTGGTCTGTCCTGGGGCCTTCAAACGTTTTCATTTTCAAAATGTTTGCGAAGTGAAAAGTTGCACGTCCTTCAGACATTGTGGACAAAATTTGAGTTACTACAAAATTACTTCTCTTCCTGAAATGTTGTTGGGTTTAATGTACATTGCATGACTCTTTTTTTAAAGCATTTCCTATCCATTTGCATGCTCAAAGATAAATATTTATATGACTATAAAGCTTTTTGGAACAGTATGGTAAATGTTCATCCAAGTCTGCATCATCGAACAGTATTAATTCTCCAACTTAAGAAGTTCTATGAAATGACATTTTAAATTTGTCATATGGTTATGCTTGTGGATTTTTTTTATTCTTTTGAAAAAAGTATGTTTTAAATGGGGGTCTGGAAAAAGAGAGGAGAAAGAACGAAACAATAGAATTTTTCTGACTTTGTATTTCTCAGCCAGTTCATAGCATAAAATGTGAAGCTGTTTCAATCTGTATGATGTTCAAGAGCCAACTGTATTGATGTGCAAGTCTGTTAATATTGAGTGAATTCTGAGGACAGCGTGAACTGTGGTTGTCTCTGGCAATTTAGGGCTAAGGGATTTTTTTTTTTTCCCCACTTGGATTCCAGGCAACTTGCATCTGAATTCCTTCCGTAAGGATGTTTATGAACCAATGAGTTAGTGTGAAATGCTGATCTCCCGCTCTTGTTCCATAGGGACAGGAGACCACGTAAAAGCTGGCATGATTATGGTAGGCTTCAAAGAACCTGGACAAGGAAGGTCCTTCTTGAATGATTTCACAGGAAGGCCCTAAATGTACTTAAACCAGGCTTTTTGTGGCTATTCTTCCTTTTTTTTTTTTTTTTTCCAACCAGGTCAAAAGCAGGAAGCACTTGAATTCTTGTGAGTTGTCCAGCTTTGGGTTCTTTATATTTCTGTTTTGGTGCAGTGAGCATTCCCAGGAAGCTGCTTGTTTTTCTGTGATTCGTAGATGATGGTGGTTAATTACTTGGCAGGGAGACTGAAGTGCCTGGGGAGCCTGACAGTGGGCTGCCTGCCCCTGGCTTGGGGGAGGAAAGGCATTTGCCACTGAGCAGCCGGAGTGCCGCACAGCTGCACCGCTCATGCTGTTGTAAGGAATGAGCAACCACGTGTTCCTCTCCACCCGTGCTTTATTCTTTATCAAGTTCATAATTTTATATTTCCTTGTAATCTTTCAAATAACAGGGAGTAGTGCCTGGTGGCCTGTTGTGACGCTATTGTGCCGTTAATACCCTCCAGCCTGTTCCTTAATTAGGGCATATTACTTTAAATCTCAAGCCACGCATTTTTAGAGAATAGTTTATAATTTTTTTTTCTCCCCCTTTCCTACTGTTTGCTCCAACCCTGTTGAGATGTGATTCAACAGAATTAACATTATCTAGCAGCTACTTGCTTCTGGAAAGGGAGTCAGGTCTTCCTTTCCCCATTGCTAAATTTGCATCTTTGCCCAAGCTCCAGTGCATCTAAGGTGATGAATCCGTGAAGCTGGCTGCATTTTTTTTTTGGCAATGTTACATTTCTGATGGCTTAACTTTCCAGGACTGCATCCTGGGGCTAAATGCATGCCAGCACTGATGCACAGAAAGTGGTGGGAGCAGACAGCCAGGAGGAGGGAGGGGGAGCGGGTGGAACAACTCGTGTCCGTGACAGCTGGCTGCTGGATGGGCTTTGGGTTGTCAGATGCTGGCTGGACACACGGACTGCCTCAGCAGCTGGATGTGGGAAGCAGTTTCCATCTATCAGTCATAATTTTATTGGCTTGTATTGAATAATTGACTTCTGTTTGGATCTTTAGCTGCTCTACATTTTGGATATATTATATTATATTATGTATTTATATCTTTAAGTTACTTGAATGCTATCAGTGTGTTTATTTATACAAATTCTGCTCAGATCTTTTGAAATAATAGATCAGTTACAGTTTCAACCTTCTAATTAGATATTTCCTCCCCTTTTGGGCCTGTGGGTTTCTTTTTAGTTGGAGTTTGGTTTTGGTTTTCTTTTTTAGCATCCTGTTTCTAAAAATGCTTGATTATAACAGTCCTTTTATCAACAGAAATAGCTGATTTCATGTCTCAAAGCATATGGTTATTTTCTAAAATAGCTCTAAGTTGAGATAAATGTGAAATAACTGCACAGATAACTGGGCAAAGTAGAAGATGAAAATGTCAGTGACTGACTTGTTAGAGAAGTCTTCTGAAGCCATGTATACTGAGCAAAATGGTGAAATTTTTAGTTAGATCAAGTTTATCAATGTTTTTTTGAAAAGCCTGTATTTGTCTAAAAATCTAAACACACTGTTATTTCATAATGGCTTATCAGTTATAGAAGAGGAGGACTTTTTTCATTCCCTGAGTTATCACCGTACTTGCATAGTAAGTATATGTTAACATAGCATCTTGAATTGTTCCAGTGGTTTGTGAGATACAATTAACTGCATCTTCTCCTCACATGACCCCCGTAGTGCAGGTGCTCTCCTTAATGTGAAATGTTAGACTGTGTTGCCCAGCATGATGACATGCTGGTTATCTTATATATGGTAACAGGAAGAAAATAAATGATCTTAAGACTTGACAAATAAAGCAAAAGAAATACATAGGGCTTGGTGCCACAACCCTTACTCAGAGAAGTGATTCTTCTGTGATCAGTGAGTCTGCTTACACAAATGGGTGTCTTATTTATTAAATGAGAGCTCAGGACATTTAGAAAATGATGTATGCTATCTGTGCAAAATATGTTGATGTCAACTGAATGCTCAGTGGAAAAAAAATTCATTATTAAGGGACATTGCTCACCTCACACAGCTCTACACAGGAAACTGAAAGGAAAAAAAAATAGTTTGGGGAAAACTCAGCGGAGGTGCGTCCTGTTCATCTTTTCTCTTGCTAGGGTTCATAATCAAAATGGCTATTAATGCCGTAGGAACTCAAGAAAGCCACACAAACCTTACTCAGCCCCTTCCTTCGTTAAACGTGTAGGAAGCTGTGAAGAGCTCACAGGGTGGAGAGGGGAAGAAATGACCCTTTGGTATAGGGCTCACCAATGTTCCCATGATCACAACAGGGGAAGAGGTTGACATATATAGTCAGGACACTCCTGTGACTTTGTGAAATACTGCCATATGAGAAGCAGTTCTTGAGCTGTAAGTTGCTATCATGTGTTATGGAACTGGCAAAAGGCTGTGCTGACAAGGAGGGAGGAATTACCTGAAGTTACCTGGTGTAGAAATGAGACAGTAAGAGCAGGTTAGCTGACTTCGGTTACAGGATCGATTTATCCTGCCTTATCATGGAGCAATGAAACTGCTGCTGCTTACTGTATCCATTTTCTTTTTCAGTGTGTTTGTTTTTTGGGTTTTTTTTGTGGTAACCTTGTGGTTCTTAACTACGTGAAGCTCATGGTAGATGGCTTGTAGGATCAGGAACTGTGGTCACCCTTAAGTCTTGTACATAGGCTTAATAAAAAGCAAAAAAAAATATTGTCTAAAACTGCTGAAAGAGATATTGACATGTTATGAAAAACAAGCTGTGAAAAGTCTCTACAAGTAAAAGAACACTGTTGCATATTTTTTCTTTAGATTTGGACCAAAGTGAAAACAAGGGTTTGAGGGAATGTTTTGTAATACAGGAACTAAGTATGTGAAAGAGCAGTTCTTGGTTCCTGTAAACCAAACTCCTCATACTCGTAGCTCTTCCTTCAATAGTATGTCTCATGCCTTGAACATTGCTTGTCTCTATTCATATAGGAAACCTCCGTTATTCATTAAGTAGTTGATGAATGACCATCATCAGCAAAGCCATTGTTCCAGAGTGTAGGTGACTCATAACCTTCATGTAAGAGATGCTGTGTTTTTGGCAGAAGACCTCAGTCATAAGCTACAACTTTCAAACCGCAGACTGCGCATTGGCAGCCTATTCTAAATCAGTGATTTCCAGTCCAGGGAGATGCCAGCGTGCTTCAGCCACCGAGCTGGGTAGTTCTGCCTGCTCCTACCAATGCCACTGCTGCCCTGTAGAGCGGGGGAACAGCAGTGGCAGGTTTCTGGGGATCCTGCCAGCTGGAGCAGATGCAAGGTCTGAAGGCTTGCTGCCTCCCCTCCCTACAATGGGGGAAGAGGTGGGAGTAGAAAACCGTAGCAGCAATGTCCAGGAGCGAGGTTGTCACATGTTATCTCCATGACTTGCAGCCTGTGCAACCTGTCCTGTGAGCCATGCTCTGTAATTCCAACTGTGCAGTCATTGGTAGCCCTCCAGCCACTCTGTCCCTGAGGTGCCTTCAGCGTCAATTTTGCTGCCGGTAGCCTCCAAAAACTGGGTGATTAGAGAGCAGTGGCACTGCTAGACTGTAGATGACAGTATGAAGGCAGTGGTCCAGCAGGGGAAAGATGTAGAAGATGGTGACTGTAGGGGTGCTTGATCTCAGAAGGCTCAAAACTATGTCATTTTAAAAAGCTGTTCATTGTTTCTTTTTCTGTTTTAGTTTACACAAGTAGTTAACATTCATAGTATATACCACTTGGACTTCTATCAAATTAACTTCGATTTTAAAGACTCCAAGTCAAAGGTGTTTTTTGACTTGCTTTGCATTCCCTTCCCTCGCATTGCATCTCCATTTTCCAAATTGTGCCCTCTGATGAAGAGTGTACTGTAATCAGTGCATGTTACATGGAGAAAACATAATTATTTCTAAGGAAATAGTTTTTTGGGCTCAGTCTGGGAAAAAAGCCATTTGAAGTCCTGTACAGTGCTTTTTGTTTTATTGGAACAGCACCAGCAGTGCATGGTATGTTATTGTGCTAATGCAAAATTTAGACAAATGTTGAAAGATAATCCAATTAATTGCTGACTTATTCATTTTGCCAAGACTCCCAGCAGATGTGCAGGCCTGCCTGCATGGAAATGGCTGTTAGATCAGAGCCAAAAGAACAAAGATCACAGCCAGACAGGACAGCAGACTAAGGCACACTGAGTCTTCCTGCTGTAGCCAGTGTTGGCAGGACATTTGTAGGGAATGTGAAATTCACCATTCGGTCCTTTACTTGGCATGATATACAGTATACTGAGACTGAGATCAGAATATTATGGATGTTAAATCTTTTGTTAATATTTCAGTGCTTCCTTTTAAAGCTTGGACTTTATAATCTCGAAGCAGGTAACCGCAGGTAACATGACAGCATCCATAGCTGGTAACTTGGCAATCTGTAGCTCTTCAGTAGCAGTTACTATAAGCTCTATTTCAGTCTAAAAATGAAAGTTACTGTGGGAAAGATGCATGGTTTCTTCCAACCAGAATAACTATAAAGCTTGACAAAACATAGAAAGGGCAACATTGAATGCTTGAGTCTTGTGAATACCCACAAACCAAACTAGTGCAGTAATGTCTCATATTAAACCAAGCAGATATGGGTACGTATCTACTTTGAATTGGATTCTATCACTGACGCTCTGCATAACCCACCTTAGTTTATTAGAAATGAAATTATTTCAAAAGTAAAGTTGTTTCTCGTCTTAGAATATCTTTTGTGTGTTGTGTACAGTTAAACTTTCTGAAGTTTGTTTCGGTTCTCCTTCTGTATTACTGCTCTGTGTGTTTTTGCAAGTGGTTCTCATACTCGGTGTTACACATACCACAATTTGGAAACCTCTGCTCTGTGTTACAATGTAAGGTAGCATATCTACCAAGAAGTTAAATATTTTCTAGTTCTTAGCAAGCGTTGTGTAGCAAGTGTTTGGCCTGCCAGTTTTAAGTTCAATATTGTTTTGTGTGTTTAACTTCACCTTCAGATGTTGTGAGTGGATTCACAGGGGTCATTGAACAAAAAGAGCAGTATCAGTAGACTTTTTGCTTTCTACAATTCATACCTACCATATTTACTTGAAGATTTATTTACTCTCTGTAATAAATGCTATGAAAGGGAGGAAAATATTTGTTTGGTAATCTTAGGAATGTTCCTGTGGAGGGAGAAATAGTAGCCTTGAATGCTTTGCATCTTCATTATTCCCAGAACGTGGTCTACCTTCTTTTGTTGAACTTAGAATATTTTTTGCCTCTGTCTGGAGAATAGCTTTGCAAGAAAAAAAACCCTACATTTTTGCATTTTGCTAGCGTATGTATTTGAACTAATCCTTTAATAGAACCTGATCTGTGTCCTATGCTTTGCCAAGATTCCACTCTTCAAAGATAATTCTAAACCTTCTGATATTTGCCTTTTATTTTTTTGGCTAGCACCTTCTTGCAGAAAGGAAACTAGTTTCTTCAGCGAGACAGGCCTCCTGACTACAGCAAAAGTTATTTTTTCTCTTTTTACAGCACTGGGTTATCAACAGTTTTCAGTATTTCAGCAGTGGCTCACCACAGTAAAGGCTGGCCTGATGTATAACCTTTAGAGCTCATCTGCACAGAACAGGATTTCAGTATGAAGTTTTTGTACTACTCTGCAGCTGCAAAGTGTTCACAACTCTGTCACCACTGTGATGGGAGAGGTGAAAAGATATTGAAACACAACTGTGTAATTAACTTGAGGATAGCATTTAATAGAATATGGAGGAAGTTAGGGTGTTTTTTTTTTCCATGAGAGAAACTCAGACCTCCAGACTTCCTATTCTCCTCCTCCATACTCCTAATTTTCAGACACTCTTGCCTTAATCCAGACAGTTATTCTTAAAATATGTTTGGGTATGCATCAGTAGTGTAAGACTCTTACTACTATGTCGGTTCCTCTCACAAACAGGCCAAACCTGTGAAGGGTAGGTACCAAGTTACTAAAAACCTCATTTTGAGGGCAGGTTTGGACACAATTGTGGGCAAAATCCATGACCTGATTTACTAGATTTCCTGCTCAGGCCTCAACAAATCTGTTGTTGTAAGTGCCCGAGTGAGAGGCCGCTTTCCGCCTTCTAGTTTGTGCTCAAGAAGCTGCTTGCTCTTGTCCTGGCCTTGCTACAGCTCCTGTAGTGTTTGGTGAGTCAGTGGATGGGTTGATTTTAGTTTCTTGTAGTGTCAGTGCTACTTAACGCTCTTCTGAACTGATCAGGAGATGGTATGGCTAGGTTACTGTGGCTAAACCGATGCTTTGATAGACTACTAGTTGAACCTCCACGTCTGTCCAGGGATGAGTAGGAAGGGTGAAGCTTTGCATCCATCTTATGTGAAAAGATCTACAGTAGAACGTTAAGACTGCAACCACTATGGCAGGCATTCTTGGGACTTAACACACTGAGTATACATAGCTACATAATTTTAAGAGAAGTAATTTTGAGACTTTATGCTTCCTGGAAGTCACAAGAGAATAACCCTTTTCCCATAGACTTTGGTTACATCCAGAAATGCGGTATTTCTTTCATTCAGAATGTACAATCAAGAGTGGGATCACAATGGCAGTAAAAATTAGACAGTGCTGGAACAGTTTAGATGCATTATGTGCTATAAGTGGGACTGAACAAAACAGAAGACCTAATGGTGTTGAGATTGTCTTTGTGAAGCTTATGGAACTGCTGATGGAGGACCTATCCAATACTAAAACATTAGTTTAACCTTTTGTGAATATAAATAAGCCATGTTTTTTAATGTTACTTGCATTTCAAACTGGCTGATTATATTTGTCTAAATGTTCATGGCTCCAATTTATTTCTAATTAGAATGCTCTGATAAAATAACTAATGCATCACCTAGCTTCAAACATTCTTGCAGATGCAAGCATGTTTGCAAGCATTCTAGTTTCTCATTTCCTTGCAGGTGATAAGCAAAATAATTAAGTGCTTATGAAATTTACAGTGTTTATTTCTTTTTTCTGTTAGGTATTTATTACTTCCTATTTCTCACTTACATTCTTGCCTGCCCTCATTTTAATTTTTCTTAAAATCTTCCCTGACCTTTCTTCCCCCTTCAGTTTATTTAACCATCCCCCATTAAAGAGCTGGTATTAATCATGTACTAGTGAACACAGTAACTGGCTGGTAGTATGTTGTTGTGCATTGCATTTCTGACCTCAAGTCAAATTTCTCAATTATTATAATGCATAGGAATAGCAGTAATACGCAAGTGTTTCTTTAATCAGGTCAAAATAATCACAGTGGGAATCTACTTCAGCCCGGTAAAAGCTGCAGGTTTTTGCAGCATGTCTGACTTTTTGCATATATAATGGATTTTAAGTTGTACTTAGAGCAACAACTGTATTTCTAAAAGGTAGACTGTGTTACGGCTTACTTAAATGGACAGAATTGAGCAGCCCTACTGAAATGCATGCTGCTGATTGTTAAGCAAGTATTCGGTATTTTTGTAATGCGCTGAAAATTATGTGGTTTGGGCTTTTGTTATAATACACTTGCATACGATACACTAGATAGAAGTCCGTGGTGAAAATTCCTGTATTTCTGCCACAATTTTCTTGTCTACATCACCTGGAAGGTGATAGCTTTCACTGGCTAGAAACCAAGGCTCAGATTTCCGGGGATGTTAAAAGATGCTTTTTATCCAGAGAATTTGACTACTCAATTTTGTATAGAAGGTATGGTGTGTCTAGATTTCCATTACCTTTTTTCCATTCCAGCTTTACATGTGAAGAAAGCTGTTCATCCTGATGTGGCTATATTACTCTTCAGAAGACGTGGCTTGAGGACATGACAAGATTAACAGAATTACTAGTTTGAAATACAGGTTAAATGCCTGTAGCATGCCCATCTCCAGCGAATATGGCTTCCAGACAGGATGAATAATTTGTGTAATGGCTTGTACAACAATAATGTATTTGAAGACTGTCTGTTTCTCTGCACTCCCCTTGTGCTGAGTTGTTACGCCTGTGAAGCCAGAGCACATCTTGGGTCAGAACGCCTCTCGGAGCTTTTGTTTTCGTTAAGCAGTTGCAAAAGATCCCACTACAGAGAAGCAATCTTTTCTCTTGCTTGTGTTAGAGTTTTGTATTACAGCGGACAAGCTTTACAAAATGGCTTTTGCCCACTGAAGGCAACTAGTGTTTGCCAATCTAGTGGGGGGCACACGATGCTGACAGCGAAATTGATTCTTAAGGCAGCCTAATCATTTTACATTAAAGGATTGTTTTCAGCTCTTCCTAGTTTTGCCGGACTTTGTATTAAGGCTGTGTGTATGTGTGTAAACCAAGTAGAATCCAAGTCTGAATACCTACTTGAGGAACAGGGGTTGCGTTTAAATCATTGCTTCAAGGCCGATCTAAGTAAGGCTGCTGCTGAGAGGAGCTGCCGTGTCCCCTTCCAGCCACATTCCTGGCTCTCCCCTTTTGCTAGCAGTAGTGCTGTGGTGGCCGTGCGGTCAAACCAATCTAAAATACACTCCAGCTTTCAACTGCATCGTTTCTGCTGCCCATCTCACTGTGTGGTTGAACAAGCGCTGGTGCTGGCATAGGGGAAGCAGTAGCCAGAAGCAGAAGCTGGAGCGGATGGTGACAAGGAAGGGGGAGGAGGAGTGGCAGACCACAGAGCTGCCCTGTTCTCAGCAGCAGCTCTGCATCTGTCTTGGCTTAAGGTGATCGTGATAAACATGACTAAGTACCTTGATGAAGCTGTGTGTGTGTAAATTAAGTTCCTATTTTGACCCCAGCAGTACTTTGTTTCCTTAGGGAATCCTTTTAGTACATAATAAGGCACCATTTTGATGGAGGTTTCTGGCCTCAGCCTGAACAGTTTGCAGCAGCAATGCCCTTTACTGAGCTGCAGTTGGGGAGCTGGAGACTTTTAAGTGTATTAGCTGTCCAATCTGCAGTCAAAATAATTTCCAGAAAGCTCAAAGACTTCACACTTTCACCCTCATTGCAAAGTTGTAAGACTGATCTGAATGTAGATCTATAAATTATGTGCAGTTACGTACCTGACTTGTGCATGGTACTAATCCTGCAGGAGTTACTCTTAAATTTGTTTCTGAATTGGGGATTCCCCAATTGGAGTGTAAGTTGCTACAGTATGGTATGGGATTCTGCAGGAGAGGGAAATTCAGCCTGTTGGCCTTTTGATGGAGACGAGGAAGACTTGCTGGTACGACCCCTTGTACCACCACCTTGGTCTGTCTTAGAGCTTTCAGTACTCCCACCTCCATAGAAGAGACAGAAATGGCACTTAAGGTATCTTCTTAGGCATTGAGGAATGGTGTGGAACAGAGCTCCCACTGCTGTAGTACAACACAACATTTTGTTTATGGAGCGATACCCAAGGAAACAGAACTGGGGAATTTCTGCCTAAGATCCCAAATGTCTGAGAAGCTTCCGTACATGGTGGGCCTCATCAGATTATCCACATAGTTCTGGGACCAGCCACCTTTATGTTCTTGAGAGATCCATTGCTAATTGAATGAAATGGAAGAGGGAAAAATGACATGTTGCAGCCGTTCTGTCTTGCGTGCGTTGTGATCTGCATACTGGCGCTTTGGTAGCGTGGGTTGTTGAAATCTTGCCATGGACATCTGCAAGTCTCCATGTTTGTAGAGGTAGCTTCTTGGTGTAGGTCTGCTTCAGTGTTTAAAAGGAAAAATAAGATTCTAAGAAAGAAAGCATAAATACTTGAAAATACTGTTGGAATCCACAAAAGTTGAAGAATCTTTAAGCAGCATTGAACAATACCTGTGATGTCTCTTTCCACTGCTGTTGTAAGAGCTGGCTTGGCTGTTGCTGGAAATGGCTTGCTATGATGGATTTTGCCATGGGAGAGGGAGATAGATTAGATCAGAGGGTCCAGGCTCTGCAGACCAGTTGTTCAGAATCAGAGGATCACCTTATGAAATGGTTGAGTGGGTTTTAGATTTGCTTTTTTTGGAAACATGCAGAAAAAACCCCACTCATGCTTGCATTTCTACTAGTACAATCAAGCAAAGGTAAAATGATCAAAAGGTAGTGATTTTGTTAAAAATGAAAATAATTATGACAGTACTGCAGTAAATAATAAATGGGTTTTCCTACTCTCCCTTGCTCCTCCCCACAAAAAAAGCTGTGGATTTTTTTGATCTAGAGATGAAGGAGTATTGACCTAAGTGAGATCTCAAGGGCCTTCTTATTATTTCAAGTTTTTGATTATGTTTACAGAACCAATTGTTTTCACACCCCAAAACAAAAGTGCATGGTTTAGGCCTGTGTAATCACATTCTAATAAGTGCTTTTATTACAGTTTCCATTGTTTGAATATGTTTTGCTTTCTGTTTTCTTCCAGCTTTCTTCCCAATAGTAGCATATTGATCCTCTTAATCAGAATAAATTCCATTCTGCTATGAAGAAATGAAATGAAATGGCTTTGTGCTTTGCTTTTTTTTTTAAATACTTACAATAGGAGCCCTTTCCTTACAAAAAAGTTGCAATATATTTAGCTAATTTTTCGTTGCTACCTTCTGTAACAAAATGAACTTTTTTTTGAATGTATAGTGTTTTGTGAACAATTTGAATACAGAAAGAGAATGGCTGAACAAAAATGCTGTTTTTTTCTATAGTTCTTCTGTTGAGCAAGCACGTTGACAATTCAGATCGGAAAAAATCTGTTAGAAATTGTAATCTTTCTATAGAAGAGCTTAGGCTAATCATGGTGGAAGTCTTTTTTTTATATCCATTTCTTCAAAGTTTAAACATAATACATTTCAGTGAAAGGCAAAGCATGTTTTTAGGATGAGACACTCTTAAAGGGAAGATGAGTATTCTACCTTTCTTTGTAGAAGTGTTAGTACTTAATAAATGTGCTTATAGTCATTCTACCTTATATTTAATCCTGTTTCTAACTCTTGGGTTTTTGTATGTATTTGTTTTTCAGGCAGCAGCATCTGTCCAAAGTCCTTAATATTGTCTAGATCTTGTACAGCGAGTGCCACAACCAGGCTAGTTGAGCAGAATGTACGCAATGAAGCGGCTCAGGGAATAAATGGAAGTGTGCCGGTCAAACAGTCCCCGCGTTCAGCTTCAAATCCAAAGCCACAAGGTAAGTAGTTTCAAATATTTTTGTTAGGAAAGCTGTTCTTCATCTCAGACTTTAAGAGAAACAGAGCTCTTTGAAAGAACTGTATTTGTCAGAAAGAAAATAGCAGGGTAAAAGCTTGCTACTGAACTACAAATATTCTGTAAATGCTTTACAAATCTGTAATTCCTGATAATATTTTGCTGAAAAAGGTTCTCAGAAGGAAAGCTGGACTTACTAATATGTTACAAGCACATAGGTCAAGCTACACTTTTTATCTCAAATGTCTAGTAATTTACTGTGTGCTTATTCCCAGGCAGCAAGTGTTAAATTCGTTCTCTGCCCAAGAAGTGGCTAGTAGGTAGAGATGGGAGAATGCGTTTAAGCCCCTTGTTTGTATTCAACTATTGCCAGGACTTATTTTTCAAAAGGATTACTGTATTTGAGCTGGAAGATTTTGATACTATTTTTGAATTGGAGTGTTTGGCAGACTGGTTTCAAGGCACAGGGGTGGTGTGGAAAATATTCGGGGCCTTTGGGGTTCTAGCGGAGCTTGAGAGGAGCCCTCCTGCAGGAGTATGTGGACAGATGGAAACTTTGTGCATAAAAGCTGACCAATAACATCTGCAGAGTAGAAGCAGATTTCTTTTCTTCCTGTCCATAAACAGTATCTTCACTTTTAGAAGCTAAATAGTTCAACCTACATGTCGACTTTATGTATCTAAACCTCAAGCCATCTGTTTATGTGGTCTTCTCAGTAATACTGATGATTCTGCTGAGGTTGAGTTACTATGTTCTGGAAATCATGGATTCAAAGCACATCTGGACTGATGTCTTTTAGGAGTGACGTGCAATAGGAACGTCATTCATCTCAAAAGTTTAAAAAAAAGAACAACAAACGAGCGAGTTTAGAAGACTGATACCACAATCTTGCTCAGTGAATTGGATTCTGAGACACAGTGCTGATATGACAGAAACTAGAATTACTTACAGAAAACTGTATCACATCCAAGTCACTTAAAGAAGCTAGAATCACATAGAGTCATCATATAGTGGATTTAACAATCTGTGTATCAATTAATGGAAAAATGCGTCTTGAAGAATTTTGCATCAGTCCTGAGTCATGTTAGAGTTAAGGGGGGGAAGAAATTTATTGGGGTATCAAGAAAGTTTTGTTTACTTAGAGAGAATGAGAGCAAAATAAAGCTGTATTTTTTGTATTGCTTGTTTTTAGGGAGTTTTTGCCAGTATTGTTTGCTAAACTAAGATGTTTTTGTCTGTCACATGTAAACATTACTTATCTGAGTAGTCTTTCTGCACCAGTTTCTCGATCTCTGAAACACATTCTTTGAAGCTGAGTTAACAAGACAACACGTGTCCTTCCTAAGAAAAATATTTTAGAAATCTGTTAATGGATAAACAGAAACAGGCAATCAATAAAAAGATTTTAAGCCTTTCAAAAACAAAGCCAGCCCATGTATTAGAAATTTTAGCTGTTAGATAAATTAGGAGTTGGATATTATTGAACCCCATTCATTCAAGTAGTTACACAGCTGTTGTTGCTCTTTCCTAGCCATGATTTCTGTGTTTGTCAAAATTGCTTGCTCCAAAACATGGCACAGCCAGGGATAGTGTTGTAGTCTAAGAAATGCAGCTGTGTAGATTATATTCAATAATACTGTTGTAAATAGCATTTCGTGCCTGCTTTGTTCATGGGCATATGTCTTTCTCTGTTTGTTTCTATTAAATATGTGCATTGTATCAAAGTTATATAGCATATCTTTTGGGCCTTTTTATTTAATTGAAGCAAAACAAAATAGAATGAATAAGAGAACCAGTTGGGAGTCCAGATGATCCAAGCAAATGAAATTGCTCTACTTTATTGGTTTAAATGTGGTTGCTAATTTATTTTTTTTTTTTGGAACAGCTTTTCATGTATAGGTACCGAAACATTTTTGGTTTATAGTAGCAGGAAATGTTTTTTCCAAATTATTGTTCTAGTCATGCAAATACTAAGTGTCCTTTCATAGTGAAAGGAAACAAGATGACAGACCTGAATTGTAATGCGAGTGTATTTGGTTGTTGATGAACTAACTGCAAAATGACCTTCATCTAACCTATGAAAATACATACAATTAAAATGAGAGATATAAAGTTGACTTTGAGGTTGCATTACCAGTAGGGTACAGATATTTTTAGTAAACTTAGCTTTAATAGAGGAAAGAGAGCTTTAACATAGAGGAAAAATGTCCAAAATCTTGCACTTGAAGTGAACCCTGGACTCTGAACCTATTTTTTCTGTACTTGGTCTCCGAGAAGTAGTTTAAATATTTGGAAACAGATCATTCAAGGTAGCTAGATCAAGTGAATAAATTTCTGCACGGAATCCAATATAAAATTCTTTTTCATTCTTTTTTTTTCCCCTGGCATTTCAAGGAGAAAACAAACTAGCTGTCTGATACGCTGACAGTAAAAGAGCAATTTTTGTTCCCCAATAATTCCTTCCATCAACAATTTAGCAATTCGTATGTCAGATTTCTGTGTTGAGTACAGTTTGATTCATGAAAGTCTTTGCGAATTTGGAACAAAGCCTGAAACTGACTGAAGGCCGATGAGGGAGTTGAGCAAAGAAATCAGGACTGTGGAGAAAAGCAGTTGCAGTGTGTACCAGCTGTGAAACACAGTGTTTTGCCTTTGCATCAATGCATTCATTTTCTGATAAAGTGGAATAATCCAGACTGCAAGTAGTCAGTGGAAATAACAAAGTACCGCTGCTGAGTTCCAAGGCAAATACGATGCATGAAAGATGAAGCAAATTGTTACATAAATTGAAATTTGCCCTTACATACAAATACTTGGGCAGTGATCTGAACCCAGCAATAGCAGAATGCACGTATTGTGACATGTACAAATCGACCAGTTTTTTTTCTAATTTCTTCTATTCCCCACTCTTTGAACCTCTTGCATGAATTTTACGTGATGCCCAATTACAAAACCCTGGGCACTGAAACTGTTGTCTGTACCAGGCAGAATTATTGTAGGATGGAAAATATGTTGAAATGTCAACACTTCTTCAAAGCAGTGAAATGTCTTGTCAGTTCAAGACTGTTGCTCATTTAAATTGTTCTAATGAGTGCTTAGGCGTACTTGTATATCTCCTGCTGAGGCTGAAGAGGGATTTTTGTTTGGGTTGGAAATGATTTTCCACTCCAGAAGATGACCTGTTTTGTGCTACTGTGAAATGGTATGGACACAAAGCATTCAACACCTAGACTTCAGCAGTCAGTTTTAGTTTATGGTCTACTGTGTAGCATCAATCCTGTCCTCCTTTCTCAGTTAATTATAATATAGTCTGTGGCTTTGAAGGTATTCAGTGGCCTGGGCCCAGAAAAGCTGAAAGACCTCTTAAAGGTCTGGGATGTAGACTGTACTTCTCTGGCAAATTAAACTTTAACAATTAAAGGTGAATTGAAGTAAAATTGAGAGCTGTTTCTAGCTAGACTTCTCCAATCTTGGTATGCTTTAAGGAACCTGTGGCAATGTCTGTTTTATCAACAAAACTGCTAAATCCCAAACATTATCTCCAGGAAGAAGATAAATGAGAGAACAAAGCACACCTGATTATTATTGGTCTTATTGCTTAATATAATATTGGAAGATACTTGTTCTGATGTGATATAAGAATGCAGAAATAAACTTCCTAAAGAGGAGATGATTTTTTTTTCTCACCTTCTGCTGAGTCTAGGTTAATAGTTGTGTTGTACTCTTCTTGCGAGCGTAAATCTTTGTATCCATCCAGCTGTGCTCATTTGATCTTCCTGAAGGTGATGGAGCATGCAAAGAGGTAATGAAGGATGACTCAGCCAGGAGAGCTGTAGTTGCTTACCACAGGAACATTTTAACTGTGTATTTTCATTGAATAAAAATGTAGCTGCATTTTTAACCAGCAGGAGTTAAACACGTTATACTTTCCAAAAGACAAGATAAACAATCTTTGCTTATATGCTTTGGAGTCAGCAAAGGTGGTTGCACCTTTTGAGCCATTTGTAGCGTTACCTCCCATTTTCTTACGTATATGCACAAATTGAGTGCACAACTAGGCAGTGGAGCTGAAATCTTGATTAGCTTTTTTGGCTAGTGTTATACAGTAGCAGCTACCTGAGTATACTAAGGAGTTTTCTTTGGGCAGAATACGCAGTTCATATCTCCTAATGAGCTCAAAATTCTACTGTATAGAGACAAGAGTATTTATAGACTGAAACAGAGCTCTGTATTATGCAGGGTATTACAATGGACCAGTCTTTTCTTTTCTCTTTTTTTTTTTTCTTTAAGATCCTTGCTGTGTGCACATTGAAAAATAATCTGATTAAAACAAAACACTTCAGAAGTACATTGAGGGGAGAATTAATGGAATTTGTTTTCCATAATCCCTGTTAACAAGGCTGACCTTACAGGAAGGACTGAGGGGTTTTTTTTACACTACTGATTCTTTTCTTTTTATTGATCTTGTGACTGTCCTTTTCCCGTTGCTCTATTTCTAAAACTTACAGTAGCTACAGCAGCAGCCGATTAGGAGAAATGCTGTCTGTTAGATAGTAATAGGGAGTAAAGAAGAAAATATCTTGCATTAGTGAGTTGGCATGGCTGTTAGTTTGTGGTTCTCCTCTGAAGCCATTACAGGGATTTCAAATATACTGGGATTGTGCAGTTTAAACAGAGGTTCCTCGTGCTTGCCCCAGTGAAGTGCTGCTAAACTGGAGGTTTTTTAGTAATAGCTGCAAAAGTGTGCGACACCTCCACAGCATGTCCTAGAATTTGATTTTTGTCCCTGTGGATCCAGTATAAAAATAGCTTCCAACTAATTCCTCCTGCTTTATCAGTAGACTTTAATTCCCTCAAGTTTAGTAGTTTTAATATATCCTTGTGAGGATATTAACATTTTATGAGATGTACAAAAGAATTGAAGAGATGTATCAGTCCCTTCAATAAGAGAATTCACAGGACCGCAGGTTATACAAAATCCATTGCAAGAGCGAGATGTCTTTCTACAAACTAGCGTCATGCTGGGCAGTAAATCCACTGAGCGTCCCCTTTCCTTCCGTCTCCTCCCTGAGGGAATGGCAGTGCCCATGCTCAATTATGTGTCCTGCTTTTTCCCAGCCCGCTTGTCTCGCCTTTTTCAGCTGTCCTACTGCCTTTGTTAGCGCGGCAAGCTATTCAGCGCTGGGACAATTATCTGATGCTCGTTGGCCTAATTCTGCCAGACCTTCTCCGAACTCCCTGAGAAGAGGGAATATAGGGAGAGCTGCTCCACCGCACTGCAGCTGAGCAAATGCATGTGGCTTCTCAGGAGAGGCTTCAGTTACTACAGATACTCAAGCAGTTACACAATTTAATATTCTGCTTGTTTCAGGATTGCACTGTAACTATTTGAAAATTGCAGTGTTTTAAGTCATCTTTTCTGCACTGCATCCTTCCCCAAGCTTGCTTTTTTGCTTGTGTTAATACAGATAACATAAAGCTTGAAAGGACCAAAGATAAACATATACACAGTAAAAGCATCTGATCTACAGTAATTCTCTTCCTTCTACCTCTGATTATTTCATTTGTCATCAATTGCAGTTGATATGATTGAAATCTTAAGCTCTTTATGGTAAGTTCATTTCTTCATAGAGTCCCTCATGGTAATTTGGACTGCAGCTATCACTACAATCCCTCCTAAGTGCAATTGGATTATTGGAAGCTCAGATAAATATTACCTTCAATAAACTTAATGTAAGGTAGAGATGGAAAGTCATCCTAAATCAAGTGTTCTTTCAAGTTTGTCATAGTCTGTGATAATATATTTGTGAGGTTTTTTTTTTCAGCAACGCTTTCAAGTGTCAGTTGATAGGATTTAAGCTAATTCCTGCGGTGCACAGGTTTTCCAGGGTAAGTCCCTAAGCTATTCTAGAGTCAGTGATGCAAGGAACATGGCTTTTTCACATCCACCTATTGTGTATCCTATACTAGTGCTTACTTTTTCTACTATGAGAGTTGCATGTAATTCCTAATGCCAATTCCTGTCCTCCTTCCCTTCACATTTACTCCCTGGCAGGTCTGTGTAGTTACAGGAGGGCCGGTGCCTGTGGCACACCGGAGCGTGGTGCCTGTGGAGTGGTGGCCGAGCCCCTGGGGCCACCGGTTCCACTGGCAGGGCATTGTCTACTCCTGCCGATATATGCCTGCCTTTTATTAAAGGGCAGATATAGTCTTTGGTTTTCATTTGCATATCAAGTGCTTCCACTCCTCCCCACAGTATGTTTTGGGAGTGTGTGTGGGAATGAAGAGTTGTGTTGTTGGGAATTAAGGGCTTTTTCCTTAAGTCTCACCTTTTGATGAGGCCAGAGGTGCATTGCTCTGATAGTGGAACACATTCAGGCCCTGTCTGAAATACTTTTGCTGCTCATAAATGCTGCATAGTGGTTTCTTAAAGAGAAGAAAGTTAAAGATCGCCAGCACTTGTGACTTTGTTTGGTTTATATGTCACTGTCTGCTGCGTTAAACAATGGCTGATCATTAGCAATCTAATTAGAAGGAACGGGGTAAAAGCAAAGAAGAGTAAAAAATATTTTCTGGGGGCCAGGTTTTCAATAGTACAAATAGGCAAAGGTTCAGTGAGTAAAGGAAGCTCAAAGCTGAAGGTAAATACCTTTTCCAATGACTATTATTATTGAAGTTACAAGGGAGAAGGTAAAGAATGAGAGCACCGGAGTTTTGGGGCAGCGATTTAAGTCTCTCTCGAGTACCACAGCACAACTAGATCCTCTGATTATGTTTAATTCTTTTTTACAACAAAAGCTGCATTTGCGGAGGCTACATAAATGTTTACTATAGTACGCTATAAAAAACAACCAAACAAGAAAACCCCCTAATTTTCTAGCTTGTTAAAGTAGCATGTGATTCAGCTTTTATCCAGGAAATATAACAAGATGCTTGATATGACACAGTATGTAAAAGACTATATGAAAAGACTATATGAAGTCCTTGTATTTATAATGCAACTTCAAGTTAAGGAAAGCCAAGAGCATCTCTTTTTCATTACTGTAGTAAGTTCTTATGCAAAAATCTCATATATGTTCTGGCAGTTCAAAGAAAGAGTTCACAAGCAATTGATTGTTGTTGTTGTTTGCAGTGCCTCCAAAGCCAATTCATCTGCAGAAGGTGTCACCTGTTACATACCAAATCCCTAGGCATAAAGCTTTATCAAATCAGAAACCAAGAATGGAGGATGAGACACCCACCCCTGCTTCTAGTGTCGCAAAGGAAAAGTCCAGTAAAGTGTCAGATCTCATCAGTCGTTTTGAGGGAGGCAGGTATGTAATAGACTTTGAATTGGTTTGTAACTCTGTTGTGTGTGGATTGTTGGAACTTGGACCTGTGAGGACGAATGTCGGTACCGTAGTAGTGCTCAAACCCATCCCTGCCAGAGGAGTTTATGGCAAAACTGCACGTGTTTTGAAATGGTGCAAGTCAATCATATATTTGGCCTGTACAAGGTGTGCTTTTTCATAAGGTGATAGTGTTAACTTTTCTCTAAAAAACAAAAAGAAACAAAAAAGCTTGTAGCATTTTTAAAACACCCTGACAAATGTCAGCAATTTGAAATCAGTGATGATTTTAGAAAGAAACATTGGAGCTAATCTTAAATTATTTTGTTCATGCAGAAAAAAATATTTACTTTTATAAGCAAATAGAAAAACTTGAAAACCTGATTTTCCTTTTATACTGTCTTAACCTCTTCAGATCATTCATGTGAAGAAGGTGAACTGTACGAGTTATTTGTATTGATATGGCATACATTCTCTAAACTGTTTGCTTTGTATTACCTGGTGATTTTGGTGGAGTAGCTTGGTGTTCTTGAGTTTTGATACTGCCTTTTACAGGAAACACTTGGAACTTTGAGAAACATGAGCCACAGTGAACTCTGCTTTCACGAAATAGTGTTACTTGTGTGTCTTTAATTAGATGTATGTGACAAACATTATAAGCTCTGAAACTGAAGTTCTGACTATATCTGCTCTGTATAAAAAGAGTGACCTTCTGGAAAGCCCATGACAGAGGAACAGCTCAAGAAATAGTCCAGTGACAGTTGACTGTTGCAAGAGCTGGACATGGCTTTCTTGTGTTTCCTCAGAATGCTAATGTTCTGAAGGGATGCCCCCTACGGGAATGAATGCATGACGTACAACAGAGCATGTCCTCAGGAGCCAGAGTATTAAGACTTTCATGGAAAGAATTCCCCCTCAAGGTGGGGGAAATTTAATCCTTTATACAGAAGCAGCTGAGCATTGCAAAAGTACATTTGTCTAGTGGAATAGAAATAATTTCAGAGTTTCATCTGCAAGAAACTTCCGTCATTAGGCAGAGGCTTTAATTGCATTGCTGTCATGACAGCTGCCAAAAGATGGGGAAAAAGAAATTACTGCAGCACTGGAGGTCCTGTGAATTCTTCTAGTTCAGGTGTCCAGTCCTGTTGTCACTTTGTTTCCCAGCCTTCCTCCAAAGCATTGTTCAAGTCTTTTTAACAGTGTGGTATCCTTAGAAAAACAATTTTATCCTTTCTGAAAGGAAACTCCTCAGGTTCATTGTGCTCTACACCAATGAGCCTTACATTTCTTCCTCCTAGACATGCCTGCTGGTTTGTACAGAAACTCTTTCAATATTATGCAATTAAAGGAAGCTATAAAGAGAGCAATGAAAATTTTCTTATTTCTAGACTTCTAAAAATTGAGACGTTTTGTTTTGGGGACTAGGGGAAGCTGAGTTGCTTTTTGGCCAACATAATTCATTAAGTACACCCAATAACATCTATCCAATTATTTCAGTTCTCCTTAACTCTATGATCTCTGCTTATGAGAAACTTTCATAATTAGCATGGGAGCTCTGGCATATCCTGCTGTGGCTATGGAAGCAATTCCTGTTTTTTAAATGAGCTTAGTTCACAAAATGTGTCTTCCGTGAAGGTGAACTTCACTTGTAATTAGTGGTCTTCAAATGACTAGGTGGCATGTTCATGAACTGCAAACTGTGATTGTCAATTATGATAACATATTTTCATTAGTCTGTACAGCTCACAAACACGTAGGCATGGCAAAAAGTTAATTAAACCTCTTTGCTTTGTGCATGCAGTTGAAAAATGTAAATTAATTCTATCTTGGAGTTAAGCTTATTTTTTTTAAAAAAGGCATAATCTTTACACCACCATAGGAAAACTGATTTAATTTTTTTGTTATACGATGGGAGAAGATGAAACTAGTGTAAGATATTTTTTGAGCTCTGTGTATGAAAGTGCAGAATATGTTTACAATATTTACAATAAACTGTCCTATAAATAAGGAGTTTATATATACAGTTTATAAGCAGTCTTCATCTTTCCAGAAGATTAATGGTCCATACTAGAAACAATATGTTAGAGGACAGTCATGGTCTTTTTGCAGGTTGAATATGGCTTGTTAAATATACTTCAGACAAAAATGTTTAGGTTTTATTTTGGTTCCAATGGTTGGTTGGTTGGTTTTTTAAACTATGATGAAGCCAAGCACTTTTACAGAGTAGGCTAACATTTATATTAGCCTAAAATTCAAAATCTCAAAAATAAAACAGAGAAAGAGATAGTGAAAGGTATGATCAAGGAATAACATATGTTTAAAGCAGAGATAAAATACAGAGGGAAAAAACCTTCAGCAAAGATGCAGCATGACGAAAGGACATGCTAAAATAAGGAAACGGGGAAGAAATGGGATAAGAATGTAAAGCTTCTTCTGCAATATGCTGAACTAAGGAAAGGGATGCTAAATATTCTTGGGTGTTTTTCATGCATTTGTATTAAAGAGCAATTAGGGAACAGGCTGCTTGTTAGTTTAAGCATTGGACTGGGACTTGGGAGACCATGAGTCTTTCTCCATTTCTGCCAATAATCTTCTGGGACACTTTGGGCAAGTTGCTTCATGTATCAGTGCCTCAGTTCCCTTATCTGTTACTGTAGCCGATCATACTGCCTTCCGTTTTACAAATGAGATTCAAGAAAGGTGTTGATGTAATGAATCAATATGGATGGCTCTCTGGGTTTCTAGTAAGAGTTGCATGTTTGTGTGTGTTTCAGTGGAATAATGCAGTTCAAGTCTCGATGGCCTGAACTTCCAAATATTAACGCAGGAAAAAATGGTTTGGGAGAAATTGGTTATATGGTGCAACTCTCCTATTCCCCATACCAGAGATTTTCTATAATGCCATGTTTAACTTTTCTCTCATCTATGTTTTGTTTTGTTTGGTGTTTTTAGCCCATTAAATCCTAGTGATTTGAAGAAAGATTCCTCTGTTCTCCACATTTCTAAATCTCAAGGAAGATATGGGTCAACACCATCACCTCAGCCAAAACTCCCCTCCCAGCACCCACTACAAAAACAGGGAAACAGTAATACCGACAAAACTCAGGTTGCACAGCTACACACAGCCAACGGGATAGTAGCACAAGACCAGACAGAAGATGAGGACAGGAGATTACCTGATTGTGGCTCCGCTACGTCCACCACAGTTCTGGATAATGCCATCAACAGCAGCTTGATAAATGGGAAAAGAGAAAGTACTTCCAGAGAGTCACTGCAAAGTGTGACAGCTTGTGAAGGACAGATGCTTAACAGCTGCTACAGGACTCCAAGCAGTGATACGCTGCTCCCAACTGAAAATGAAACTCTAGCAATTAATACTAACGTGAAGGAAGAACCAACTGAGGAAATCAGTAAGCAAGATCTACCTGTAGAAACAAAGGTAAAAACAGAAGTTGTTTCTTTCCTGCCATATTACTACTTTGTATCTTCTTTAGATTTTTATTTACAAAAATAAGCTTCCTAGAGCATGTCGGAAAGTTGAAAATCTTTGTTATTTTTCCTCTGAAACTGAAAATTTGTTACCGTTTCCTCTGCTGTTAAAAAAGATCATTTAAAATAAAAAATCAGCAAGAGAGGTAAAAGTTTGACTATCCAGTTGCAATTCAGTGACATGCTTCTGAAACAAGCAAGAGAAAAAAAAAAAGAAAAAAAAATGGGAAATTTTGTTTGGTGTTTGTAATTTTATACTGTTAACCAGGAAAATTACACAAATTCTAGAGCAGGGGGTGTGCCACCAAAAGGATATCGATGTTTTAAATGTATTCTCAGAGTTTAGAAGGAAAAAAAAAAGAGAGAGGGAAAAAAGTTTTGTTCTTGTCTTACCTATTCCTTTTATCTTCCCCCATTAGGTATCTGAGAATTTAAAAAAAAAAAAAAAGTTCAACAGTTAAACTGAAATATTTGTACATGCTTAGCACTATGCTTCAGCTGTGCCAGTCTACAACAGACACATGTTAGTGGTGTATATAAAATAAAATTCCACATGTAGTAAACTGCAGCGACAGGGCTTCAGGCAGAACTGTTATGTGAATCCTTAACTTGGATGTAGTTGTCAGGTCAAAGCTGGGAAGGCCGTGGCAGTCTGCTAGCTATCAGGTAGATGCAAGGTTTGGAGTATACTAAATATATGCCTTGTTAGCAAGGAGAACTTATGATGAATTTGAGCTTCCTTGTAAGGAACATTTTAAATAATTAAGGGAAATAAGTGGGTGGAAGAAAATCTGTCTTGGGAAATTAATTGCTGAAAAATTGTGCATATTTCTACTTCTAAAAATTTGATTATACAGTTTGCTTTCTCGTGCTGAAGCACCGGTGGCCAGTGAACTCTATTAACGGTTCTGGTCCAGCGATGCTACGCGTGAGCCACAGCAGATGGGGCTGGGCTGGACCTTCCCAGCCTTCCTCTTCACCGCAGAGCCAAACAGCTGGGCGCTGATAATGCCCTTCACTGCTTGGCAGGAGTACACCTGCATCACTTAACGACAGACCTCTCCAAGCCCTTGAGTTTGGTTAGCTAGGGGGCCCCTATGTACGCATCCAAGGGTAAATTCCATATGTTGGAAAGGTGGGTCTCAAATTCTCATTGGACAACATATCCTAGATAATGACAAGAAGGCGCTGGGGTGGGGGGGGATTTCTTTTTTGTTTTGGGGGTTGTTTTTGCCAGTAATGAATGAACATTATGATTCCCGTCTAAACGTAAGCCTGGTCATGGTCCAAGGCACCTTTAACCCACCACACCTTTCATTATGGTTCTATCTCCTGTTCGGTAATGCCTGTTTCCCCTCTCTGTGCCAATAAAGTGCTGAATGCTCTGTGGGCAACGATGTTAAGCTTGAATCCAAGTCACACAGTAAGGTGCTGGCAGCGTTTTCAGGAAAAAGCACAAATGGGAGGCAGTCCTGTTGTAAGGTCCAGGAAGGAACTGGGCAAATGCTAATGGCAGCAATCTCATCAAAAACTGTCTTTGAGCTGCTGGGCAAGCAACATATGTGATCTGCCTGATATTGACCGAGAGTCAAATTGTGAGGTGTAGCTTGACTGTTACTGCATGTATTGTTTGCTGGTGCTAGAAGGGTAAAAAAAAAAAACAAAACAAAACACACACACAAAACCAAACCAAACCAAAACCCAAACTAAAACAAGCCCATGCAGGATGACTTTTAAGGCAGCATGAGTGGAGAACTGAATCTGTAAAACTGAACTGGGTCACACTAGCACTTTCTGAGATGCCAGCTTGCTTGCGATACGAGGACATCCCCTTTAGTCTAGTGAGGTGAGGAAGCATGTCTACCACAGACTGATCTCAGGGCTACGCTTTACAAAATCAAACGCTGATTTAGTTTGGGTTAATGCAACCTCTACATTGAAATCAGCCCTGTGGAGGTCTGAGTAGCTGCTCCCATGCTGTCTGGAATAGCGGGGAAGGTGATGAGGAACAGGAGAGGTCTGGTAGAGCTTTAAGCTGTTTCTGCATCCAAACAGGCATTGGGAAGAAGCAAGAGCATTTAGACAGACTGTGATATTGCTAAGCACCCACTTCGTCAGTAAAGAATCTTAAAACTGGGATGCAGTCCAGTTGAAGTTGTGTTGCACTAACAGCGCTCTTCCGCCCTTTTTAATTAAGCAAGTGTAGGTACAATTGAGTAAAAGCAATAGGAGCAGATGCATGTGAGTCATAGACGAACTTTAAATTATGCATCTGATGTATATATTTTGATACTGCAGCAAAGTATCTTCTTTGTCTCTTGCGTACCATATTTCCTAATTCAGGGAAGAGAAGAAAGTGGTGCTATTGCATTATAAATGCATACATGAGCAGCAGAAATAAACTAAGTCCATGGCTGGAAGGGGTGAATTAAATTGGGGAATGGTGCAAAACCAGAGAAAAAAATGCTTTTTAGACTAGGAAAAGAAAGCTTATTTTGAAATAATGTTACTCTTAGAATTATTTTTTTGTTCCTCATCACTCTAGGTCTGACTGAAGTCAGATTCTTGCAGGTTCTGGAAAGGTTTAGACAAAACTTAGTAAATTTTGCAATGTTCTGAAACATTTTCCCCAAATGACAAGAGAAGAATATACTTTATTTCTCTTATTTACTGTATTAGTTTGAAAGTCACAAACCACAAATATCACAAGCAAAAAAGACAATTTAAAGTGAAAATTTTCCTGCCTTGCAGCAGAAGTACCTTCTGTCATAAAATTTGGTTTGTCTGAAACAAGGAGGCTCAATAGTACAAGAACATCATAATCCGTTAACTTCCTGAATAACATCTTGTGAGAAATCTGCTGCGAGAGCTAACTGAAGACAAGACAACAAATGCTTTGGTTATTTGTTGTGAGACTGGTAGGAAATAGGGATATAGACTGCATGCATGCCACAGATGGAGAAGCAACCGTTGCACATCTTTATTAAAGTCCTTGATGTCTCCTTTTAATGGCCATGTTGGGGTCTCTGGTGTTTCAGATGCAAAACATGGTGATCGTACATTTCTAAACAGAAGGTGAAGTTTTGTTTTAAATAGGGTGAAACTTCCTTACTAAGTTAACTTTCTGCCAAGAAACTTGCAACCTTGAGAAAGAGAGGTTCTACCAGCTTCTTCCTGGTTCCACAATTTTATGTTCATCTTTAGCAACAGCGAATCATGAACAAAGCTGTATATCTTCAGCACCCAATATAAATGGGTAAATCCTCTTGAGAGTAATCGCCTCTTTAGGGATACCAGGTTCTTCACTGCTTTTCTTGGTTGCTGTGCTAGAAACTCAGCCATTGTTTGAGCAATGGACTGTTGCATAGAGTTAGTATGCCAGAAGGTGATGGCAGCATTTGGGATTTTCATTGCAGGTCTTGCAAAATTTAGTGCATTCCTTGATTTCAGAAACTCAGGGCTCAAGACATTAAAGGAAATCTTAAATTCTCATGGAAATTTACATTTATATTCCCAATACGCAGGGAAGAAAGCTTTGGATCATGAAGCAGTTATGACATGAATGGTTTTAAAAAAGAATACCCCACTGTGTTACTTTGAACCAAACTCAGCATTACAAACAAATGCAACATAGATTGAATGGTATTTTTTCATATTCTACATCTCTTACCCTGTTTGTGTTGCTTAATATGTTTATTGCAAAGCTCTTAGGGCACGGGCTACACCTAAATAGGGGTGAATCATATGCAGCATCACGATCATGTTGGTAGGTACAGTTTTCTTGACGGGAGATGGCTTCTGTTTGGTTTGGGTAATAGATTATGGCTATATTGGGATTTAGTTTAATGTAAAGTCTGCTTTAAATTTGTGTAATTTTTTGCAAGTTTAGGACAATGGTAAAACAATGTTAAGAAATATGAACACAGATGCAGAGTTGATACCCTTAGCAGCATTTTTCATACCTTGTCTTAACTTCAGAATTTGGGAACAATTTAAGTAAAAATTACTTGCTTAATTTCTTAAGCATTCATAGTCATGTAATTATTCTAAGGATGTGCAATTTTGTGCTAAAGAATATATAACTAACCCCCGGCGAAATATTTACTGTAAGCATCCTATATAGAGATAGAAGTTTGCAGTCCTGCCTGATGAACTTTGCCAGATGTTTGGATAGAATGGAAAGTATGGTCTGGTTGAGATTATTCATTTTTAAATACCTTCGCTAATAAATGGTTCAACTAAAATAATATCTGTTTTGGGTAATTGGAGATGATGGTAACAACTGACTCAAGTTACTTTCATATCTTGTCTTCGCTAAACAATAAATTTGTTTCTTGTTTATATACCCATGTTTAGCATATGAACTATTTTATGGAAAGAAATAAAAAGATAAAATAGTTTGAATAGTTAGGCACCTTGTCAAATTTTATATGCTTATAGCTGAAAGATACGTAACTAAAAGTTGTCTAAAATTGAAGTTTTCAAGTTTACTTTGGGGAAGATAAGTAGAACTGAGAATTTAAGTTCAGCTGCAGCCATAGAATGAATAGTAATGTTTTATTCAACTTTCACCTTTTATCTGGAAAAGAGCAGAGGTTCATTCTTCTAAGTTGCTTCAGTGCTTAAAAAAACTGCCTAAACATTTTTAATGTGCATTTTGCTTTGAAGTAGACACCAGGAACCTCATGCATGTTACCTCATGCGTCTGATATTTTCATCATCAATGGAAATACTGCACCTCTAATGTGAACACTCTATATCACACTAACCATTCCTGACTGGTTTTATATGTTGAGTTACCCTGTGTTACGAATTGTCACAGAGGTTTGAAAAG
Organism: Anarhynchus alexandrinus; assembly: GCA_008711295.1. Lineage (NCBI taxonomy): Eukaryota > Metazoa > Chordata > Aves > Charadriiformes > Charadriidae > Anarhynchus > Anarhynchus alexandrinus. The sequence goes on from VUYV01000028.1 coordinate 1,393,823, forward strand.
TTCCCTGAAATCATTGAGAAGTTGTCCTTGAAGCAATTGAATTATGTGTGCAGGTATACCTTGTAGTAAATTTTTGTCTCGGTATTTTTTGTTAACAGCAAGGAACCAATATAAATACTGATGAACTAAAAGCATAAAGGAATCATAGGAGAGAAATACAAAACTTTTCCAGGAAAAAATGTGTCCATATCTTAAATTTCTATTATCTTATTATCCTACTTGTGAAGAGATGTGTGCGTTTATGGCTATATCCCGTGAAAATAAAACTTAACTTGTAATTGCTGAGGAACCAGTAGCCTCCATGGTTTTGTTCCTCAAATCCATATGCAAGATTCCTTGTAAATGGCTGCACTAAACGGGGCATGCTGCAGCGGTAATAGCTAATCCTCCAGCTCCCTGCAATGTCTCTGTACAGCACTTAAAATGCTGTTCTGTAGGTTACTGTGGTTGCTATGCTGATTTAAACAGATTTAATGAACAACTTTGAAGTCACTATTGAAAGCCTGTATTTAGAGAGGAGGCTTGCCATGTAGCAATGTGACTGTTAACACTGCAGATTAGGAATGAAATGTGTTCAAATTTGGAATACTTATTGAACATTGAAAAGGGGAAAAAAAAACCCCACTCAAGTCCTTCAAATGAAAAGACGGTACTTTAGTATTCAGTATTCTGCAAACCATCTTTATAAATGTACTTGCAAATGTTCATCGTACTGTTGTGGAAAGCAGTGTGCGGTTTGAAATCAGAAATAACTCTTTCAAGCTCTCCTATATTTTTTGAGAGGAATTTCTACTGTTTGTCTAGAAAATTACCACTTTCCCATAAGCACTGTGATAAGACTGCCGTTTACGTAGGAAAGACTCGAATATTGTTAGATGTGAACACTTTTCAGCGCTAGCACTAAATCTGGAAGAAAGATCGTGTAATGGAAGTGTCACTTTGTTGAATCTGACACTTATGAGCATGAGGCGTTTCCCTAATGTTTTAGTATTTCAGAAGGCTGTGCTTTTATTGTTTGTTTTGAAGTAACTTCTCAGAACAACTCATGGTTTTATATTCTAACATATTTAGTTTAATATTTAAATTTGAACATTGTCAGTTCAGCAGAGGAATCAAAAAAATATTTTGTGGAATGAAAAACTGTAAAGTGAAAACTTCCCTTAAGATGCAAAAGTGACTTCCATAAAGACCTAGCAAAGGAGTCCTCTAATTGCAGTCAACAATTAATCAGCAAATGAGTGTATTGAATGAATATAAAACATTTTGTACAGTATTTTTCAATAATTCTGATGTGCAAAGAACAGGCAGTTCAAATAACTTTCGAAACGGGGGCGGGGGCGAACACCAACTAATCCCATCTGTTCCCTCTTACTGTGCAAATCAGTTCTTCCAGCTCTGAAAGGTCAGTGGTACTCAATTACCAGGATGTAAGCTGATCTGTTAAGTAGGGAGTTGGTGCTCTGGCAAAGATCCTTGTACAAACTAAGAAATACTAAATGTTTTAGGCTTTGAGTTTTACTCAGCAGTTTGATTTTTATCCTCCTCTGACTTTCGTGTTTGTTAATTGAACTGCTGGAAAGTTTGTATTTTTCAAAATGGGGTGTCTGTCACTAAATGCGAAGCTTAGATTTCAGTTGCTGTAAGGTAATCATATGTCTTTTCAGCTTTTTTTTGGTATTAAATTATGTTTCCTCCAGTATCCTAAGAGCTCTTCTTATTTTCCTCCAGGAGACAGACGAACAGAAACGTCACAAAATTGCCAGTGAACTTCTGCAAACAGAAAAAGCCTACGTTAGCCGACTTGACCTCCTAGATGGGGTACATTTTTCTTGAATTTGTTTTGTCTTGCCTTGAATTCACTTAAATGGCTAGGCATGAGTGTGTATATAAATCACATAAGAGGTGGTATGTTTTTCACATTTTGCTGACTTTTCCAGTTAGTCATTTGCTCTTGCCATATAACTTTGCCTATGTTTCTCTTTTAAGACCACTCCATTTTTAAAACTATTAGAATTTTGTGGATAGTAATGCAATAGGCTCTGTGTGTGTAGATGTCACCGTAAGCATTAGCAGTGCAAACCTCATCGTGGTAGACCTTCCAACAAAGGGGGTAGGTAACGTTTATGCTCACTCATCTCTTGGCTTCTGGTGATGCGGACAAGAAGGGTATCACTTTATAATACTGAAGTCACCTGCCCACTAGAAAATTACTAAATCTTTCAAATTTGAGCCACCTGAAAAGAATTCTTCTTTAGTGTCAAAGAACCTAGTAATATGGCCATTCTAATCTGTTACGCCCTATTTTCTTGCTCTATGTATAGACTAAGACATATTGAAGTGAACAGAAATTACTTTTCTTGCAAGGAAAGGGTTGAATTCTTGTGCTCTGGGAAGTCTGTAGTTCTTGAGTATTTTCCTTTTTAAACCTTATTTACTTTCTCACATCACACCTATACCCGTTTTACCTGGATACCTATAGCTATGCATTGCCTTACTCCATATTTCTCTCAGACGTTGCTGTTTAAATTTCTCAGGGCCAATGCATAAGTTGATGAACAGTTGATGAAAAGCAAAAAGTCTCAACTGATACAATAATTATTCAGGCTGCTTGGAGATCTAAGTGATTGTTCTCATGAAAGTGGATTTCCATAGCAGACCCACATTGGGATGCATGTACGGTGTATTTTAAAAGACAAAGTATTGCAGAAAAAAGAGCTTTGTTTTAGAGAAGTTTAAAAATAGAAAAGGAAAATGTTTACTTCATTCATAGGTTTTTCTGATGAGTAATGTACAATTATTTTCCTTGATGCGATCGTAAGTGCATTACTCCTATGCCTGTTTTCCAAATATTACACGGACAGAGCTCTGAAGAATGAGTTTCAAGCCCAGCTGCTCAACTGCTGCTAATGAGAGGAAAGCAGAAGACTGGGAAGGGGCTGTTTTGTTTCTAAACTTGCTTAAAAAGTTATGTAACCTTTATAGTCTTCGAGGTAACTTGTCAAAATTAACTAACTGTCCTCTTGGAGATGCAGCAAAGTGAGCATGTTTTAAAGTATATGTGAAAGTGTATGGCTTTTTTCCCTTTTAAGACACTTTTGCTGTCTCAGTTGGAATTATCAGTGTCTTCAGACTCTTTTCGTCTTTCCCAAGCCCTTACCCAAACTTCTGAAGCCCTTTCTAGGGAGATGCAGTCTGTTCAAGCATGGGAGAGGGAGATAGGGGGACCGTAGCTCCCTATAAGCACTGTTTTAGTGATGTGCACATTAACAGCTGCACGTGTGTCTAGCTGTTTTGTGGCTGCATCTAGTCAGGTAGAGCCCACTGATAGTGAAAGAATATATATATATTTTTAAAAGAGGTTATAGTAGTGTCCAATTAGAACTGGGGCCCTTTTGTACTTTAAATGGTATGTGGCGACTGCTCATAGTCTGCCAACTACTTTGATTTCAAAAGGATAAGGGGATACAGCATACAAGCAGAGTGGTTGCACTCATGGTGATCAGACATCATGCTAATTAAAAAGAAAGCAAGAGTGGAAAATATGACTGGAAGACTGGGGAAGCTGAGATAATCTAGCTGTTAAAACAGACAGGATGCCTGGAGTCGATCCAAAATGGCACTACTTCAGTTTGGCTTTCCTTATGTCTGCTCCGCCTGCAGCATTTTCCTGGCTCGCAAGAAAAAAAAATGGGGTGTAAAGGGAGGAGAAGCTTATAACTTTTGATGAGGGAAAGACAATAAATGAGTTTGCCGTTACCTGTCCATATTATTGAAACATTAATCTTGCCCCAGTTGGAGAAGGAGGGGTGGATAGGTCTTCATCCATTGATTAAAGATAATAGGCTGATAAGTTTGGGGTTCTTTTTCTGTATTGCAGGTATTCTATTCCAGACTCCTTGAGGAAGCCAACAGAGGCTCATTTCCAGCTGAAGTGATTAACAAAATCTTTTCTAATATTTCATCAATAAATGCCTTCCACAGTAAATTCTTACTTCCAGAACTTGAGAAAAGAATGCAAGAATGGTAAGAGGTGATTCACTGGTTAATATACTACTAAAACTGTATCTGTAGAAACTCTGTCACAGGGTTGAAGTAGGGAAGGTGCCTTCATAATTAAGTGCTGCGGGTCCAGGAAGCACTGTGGGTAGGAGAACATCTGCTCTTCCACTCTTCATCAGGATCTGACTCAGTAGAGGACTTGCATCACTTGCTCAAAATAAAGGACATGTATCTTGCTGAAGCCAATGAGATTACTCATGATTAAATGACTTACTGAATTAGGGGCTCAGACTGAAATTATGTGATACCTGGTGAATTCATTGCACAGAATACAAAATTGAGATAAATAACACATACATGTATTGTGCTACCGTTGTAGCGCAGTAACCTTTGTCGTTACTGCTTTCTATAATAAGGTGGGTTCTTCTTCTGTGTTGTGGTTTTCTGTTTGAAATAAATATCCCTGACATGGATTTCTTGGGGCCATTTTTACCCCAGCTTTTCTTGACTTCTCTGTGGAGCAAGCAAAAAGAATAGCTGAGGTGTAAATACACTCTGTAATGATCATGTAAAGATATTGTAGTATCTTTATCCTTCCTTGGTGTATGCGATTCTGGAGATATTAAAATATAGTCATGTATTTTCGGTCTCTTTTATGTAATTGTCAACAACAACAACAAAAAAGTGACCCAAACTATTGCTGCTTCCCTACCTTATTTGGGAAAAAGGGATCACCTCATTTAAAAAATAAAATTAAAAAATTATAAATATTGTTTCATCTATGTTATCTAGGGTTTATTATGAGGAATTCAAGTATTTGTCCATGTATCATTACCAGTTACACTTTCATAGAACTCCTTAATTGTCAAGAATCACACTAAAAGAATTGAGAAATAATGTATTTTTGTGACATACATGAAAATCTTAGATCACACAGTGGTGCTTTAGACAACAACTATATGTTTCCTGACTCTGTAAGACAATTCCCCTTTAAAATGATGATTCTTTAAAATGGAATAATTTCCATGCACAAACATATGGTAGCCCTGTATAGTCAGTCTATAATGCAAGAAAGTAAGTAAAATGTAAGCATCGGGAAAAATATGAACACTTAAACCTTAATTTATGTTCCTTGCAGAATGACCATATAAGGTAAATTCACCCTTTTCTTCTAATCAATTGAAAAAATCTGATAGGAAATATGAATGCTTGGATTAAAATAGAGCGCGTATTCATGAGAAGGGGACTTTAACTTACTGTAATGATGTTTAAAAAGCAGCTTACACTACATTATGTCAGTGCTGTGTATATTTAAGATGAAATTTGTGATGTGCTCTTAAAACTTTGCTCTAGACACTTTATAGAGCACAGAACACGGGTTGCACTACCTTACATGTTTTCAAAATGCTAAATCACTCACCAATATTGTGTGTATATAGCTTCAAAGGTTGAAAAGTGTTTTTGCACATGAGTTTTGACTATTAGGGCAAAACTAATAAATTGCATCATAACGATATTATCTTTCCCACATTGGTTGGAAACAACCTCTGTGCTGTACCTGAGACAGCCTGTTTAAATGTCCTTAAAATATTATGCTTTTGGGTGAAGTTAGAATAAAGGGTGCAGTTGAAGAGAACAATTTCTGATTGTTGCTGAAAGAAAAATCTGGGATAATTTTCTCTCCCAACACCAATCTCTGAAACAACAGCTTCTGCCAGATAGAGAGTTCATTTTCCTCAGCATTTCCCTTAACTGGACATAAAAAATATTTAAATACGTTCTGTTGGTAGGTTTATGTGCTTCTTCTATTGTTCTTTAGCTTCCAATAAAAATAGCTGGAGAAAAATTTCTGACATTTTCCATGAGCTGTGGTTTGTTTTGAAAACTTAAGGTAAAAAATATATACTTTTGAAATCGGGAAAACAGAACAGAAGCAGATTCTTCTTTCTTAGAAGAAAAGAATGTGTGAATCTAAGCTTATTGAGTGGAAATGAAATTGTCTGGTAGTTGCATTTTGAATGAGTTGAGCAACAGCTGGAGCTGAATATCTCTTTTTCAACATATGGCTTGAAAACACTGGAAACAACCTTGTTGCAATATATTTCCCATAAAAAGAGCATAACAGAGCATAATAGTGATCCCACATCAAATAAAATACCCATCTAACTTCGTCTTTTGTACCCAAGGATGACCAATAGCAAGTACCTGGGGAAGAATTTAAGAACACAGTGTGATAGCCTCGCGGGGGGGAGGATGGGGTGGTGAAGAAATTATTTCACTCTTTCCACACGAAGTTTTGGAATCTGTGGCAATTACAGAGCTGACCTATTCATATGATTTGTTTTGCTTTGAAACTGCAACTTTCAATTTTGTTGGATATCTGTTAGCTTGTGTATTGGAAGAGAAAGCAATTGTTCTGTAGTCACCTTTGTTGTGCTGTGATTTTCCAGACCTTTGCTTAGCTTTCTTGCAGCCATGACAGTTTCAAATGAGATGCTACAAATCATGATTAGTGAGTCAGCTATTTCATGTTTGAGTTTTTAGAATGCAAACGTGAATACCGTCGTGGTCTAATAACGCAGAAATACAATGTGTTTCTGTGCATACTTTATAATGTGAAGACCTATTTCTTGACCCATTTAATGCTGCTATCTTTGTTGTCTGGCAATAGTGCAGTGTTGGTTTGGGTCCATGGTAGTAGTCCTCTTTCTGATCTGTCTATCCAAGAGAACAGTAACTGTCCTAGACCTGACAGTATTTAGTAGAATTTAATATTTTGGCTCATGGTGTGTAGTGTTTGAATACGAGATGAACTATCTGTCTATACTTTAAGTCCATCAAGGGAGGGTGCTGCTCTCAGAAGGTTCTGCTTTCTGTGACTTCCCCTGTCCTTCCTCTTCTTTCAGAGCTCTTTGTGTGATGTGTACTTTGTCTTTCTTACCTGAAATGATGATGGGATTGTGTTTTTACAGCCTCAGAGTCTTTGGACATATAAGGGCCTTGCATGAAAAGTAGTTACGAAATTTTTGAATCTTCAGAGAGAGTGAAATCACAGTGCTCTGTGTAAGTGAGCTGCTGTTGGTATCCAAGGAGCAGGCATAGTAAGCTGTTCCTACTTCTTGGTTTATAACAGTTATAATGTTTTCTTTTAATGTCTGTCTAGTATCGCTGTGAAACAGTTAAGTAGAAGTATTCTTTTTTTGTGCCAGTTTCTTTAGATACAAGGGATTGCCATAGTCTTTTCTGCATTACTTTTTCTTTAACTGCAAAATTTTATAATTAGTTATCCATTAAATTTATTGGAAAGCTTTAATGCCTGTGGTGGTTTTTTTCTGGTGACCTTTAGAAGTGTGTTCGCATTTTCTTCAGTTCTCTTGGAATTGGCATGATGCGTGTTTTCTTTTCAGTTAAAAAAATATGCTGCATTGCGATAAAATGACAACCCAGGGAAATAGCATTCAGTGAATCAGAGGAGAGGGGTTTTGTTTTAAATTGCTAGCTTGCCTTTGAAAGTGTATGTATCTGCTTGCATGTAGAGTGGTTGAACAAATATTTGAAGCTAATTAAGGGAGGAGAGCCTTGGAGATTTCAGAGACCAACATCCCACCCTGTCTTGTTGCCTTCTCTAGTTGCCAGGCCCAGCAGTAGCTGAGGCCTCTGCCAGGGCTTACACAGGCACCTTTTGCCTCCCGGGGGCAGCTGGAGCTGGACCAGCCTTTGCCAATCCTGACAATATTCACTATTCAAATAACTTTTCCCTTCTGCACAGCTTTTCTCGTGGAGAAGTGGTGTGCTGGAGTAGACTGCTGAAGTAATTACAGTAGATTGCTTCACTTTAGAGCACTACCATGACATTGATTTCAGGCTTCCAAAAATCCAGAGATAGTGAGTTTCTGTCCTTGAAAACGAAATGTGAGATGTGTTTCTTGTTGTAGTTCTCAGAGACGCATGTGTGCCATTCCGCTTTCCTTGTGTGCATCGAGAGTGCACCTTCTCTCTGCCTCTCCGTCAGCTTCTTCCCTATTCTGTTTTATTTGAAGATGCTATCAGTAATTGGGAGAGATTGGGAAAGTTCTCACAAAAGACTGGAATCCAAGGGATTCTCTCTACCTCATAGGTTTTCTTAGATAAACAAGGATTTTTAGAAGTTGTAAATACGTGTATTTATATACCGCATAGAGGGGAAGTTGTACAACGTCAATTTCATCCTCAAACAAAACTGCATGTTAGATATAGATATTTAGAGGGTAAAGTGTGGTCAAAGGAGGATAATGTAGTTTTAAGGAAAGGAACTGCAAATAAAATAAACTAGGCCATGTTTTGTAAACAAAAACCTTTCAAATTTTCATTATAGATAGCTTTTCTTTCTTTAATGCTGTACGTGACCTATAATGCTTATATATCATCAGAGGATACAAACGCTTTTTCTGTGTTAATTCTGGTCAGTTTTAATGACTACGTTGGAACTCTATATGAGGTGATCCCAAACAGAAGGATTCTCTATTAAACGCTTGAAACTATTTTGTAACCTTGTGTGACTTTTTTTCTTTCCTGTTTGCTCTGAGATTCCGCCCTCTTACTTTGCAGGACTACCACCCCCAGAATTGGAGATATTCTGCAAAAGTTAGCTCCTTTCCTCAAGATGTATGGAGAGTATGTGAAGAATTTTGATAACGCAATGGAACTGGTGAAAACGTGGACTGAACGGTCACCTCAATTCAAGTTCATTATTCAAGACATTCAGGTAATGGGGAGAATAATGTAGATCTCCAAGTTATACAAGCATATATAAAAATATATATAGGTTTGTGGGTGAAAAAAAGGATTAAAGATAAAAATTAAATACCAAATCCCTTAGAATTAAGGGTTGTAGGTTTTGTGCACTTCACGTCGCATTCTGTTTCTTCTCCTTCTCTCTTCATATGCACACAAATATCCATACAAATCCAGACTTTACACTGCAAAATAGAAGACCAAAGTATAAATGTTGAAACATGAGAAGATTAAAAATACGCTACATTTTGTTGTAGATACCAAAAGTAAATATTGTTTTAGGATAAAGTGACCTATCAGTGTAACTATAGATCCTTGCGCTGAATCTGTAAGTATTGTGTTGGTTCACACCAGTGCTGTTATGCAGCGCACTACGCTTTGGAAGTAAGTATGTAATCCTAAATGCTGAGCCACAAAAGGTAAAGAAAGCTTCACCGTTAAGCAATGTGTCAAGTCTTCTGAAAAGTGCGTTTTATACTTTCTAGTGCTCCCTGTAGGTTTCTCTGTGAATTGGCAGATTTGTGTCTTCCTACTGCAGACTGAGCAGCTAGAAATAGGATAAAGTATTTCTGCTTAAATTTTACTGCTCTGTAGGGTCTTGTGATTCTAAGCCAGGGAAGACAACTATGTGTATTTTAATGTAATCTTTTAATTACATCTAAGATTATGGAAATGAATGTGCATCTTAAAACACGGCTGAGGGGGTTTACATTATAAATTAAACTCAAAGAAAGCATTCCCTCCTCAGACAGGTAAAATATACCTTTGTAGCCTATTTAAGCGACTTTTTCTAATATGTGGCCATGAACTGTTCTTATTAATTCAGTACTAATTCTCTTGTCTGAGTTACTACAAACCTAATTTAAAATACACTGGAGTTTGGGAGATTTTTTGGTAGAACTTCTATTTATGAATTGGATACTCACTACTGGATACTTAGGAAATTTTTTACAATTATTTTTAGGAAAGAATTTCTAATTATTTGGTTTGGTAAAATACTTCTATTTGCTTTCAGAAGGGCTATCATGCATGTTTCAAAATACATTATTTATGTTTCATCAATCATAACTTTTATTTTACTATATTGTAATAACATTTTTGCCTGTTACATTGAAATATGTTTACAATTTTTTAGAAGGAAAAAGTGTGTGGAAATTTGACATTACAACATCACATGCTAGAACCAGTACAACGCATTCCACGCTACGAGATGCTTCTAAAGGACTACCTAAGGAAATTGCCTCAGGATTCCTTAGACTGGAAAGATGCTGAAAGTAAATATCTTCTAGTCATTGCAATAGCTGAAATTAGATAGTTGTAAAAGGATACTGTAAATTAAAAATATTTTCAGGAAAAATAAAGTGAAGCAGCAAAGTCCCTCCAAAAAGAATGATAGAATTTCTTCAGTGGAGTTGTAGGATTCTTTGAAAAAATCTGTTTTAATAGTGGATGAAGTTAATATAAAACCTGTAAAGCCTTTAGTATTCTTCTCCTGCAGCACATAAGTTTTGCTTTAGTTTTGGAATAGTGCACAGGTTTTGATTTGTTTGCTTTGCAGATGTTCATGNTTTGCGTTATGCACATTTGGAATGTATGTCTCTTATTTGTGAAAAAAGTGGAGTTAGACTCATTATTGTATTAAGCTCCCATGGGGAAAAAGAACAGCCCATTTTTAAAGTTATTCCTCTCTGTATTTACACAAGAACAGTTCAAAATATTTCCATGGATTGTTCACAATTACTTGCCAGATTTTTTTTTTTAAATATTTCATTTTTTCTATGTAATATATAAATATGTAAAAATGCAGCTTTGAGGTTTTACTTTTTTCTTTTTCCTCTGTCTAGAATCCCTGGAAATTATATCCACTGCAGCAAGTCACTCTAATAGTGCAATAAGAAAAATGGTAAATGATCCTTGTTTTCCTGTTTGTCTTTTAATATATTGTATTTGGTGAAGATAGGAGTGTGAATTGCAAATCTTCCCTAAAATGGCAAAAATGGATTTCCTGGGTCCAAGTGATTGCTCCTACTTAATATATTTATACAACTCCTGGGAATGATAGACAAAATTTGGCATTGCATCTAATTCTCTCAAGTGGAAAATGGGACAGACCGGGCTCCTTTCCTGGCTCACATAGCTGACTCTTAACCTTGTTTCATCTCTTTCTGACAGTGGAAAGATAATGTTTGTAAAGAGTAGTTACTGTTCCTCTACCATATCGGGCTGGAATGATAGGTACTTAATTAACTATGTGAGATATTTTGGACAATAAATAATGCAGGCTGTATGTATAACTGCATTTTGAAAACTACCGTGGAGATAACATTTCCATAAGTACTTGTTACTGTATCAACTAGGTTAATCAGTCTGTATGGCTGCCCATATGTACTGGGTATATATACATTTTTCAAAGCTGACACTCTCCAGACTTACACAAGCTCCCATCGTTTCATTTAAACATGCTTAAAGATCTGTGCTTTTAATTAAAAGTTTTATTACTGTATTTTCACTGTAAAGGAGAATCTAAAGAAATTGTTAGAGATATATGAGATGCTGGGAGAAGAGGAAGACATTGTGAACCCTTCAAATGAACTGATAAAAGAAGGACAGATCCTTAAACTCGCTGCTCGCAATACGTCTGCTCAAGAACGGTATCTTTTCTTAGTAAGTATGGTGGCCTGTGTTTGCAGGAGTGGCCTTTCTAGACTTGACCTACCAAAGAGAGCAAAATCCTAATCTAGTTGATGTCAGTAGCTTTCTACTAGTGATATTAGAGCATAAGAAAACATCATTTAGAACAGAATACATGGTTTTAAATAAATGGAATCAACGTCCAGCAACTCCGTTTTAAGTAAGTGGCTGCTGTTTATAAATGCAGATCCTAGAACATAAGAACTTCCACATTTTCATGCAACTGAAATGCAAATGCTTAGGATTTTAGTCCTGATCAATTGTGTTGGAGTCCCAGTAAGTCTCACGGTCCTGTGGGAGATTGTTAATCATGGCAGGTCATCCTCTTGCCAGGTGCCTGTGTCCTGTCTTGGAACTAACAAACTACAGCCATGGTCCCTTACAACTCCCTTGGAAAAGGTTTGATGTAGTTCATTGCTTACCATGCACTAGAAATTGTTAATTTATTTTTGCTTATGGGTCTCTGGCATTGCATGTATTCTGGTTAGTAAAGGTGAGTAACAGGTTGTTCAGGCACAACTCCTACTAATCTGTGCTTCAAACAAAAGGAGAAATCATTGAATAGTAAGACCTTAAATGGGGCTCGACAGCTGATTTAAACGATGTGCACTTCATATGACAGGTGACAAGTTCAAATGTGCTGTATCTGTGATACAGACTAGGCAATAGTCTAGACAGGATTTCTGTGAAATAGGGTTTAATTGAAGTGAGTTTCTCTTTTTAATAATTAATTTTGAGAAAAATGTAAGGGAAAAAATGTGAGAAAATTAAACACTATAGATCTGATTTAATAACTGCTTCTAGGCTGGGGCTTTAGACATTTAAACATTATTTAAAGTTCTAATTGTTAATAAAGGAATATATCTTTGTCCTGCTCACATATTATTTTTTTCCTGTGGTACTGAGTGTTTCAGTGAATATAAACTCTAAGAAATGTTCTTCCATCTTGGAGAAAAGACAAATAGTGTCCTCAAATAACATTAGTTACAACTTCTACAAAATCAAATGGTTTTGGTACAGGGTAAATATAATTTATATTTATTTATATTTATTTTTCTTCAGTGTATACACTGAAGGTAAGAGTTCTTATTCTGCAGTTCAGAGTACGTTTTGCAGAATTGGGGCATAATAATGGGGTTTTCTAAGAAACGGTTTACAGTGGTATAAAATACCCAGTCTGAGTATGGTCAATGATAAATGCTATGAAAACTGCTGCACATATAGACCAATTATTCTTATATACACTGAAGCTGTCCTTTAATCTTATTTCTAAACAGGTAAGAAAAAGAAATTGTCTTGCATTAGAGCATTGGTCTTCTTGTCTATTGACTGAGCAGGAAAGAACATGCTTTCTCACCCATTAGTCTAGCTTTGCTGTGGCTGTATCTGGTATTTTTGGTAATGCAAAGCCATGTGTTTATTTTTTCCCCAGTTTAACAATATGTTGCTCTACTGCGTCCCCAAATTCAGCCTGGTAGGATCAAAGTTCTCAGTTCGAACCAGGGTCGGTATAGATGGTATGAAGATTATAGAAACTCATAATGAAGAATATCCACACACTTTTCAAGTGTCCGGAAAAGAGCGAACACTGGAGTTGCAGGCCAGGTAAGCAGTCTTTTTATCTAGGTTTTTTGAGGATTAAATACTTACACACAAAAGAGTGGACTAATAGATGTGGAGAAAGATGCTGTGGGCTTCGTCTTAATATCAGTGTTTTGAGAATAGCGTAGGCTGCCAAAAATGATAAATTGTCAGTCTAAGAATCTCTTGGAGTAGAAGATGCATCTACAATGTACAGGGCATTGCCTTACTTTGCAGAAATGCCTAAGATAGCTGTGAATGGGCTGGCTAGAAAATTGAAAGCGCCATACCTAACTGATGTAAAGGCAATCTGCCCGACTTAAGTGTTTTGGGACACTGAGCTCGTTAATCTCTGGGCAGAGCTGCTGCCTCTGGTACCCAAGCCACCTTGGTACAAATGAGTCTGTTCATCTCAGGGCATGTCCACCCAACAAAACCTTCCACCCCGGTGGGTTTATGTCCACAGAACATAGTTTTCTGCGGTGGTAGATGGGCACCTGCTTTCCTCCATTCCTCAGGCCTGTTTCCAGTCTATTTGTTTTCCTCCGGTCCCAGGTATCAACCTCACCCTGGAAGGCAAGTTCTCCTTTTAGTTCTTGGGTCCTTTTCCTCCAATTGCACTCTTCTGACTGGCACTTTTCTGCTTTCCCTATTAGTCCTTGTATCCTCCTCTTGCTGGGTTACCTTCCCATTGCTGCTTTTTGCATTGCCTTGGCAAAACCTTCCCTGTCTAGACTGCCCTGCTTCAAACAAAGTAGGGTGCTCCACCTCTCCTTTGGGGCCTGTTTAAAGATCCTGTTCTTAGCAGTCAGGTTTCAGTGCAGAGAGGCGAGGATTAAATAAGCATGAGGATGTCTGTGGTGGATACAGTTCTGTGTTGACACCGTGTATCTGGGGACAAACCATAGCTTGCTAGCAAACGAGCTTGCAAGCTGCTTTCCATTACGAAAAAAAACCTTGTAATATTTAATGACAGTTACAGCAGTGAATACAGGAATATAACAGCATATAGAAATTTACCTACACTATCATTTAATCTGAAATTAAATATATAATTTGAAAAGTGACAGGAAAAAGCTTTCCACTAACCTCTGCAAGACTTCTGGGGCACATTTTTGACAGTCAGTCACATGTACTATAAATAGCTGTATGATGCCTTGCTAAATATTTGGCAAGTTGTTATGCCATATACCTATTTCAATAGTGAAAGATGGCATCTTGCTGTATGTGAAGTATGCTTAAATTGGAAGAAAAATGATACAACAAAGTAAGTTTATTTTGTTAACTTTCCTGTATGACCAGTAATTGGAGGTTTATTTTAGGTGTGAGAAGAACATATTTTCATGTTTTGTTTTGTTTTATGAACATTTTTAGAATGCATTGTCTGTACAAAATTGTGAAAGAATAAGTACCAAATGAGATCTTATTCCATTATATTAGAACAATCTTGATTAATACATGGGTACTGTATGTACTCTATACCTTAATGTCTTTAATTCATGAGCTTATATTAACAGTGTTGTAATGTTTAGTTTACTCTTGAGGTTTTCTTTACTAGGAGGCTTCTATTTATTTTTCAGAATACTATTTGAGTGCAATTTCAATCACTGGTTTTATACAGCTGGTAGATTATTTCTTTGAGAGGTTGCTGATCTGGTACGACATTTAATAGCTCAGCTTTTATTTTTCAATGTAAGCAAGTAGGGAGAATTATTTTGGCTGTTTACACAGGTTTCTTCTGCCTTGTATGTAGATGATAGGTGGGAAGGGGAAACACTTGTTTAGGATTCTGCTTGCTTGAAAGGTTTACTAATACTGCAAAACAACATGTGAGGAGCCATTTTTATTGAGATGCTGTAAAAGCTCTCTTTCGCACCCTTCAGAGCAATCCGCAGGAAAATAAAATTTCGCGTGCCTGATATTGCACAGCTACACAAAGAGTTTTTTCCGTATCATTATCCAAGGAAGAGGCCACTTTTGAAGAGCCAGATATACTGTGGTGTTAATTCTCATCTTTCTGACGTAAAGTTTGCAGATAAACTGTTTTCATTACTAGCACTCGCCAGTAGTTTGTAATAGTACTATTACTTGTGATATAAGATGCTTTTCCAGAGATTTGAATGTCAAAGTTCTGATCATAGATTTTAAGGACAAAGCTGTTGTACAAGATCAGAGTTGAATATGCTTTCTCACTCCTCTCTGTCTTGTCGGTATATCTCATCTGTACTTACTGTTAAGTCATCTGTATCTGCTCTGATGCATAAAAGGGAAATCTCTGCTCTTTGGTTCATAATATGAAAACACGTTTTTCTTTTTGTTTAATGGGATAATCTTGCTGCTGTAGAGAGGTTTAAACAACAGCAACAACAAAAATGCATTAAGGAAATTACTTTTGTTGGCGAAGGATGAAGATTTAAGAGATAACACAGGAGAAATGTGTGGTAGTATGTGAACTTAGTAGTGCATGAAATGAGAGGGGAAAAAAACACTTACACCTAAGCTTTGGATTGTCCTCTTTTCCTCTCTATTCCATTGTCAAAAACAAACAAACAAAAAAACCAACAACAAAACAAGAAAAGGAGTCTAACAATGCAAATACTATTACTACTTTTATATGCGTTTACATTTATCTTCCAACTTGAATTCACTGCTTAGTGGTTGCAAACTTATGAAGCCTGAAGTCATGCTTTTGTTTTCTGGTTTGGTTTGGTTTTTAAGTTGGACAGTTAACAATTAGTATTGTTTAAATTTAAATTCCTGAGAATTACTCCAGAAGCTTGGCTTTTGCAAGAAGTTGTTGATAGTGAGATAATGTTTCCTGCACTAGTTTTGGACTAATGTGTCAAATATTTCTTTTAGTTCTGAACAAGATAAGGAAGAATGGATAAAGGTAAATTCATCTACATTCTTTATTTTCTACACACTTTTTCACTGAAGCAATGAAAAAAGTAATATTCATATTTTGTGGCTGTAGCTTCCCTCTGCTAAACAATAACTGGTCAGAATGCAGAGTCTGTCTTAAATGTAGTATGTTTGAGGATTTTCTCCACTGTTTCTTTAGGCGCTTCAGAATACTATAGAAGCTTTTCAGCAGAGGAATGAAACTTTCAGAAACGCTATTGCTAAAGAATATGAAGATATGCCTGTTGAGGTTTCTGTAAGTTGCTGTTATTCCTTTGTAACCTTTTTAGTACCCGTTTTGTTCTTCAATAACTGGAAAAAGTTTGGCAGAAACTTTGTTTTCAAGCTCATTGTTCTTATAGCAGAGGAATTACAAAGTAGTCATCTTGTTGGTAATTGTTTTTCTTCATAATGCCAAATCTTATAAACAAGCCTCTTTTTTTCTTGAAATACATAACAGAGTACCCTTTCAGTGATGCATAATGATTTTTGACTGAGTTCTTTGTTATTTCTTGTATAGATTTCAAAATGCATCTTGAGCTGTGTTTTGCCATTTCCTTTCCAGAGGAAGAGAATAATTATTTTCTCTATTTAAAGTACTGCGCAACTTTTTATACTGGCTTTTTTTTTCTTTTTTTTTTTTTGTTCTCACATCCTCCCTCTGCCCCCCTTCAGAATGCTGAGCTTGGGAAGAGAGCACCGAGGTGGATACGAGACAACGAAGTAACCATGTGCATGAAATGCAAGGAGCCCTTTAACGCACTGACAAGGAGAAGGCACCACTGCCGAGCGTGTGGACATGTAAGTGCAAAACCCTCGCTGCTGTAGCTGGTGAGCAGGCTTGGGAGTGGGTCTCAGCATCTACTTGACTTTTGGTGGCTGCTCGTTACGCTGCAGTTTGTTGCTGCGCTTGTGGCTGAAAGGAGAAGCTGTGTATAGTATACCACAAAGGATCCTCTATCCGCTTTAGCTGGCACGGTAAATTTGGAAGTAATTTGGAGCAGTGGAAGACGTGTGTTTGTGTAAAATGTCCCAAGCCCCTGGCCGTACTATACTGTTACTTCTGAGTGGCCTCCACTGATCTCAACAGTTTCAAGACCATATTAAACTGGCATAAGCCAGCGTTGTCCCTGGCAGCACTGGCTGCCTCCTCTTCCCATTGTGCTACCTCCTCTCTCCTCTTTACAAGAAGATCATGAAGCCCTGCAGTGTTTTGCTGGGTTAAATGGGGCTCTTCCCAGCTGGGTTCAGTGTGTAACTGTGAACATGCGTGAATGAAAATTCTGTGATTCTGTGAGAGTTGGAAGGGACCTCTAGAGATCATCTAGTCCAACTCCCCTGCTAAAGCAGGATTGCCTAGAGCACATTACTCAGGACTGCATCCAGGCGGGTCTTGAAAATCTCCAGAGAAGGGGACTCCACAACCTCCCTGTGAAGCATCAGGGGAGAAGAGAAGGTTAGGATGGGGAGAGAGTATTACTGCTGCTTTCTATGTATGATGCTATGGTAGCGTATGCCACTTTAAAGTCACCATGAAACAGTGGTGTGACTTGAGAATTTTCAGAAGTTAACAGAAGAAGAGCAAACATACGTTCTGTGCTTTTCTTGCTATCCAGCAGCGATGCCTTTCTCCAGCAGGTGGTAGTACAAGCTCAGGTTTAATATTTGTTTTACTAATTTCTTTCTAATGTTTTTTAGTGGTAGGAAGGCTCATGGCATTCACAATGCTGCTTTTGTGCTTTGCGGAATACTAGAGACTTTTTCAGAAGCTGTGAATTATTGATTATGTAGTTGTCATCTGGCGTTTTTTCCAGATCATTCTGTCTTAAAACTCCTCCGTTAATCCTAAAATCACACCCTTCCTTTTCCCCCCCGCTTTTGTTTAGACTCCTAGCTACTTCCCTCCATTGTAGTTCTATCACATCTCCTTCCACTTTAATTTTAAAACATTTTTCATGGGAATTAATTTGGGTCAGTGATAGTGTCTTTCTGGCAGTGGCTAATTTGGAATACTTAACGAGTATTCTCTAGAGATACTAGGTGAAGGTAGTGATCTAGATTAATACTCCAGAGCCCTGGTCCACAATAAAATTTTGTTCAGATGTTTCAGTGGTTCAAGTCCATTTGTCTACCTTTTTTTCTTGAAATAACTGCACTCACACTTTTTATGGACGGCACATCTTTCCCCTGAAAGAACACTTCTGTGGAAAAATATTTCTAATGAAAGAACTTCTCTCGGATCTTCTTGCATTTCAGTTTTCTCTATATATTTTGTGAAAAGACAAAAGACAGTGTGATATTGGCTTATATATTCTGTATACTCATTAACAGATTCTGAAACTATAAATTTAATATTTCTTAGGTTGAAAAATTAACCATTTCTGATTTTATTAATTTTGAATCATTAAACATGCATCTCAGTTGTACATTTCTGACGTTATGTAGAAAACAAAATGGTAAGTGTGCCTTTTCAGGTTGGCATCTAAAGAAACTGGAGGATTTTATTCCTGCAGGATGGTTTGTGCTATATTCTGATTCTATTCCTAGCTTTAACCTACAGATAGAATTGAAAGCCTAATGTGATTTTATACGAAGTACAAAGTTCCCACCAGGTAAATAGTAAATAACACTTCTAGTTAAGAAGCAGCGACACAAATTTGGAAAAAAACATTATTTCCAGTTAAGTTACTGTTGACATAATAGCATCATCAAGCAATTATCTTTCTTGTTCTGTATAATTAAAAAAAACCCTACTAATTAGATACAATAATATTAATTTTAGATTAAATTCTTTTTCCATAAAGTTTTATAAATACTTAAATTTTATATGTTTGGTTATGTTTTTTGTTTCTAGGTGGTTTGCTGGAAATGTTCTGATTATAAGGCACATCTGGAATATGATGGCAATAAATTGAACAAAGTCTGTAAGGACTGCTATCATGTTATAATTGGTTGTACAGACAGTGAAGAAAAGAAGAAGAAAGGCATCTTGGAGGTGTGTCATTTAAAAATACTCTATATGCATAGTTGCAAATAGTTTTGGCTCATTAGTAGGTGAAAAATGGTAGCATTCTTGCAGGGCTATTTGCTCTTTGAGAAATAAGAAGTATGTGGACCAAATTCATCCAATCCAATAGATTTTGGGTTTCACCATTCATCTCTTACAATACTACTTTGTTTCTTACAACTTATTTTAAAGCGGAAATTATGAACCTTAGCTTGTTTGCTTCTTCCAGTTACATGAGCTAATATGATAAAATATTACCTTTTCATATAAATCTTCAGTTTTCTTCTCCTGCACTTAAGCTGTTGTGGCAACAAAACCCACTGCTACTACAATGATTCTTGAAAACATATACCCAAACTGAAGGAACTGGGGATGGAGGAGAGGGGAACAGGGGAGAATTTTGCTATTCAGAGTCTGAGTAGTTAGATACTGTTTTGATCAGTGTATACAATGTACCTTTAAGTCATCAAGTTGCTCTCAGCTTTTGACATCTAAAAATTCAAGTTCTCAATCAGACAACAAGACCTATGTTTCTCTTATGATCAGGGGGAGAAATAGGCATCTTATAATTGCAATTAACCTTCACATTTCTTAAATTTCTCATTATAGGCCCTTTTAAAATACCTGGCATACATTAGAGAAATATCATCCTAACTTTGTCGAGGCATATATTTATCTTGGGATGTAGTCGAGAAGGACTGACCCTTGAGCTAAATACCAACAGAAGAAGAAGGCAAAAATAAGATACAGATTTTAACTCCGTATACAGTTCGTAATCCATGTTGGGTTGACTACACTCCCTTAAATGAGAAAGAGTAAGAAGCACAGGACTCCACTAGTTTACCTTATAGTTAAGAGACTGCTGTTTCTTCGCATGATGGCTTTTTTAAGGTAGCTGGATGAGTTATAGAGTGTCTTAGAAATGTCTGTCTACATGCTGGATCTCATGACAATGGAGTTGTTGGGACCATGTTGCAGCATCCAGACAGCATCACTACTGGGGGAGGAAAAAAATGGATGCAAGGAAATATTAACACATAATCATTTTGTGTTCTTTCTGTTCTTCTCAGGATCACTATTTAACCCAAGTAGCATGTCACACTGTCCTCAGATTTTAAGCAATTCACCTAATCTTTTCTTTAGGATTAGTGTTTGCATTTTTATGTTATTCTTAGAAATGTGTTTGCATCTGATCCCATCATAACATTTTGACTGCCAAAGTAAAGCAGTTGTCATATTGGATAGCTAGTGGCAATTGCATGCCTAACATGATGTTATCTTAGAAATAAGACTAAGATACAGAGAAAGGCTAGCTGTGGTGGCAAAATGACATTTAGAGTGATCTAGAAGTATGTAATCCAAAATTACTGATGAAAGAAGGAACAGATTACACATGCGATCAGGGAGTACACATTGTGATTCTATTATATATATTATATAAATATTCTCCGTAAATCCAGTCCTTAACTTACTTGGGTATTTGCTGAAGCTGTTTTGCAGATGTTATCTATGATTTGATATGAATGGTGATGTATTTCAGTTTTTCTGTTCTGTGTGGTTTTAGTCTTTAAGAAGTTCATTTTCCTTTTTATGCTTTATACTGTCTCCTAGATCGAATCTGCAGAAGTCTCTGGAAATAGTGTCATATGTAGCTTTCTTCAGTACATGGAAAAATCAAAGCCCTGGCAGAAAGCATGGTGTGTTATACCTAAACAGGAAGCTCTTGTGTTGTACATGTATGGTGCTCCCCAGGTATGTACAGAGAAAACTGGAAAGATTTTGGTAATCATTGTCACTGACATCTGAGGAAAAGAAGTCAAAATAGCTTGGGAATGGAAGGAAAGACCCAAGTGTTTTTACCAACTTGTATGGTAAACGAGAGGTAGCAGGCAGATTAGTTGTCTGTTCTTAATCAAGAACTTTTCCTCCTTTTTAGGATGTTAAAGCTCTGGCTACAATTCCACTTCTGGGGTATGCAGTAGATGACACTCCAAGAAGCGCTGACCTCCCGCACAGCTTCAAACTGACCCAGTCTAAGTCTGTGCACAGCTTTGCTGCGGACAATGAGGAACTAAAACAGAAATGGCTAAAAGTTATCCATTTAGCTGTCAAAGGTGAGACGCCAGAATGTCAAAATGAACTGCACGTGAATTTAGAAGACCAACCTGAATCTTCTAAAACATCTGAATGCTGAAGCTCAAGAACATATGGTATTTTTAAAAGACTTCAACTGAATTTGTGGTTAACCTTTGTGTTAACCTTTCTTTGCTCGATCAATTAAAAAAGAAAAAGCAACTTCCGTACACATCTTAGCACTTTATGTTTGGGAAAAATTCTGGTCTTTTTAGGGATCTTTTTCTTATATTTATGTTCTGTCAATAAAAGTGATGTACAGCTCCATTTCAGAGACTTTTTTTAAAAAATGTGAATGCTATTAAAAATACTTACTAACTTTACTGTACTACTACTTTGTTGTGATGCACATTTTTTTGAAAATCCAGTTGCTCTTTGGTTAAATTTTGCTGCTTTCATTATGAATGCAAATATTGAAGCTTCCTACTTACATGTTAGGACTTGCAACAGGATAAAAGATATACCTCCACATTGCCAAAATAGATCTGTAGTTAAATATGCAGGGACAGTTTGGTTTAATGTATGTAGTTTATAGATTGAATTCCACAGATCTGTACATATGTTGTATTCATTTGTCTCTTTTTAATTAATGCAAATTGCTTTTGCAGGTATATTGGCTTTTAAAGTTTCAATTTATCAAGGAAACAGTCTAATGATTTTCAATCTAGAAATGAATACCTAAAATATGATAAAACAATATATAATATATGTACAGTATTAAAAATGTACAATACTTGATTTTTGCTTTGATTTCATGATATTGGGTTCCTATTAGTGAATAATTTATTTAAAAAGCATGTTTTCTATTTGAAATTAAACACAGTCCTAAATTAACAAATACTGTTCAGTGATTTGTTTTAATAGCTGACCTTTAATCATCTTGAGATTTTTATGCATTAAAAAATAGCAGTAATGTAAGTGGCACGCAATGGACAAATAATTTCCAGTTGTGTTTAAAACAGTAGTCGCTTTTCTTCAGTGTCCTATCACTTTTAAGAGTGCAGTAGCTCATTACTAAAATGCAGTATGTGGTTTGGAAAAGCAACCAATTCTAGTAACCTTCTGGGAACATGTATTTTTGCTATTATGGCTATTGGAACAAAAGAACATTTTTAACTTAGATCTTTTAAATTTTGCAGATTAGATACTGTAATACTTACTTAAGACAACAGTCTTCAAGGATTATGGTTGTAAAGTGAAGCCTGCTTTATACAAATCTAGTATGAGGTCTGAGCCTGCAAATCACAAGTTGCATTAACTGATACTATTTGCGTTCTGGTTGTGGGAATAAGGACTTGTTGGCTTTACAGTATTACGTCCCTTATGAACTTCCATTCCTATTAGGGTTTTTATACATAAAGGCAAATGACCTCCCTAAAATTTTTACTGCAACATCCTTGAATGAAACATGACAAATTGGGAGGTAGTGATTGACTATCAAGTAGACAGTTAAGTTCATTGCCATTTTTCCTTTTCTGACCCCTCACAGGAATTAAAATCTGTAACTTTTACAATCAACTTGTCATAGGAACATTCAGGAGTCTTACTTCTCAATAGAACTGCAATCTGTATTTTAAATCACGTCAAGCTGAAGAGCTCAGGTTCAAGTCCAGTTTTGTTAGTAACATGAGGGCAGATTTAAATTGTCGCTTTTTTATAATGAGATTTCCAGGCAAATTATTTACTGAACTCCCACTCCCCCTTCAGTCTTTTTGCAACACCATAGGGGAAAAAAAATAGTTATTTAGCACTTAACAAAGGATTGTTAAGGTAACCTCCTTTTTTAATGTCAAGCATACATTGAGTACACAGTGTCTGTCATTCTTTGGTAAGAAGAATGTCATGCAACTTAATGTTAGTGGGCTGGATTTTGTTCTCACCTGCACAAATCCAAAACCTACCACGACCTTTAGACTTCCAAGCTTTAAACTAGTGTTAGTAATGATAAGGACATGGCATTGGCGAGTACTAACTCTACAACTGACTTTGTGCCCATCAGTTCTGAATTATTCCTTGGGTGTTCCGTGTGTCTAGATTATTCTGCATGCAACCCTACTATTAATTTTACCTGACGTGCAAGCTATTCTGTAATTCTCTAAGAGATTTTAAGTTATTTCTACTGTCAGCTGTATTTATCTTTATTTATGGGCAGCTTAAGCCCATTTTGATTCATGTTGCTGAGTACCATAAAATCTTCACCTGGGTCTCCCTAGCTAGTACGTGTTGTCTTGTGTATACTTTGGCGAGGGATGGGGGAATATTCAGGTAAGCAAGAAGAACTCTCCATGGCTAACTTTTCTTTCATGGTCATCTCCTGAAAGTGGGTATCTTCTAAAAGAGTCTCGAGTGCAATTGTGGGATCTGGAGGGTCGTCTTACCACATCCTCACGTATAAAAACATTGTTTCCCATGTTCAAGTTGTTGAGTGTAAGGGGAGAAGTTGCCTTAAAGGAGTCCCCAGATAAAATGGACTGAGCTATTCTGAAAGTAATATGATGGTATGACTGTAATCATGCAGTATGTTCTGTTTTCTAAGCTCCTGCAAACTTACTTCTGAGCCAAGTAGGAAGACCTATCAGAGCTAAGTGATTAGGGAAACGATTAGAAGCAGCGATTTCTGGGCTGCCTTATTGTTACAGCGGTATCGAGTATCTGAAGCTGCTTGAATGATTTCAGCATCTCCCAGATGAAGCCCTGCACTTGGGCATAAACAATTTGAAAGGAAGTTAGCATTGGGAGTTATTTATTTGGGTGTTAGCCTCATGTGTGCTCTCAGCCATTAAAGTTTATACGGTGTGGGATATTTTATTTATCCTAGTGAAACCTATTTCTGGTTCTCATAATCAACTGCTTGGTTGGAATTGTTCTCTTCTGGGTCACAATGTCTTGGCACTCAAATGTACAGTTCTGTGTGTATTTTGTAGGAAAAGTATATACTACCAATGTTAAAGGAGATCAGAAGATGGAGAAGTTTCTTCTAGATTTAACCAACCCACTTTGCTCCATTCTCCACAGACAAGCCCCCCTTACAGCATCCAAAACTTTTTCTTTAACTCTAAATTGTAAATTATGGCCACACAGGAATAAATTTAAAGTAGTAACTGCTGCAGCTTAAGTATCATGACCAAAGCAGTCAAATTAAAACTATCATTCAAACAAGGTATAGGCTGTTCCCATTTCAGCTGTTAAATTCCTAAAAAAAAAAAAAGGCATTAAATGTATTTGTATAAAGCTGTGTGTGTAAGGGATAAACTTTAATTTAGCATTCACTCATAATACATGAATGTATATGAATGGCTCTGCTGAATTATTTAAGCTTTGCAATTCTTGTGTTCAAGAAATGCTTCTTTCTCACTTTAAAAGTGATGAGTCTTCTGTGCGATTTAAAGCAGATCAAAAGTTACTTTGTGCATTTTTATCTGTGTTCAACCAGAACAAGGGCTTGATTTTATCATTAATATGTTCCAAACATATTAATATACTTTTCAAAATGAATTAATATTTTTCCCCTATCATGGAAAAATAGCGTATCGTGACATCTGCATGTTTGCACCATTCTTCCAGATCCGCTAATAATTGTTTTCTGGTAGCAGGTATTCCTGCTCAGTTGAAGAGCTATATATAGCATTCTAGTAGCATCTATAGCATCTAGTAGCTTCAAATCCCTTTACACTGAGTAGGTTTGTTTATTCCAAAATGTATATACTTTTTATGTGCAAAATAGGTATTGAGAATACAAAACATGCTCTTCTATTTCAAGTAGAATATTAAGCCACTTTAAATTCATATAATATATAGTGGCACCTTTTTATGCAAAACCATCTCAAAGTGCTTTATAAATATCCTCAAAGATTCTAAATCCTTTTCATAGAAAAGAGGATTTTTATTCTTCGTATTTTTAAATTATGGATGAAGCCAAGGCACTGATTAAATGGAGAATAAATACACTACCACCGGAGTAAATTTTAGATGAGGTTATAGAAGTATGTTCTAAAGAGTTCCTAGTGGAGTCAGGAGGAAAGAAAAAAAAAAAAACCAAACCAAAAAGAGTATCTATAAAAACAAGCAGGAAAGATGTGGAAACACTTGACAGGTTCTTTGGGGTTTTGTTGTTTTGTTGTTTTTGTTGTGTGTTTTGGTTTGTTTTTAACCTGCATCACCACCTAGCTAGAATAAAAACTTGTACTGAAGGAAAGGCTTTCAGGAAAGAAATAAACATTCCATGTAGAAATAATTCTAAGCAATAAAAAAGGAGCTTTCTCCACATAAATCTATTTAGAGATCTTTAGCTGGTGCAGACCACCATAGACCTACTGGAGCTATTATACCTTCAGTGATTTAAATTCATGTAGAATCTGCCTTCCATTATATAAAGACACTTGTGGAAAATCAAGATTTCATCAGTTTGAGAGTTGCTGACTTACTGTGTCTCATCGGGAATCACAGTGCTCAGCTGAACTGCAGATGGTTTTCAGTTGGACATAACTGATGTAGGGGTGAATGTAAACAGCTGGACATATATATCTAAAAATAAATTATTGGAGAAGAGAAATAATTTTGTTGCAGAGTTTACTATCCTTAAGATAAATCCATTGGTGAAATGGGCATCATTCTTAGTCTGTGAGGGACTGTTGTTTGAAATCTGAAACTAAACATATGGAGTTATTTTTTTTTTCTTCAGTCTGTGACCCTATTGGTATTGAGGAATTTATCTACCTGGTTCTGACCCATGGGACTGTAGTGAAGTATGTTCCTTGGATAGGAGTTTTAATCTGCTAGTCAGATTGTTTCCTAAATCCTTTTCCATTAACAGAAATTAATTAACTTAATGATTGTAAATGTGTGTATATATACACATATGCATATGTGTGTGTATATGTATATATGTGTATTTATATATTTGAGACTATTATTCAGATGACCTGTTTTCAAGCAGTATTTTACAATCAAAGAAATACACTGTGCTGCATTCAAAATATAATGTATATTGACTGTGTTGAGTATGCTTTTCAGAAGAAAAAATCAACAGAAGCTGATCTACTTTTGTGGCATGTTTATTATTTCAGCCTAATTTTTAAAAAAATGAAACACTAAGTTCAGTAAGGCATTCAATCTGCTTCCTTTAAAACCTCGTGATTAAATTTCTTTCTAGACTCAACTATGGCATTTTGCTTTCACCCCTTCCTCTTCCTAGCACAAGTGAATGTTGAATGTGATTTTTTTTTTTACTACTAAAATCTTCAAGCAGATTTCTTTGAATAAAACATGTTTTCAGCAACTGCATAATACCAGCCTGCTTCAGTTTATAGTTCATCTTTGTAGATTCATGAACTATTTATGGTGAAAACATTCAGAAAAGAGGGAACTGTCAAAGCACTTTTGCATGTATGTGCCCTAGTATTTTTAAGAAAGAAGCCAAATTTGTTGCATATAGGGAGCAGTTTGCAATAGAAGTATTGGTTTTTTTTCTATTAGCATGTTCTCTGTTCTTCAGCCCTCAAGGCAGATTAGTACAGTAATTTTAGTGGGACCTGGATCAGCTGTAGGGTTTGACAACATAATTATAGGCCATGCACTGCAATTCCCCTTTATTATGAAAACATTTCTGGTTTTAATTGATAAAACACTCTTTTTTTTTTTTTTTTTTTGTAAAAATACTAATATTTGGAAGAGGTGTAAATTTGTTCTGGTTTTGCAATAAAGTGAAAAATATTAAGGTGAAATATAAATGCCGTTGTAAGTTGTGCAAATGTAGGTGGTCATTTTTATGGTCAAAAAATATACAAATGTAAAAAATCTGCAGATATTGTATATATGTTCTGTAATATATGTATATTTGGTCATAAGGTGGGTGGAGGATTGTAAAAATTAAGCACTTTAATTCCTGTTGAGTACTTAAATTTGTATCCTGTAAAATAAAAGCATCATTAAATAAGCGTTGCTGCTTGACATTTTTTTTTGGTCCACCTACTCTTTACTTTTTCTGCTGATGAAATCTTTAAACTGCATTTCCAGTTCTGCAAGTAACTGTAAGGACCTATCTGTTGCTGAAGGGCTGTCTGCTCACAAGTACTGCTAGGGCAGTGGACGATACGTTCTGAACATGTAAAGGGCTGTATATAATGCCATGATACCTTAGATTGGGAAGAGAAAAGATGCAACCCTTCACAGTTTAGATCCAGATTTCTATAATGGGAATAATAATGTTCTCTCTCCAGGACGTTATGAGAGTACTTCATGGGCTTCTACACTATCTCCACAGAAAAGTGCAAGAGAGGAAGGAACGCGTTCAGTGTAGCCCCATGTCTTTCTTCCTATTACTCGAGCACTGCTCTGGACAAAAGGACAAAACAAAACATTTAGCAGCTGCTCAGTGTAATCTCTTGTGCACTGAATTAAAGTGGTGCTGAGAAGCAAAAATCACACACACACACACACACACACAGAACCGGACAGAATCTCCTAGACTGGAAAAGCCCTGTAAGATCATCTAGTCCAATCATCAACCTAACACTGGCAAGCCCACCACTAAACCATGTCCCTGAGCACTGTATCTACACGACCCTTAAATTCCTCCAGGGATGGGGACAATGATCAGGTAATTAGCTGGATCACGCTCCTAAGCATAAGCAACTCTGATTCTTTAATTAATTTGCGAGCTAAGCATACATTCAGTTTATGGAAATGCCACTTAAACTGCAGCTACTTCTTTTCTAAGTATCCTTTAACAGACAGAACCATCTGCAGTTGCCTCCAATTTCCATCATCTGCACACAGTACGCCTGTTTTGATTGTATTGGATTTATTCTTTGTATTCTTCTGCAGATGTGGACACAATGTTGCAGAAAAGACTGCCCCCAAATTATAGAGAGGAAAATTTACTCTATTACTTGTTAGTTCCTGTCTGGAAGGGGTTGCATACAAGAATTTTGTTTAGTTTCTACTTTTTCTTCTCTTTGTAAACACAGTAAACAAATTAGTATTTGAAATAAGTACTGATGAACCACAGGAAGTAATGCTTCCCTCTCCGTTTACGTAACTTTTCTGATTATTTTTTTCCCCTGTGATTAACTGTTCCAAAACCATTATTTTCCTCATTAAACACGATGCAATGCCTTCTACATGGAGACAAAAATAACAGAATTTACCCTAAAATGTCCTTTAATAAGAAAACACAATTATAAAATTCAAACCACAGGAAATCCATAATCACAGCTCCTATGTAATTCCTTTACATCAGCACGTGTAATAAACACTGATATTTCTACTTGGTAGCAAATTGTCCAGGAGCCCATCAAGTACAGGGTTGGTAAGTAGGTGGTAGGCGGTGTCTCCTCTGGCTCTCCCCAAAAGTCCGACTATAACAACTGCCTCACCACCGCGGGATTGTTCTTGGCATTGTATGAGCTCCCTGACATGAGAGACATGCCATGCCTGCCTTTGGTAAACACAAGACTTGGAGCTTGTTTGCTGTAAAGAAATTGCTCTTGGAGAGTCCTGCGGTGTCTCTAATGAAGGACAGGAGGGATCCTTACGATTGTGATCTTTATGTCTCGGAGCCGCTCGCCCTCTGCCTCCTTGACCCTGTGCATTAGGCAGCTTGACAATATTAAGCCTCATCAGACCTGGTTCATGTGGTAAATTGGGATAGACCCGGCTGAGTTTATTTGCTTGAGGTCTACCCCATGTCAGTGTTGCTAGTTTCTGTTTTGACCTCAAGAATGTAGCGCTCTGGTGTTGTCAGCAGGCTGTGCTACCTGTTCTCTGTTTCAAACTGATGCATTTCTTTGTGTTGCAGCATATTTTTCAAATTACTTTCCCTGATTTAAAGTCTTAAGTTAGGAAGAACGTGTCACATACCCTGGTAAGTGTACCAGTTCTTAGCTACGCTCTCTGTAGGGTTTATTCTTCTTCTTCTTCTTTTTTTTTTTTTTTNGCCTCAGGATCTTATCAAAATAATTCATCAAGAATTTCAGCTACCAAATCTGTGCTCTCTTTTGAGCATGTTTTAACGCAGTACACCCAACTCATTCTTCCAAACTCTAGGTAAGGGACCCTGCTTCAGGGAAATGGGTTTTGGACTTGGATTGCTACTCAATGGAGGAGCCTTACCACAGTGTGAAATTAAACGAATGACCCAGTGATGGAAGAAGATAAGATTTCAACTGTAATTCTGTTTACACCTGTTACCTAGCTATGCAGAACTACTTGCTTTGCCTGTTTTGCCTTACTCGCATGTTTCTTGGCTTGCAAAAGGGAATCCAAATCTTTTAGCTCAAGGCTTTGGGATGCAGCATTTACAAAAGACCTACCTTACCTATGTTGTATTTTGGAACTCAATTTCAGAATAGCGCTAAGCAGGTCCTATTAATTCATTGCTCTTTAGTGGCTGAAGTGCATCTTGCAGTTCTGTTTCACATGAAAAGACTTGCATCCACGTGCTCCAAGTCAACTCTGTGATGCTGAGCAAAGCGTAGCGGGTAAGACATCAAGTGTCCACTTCAGAACTTCAACCCTGACCTGAACTAAAAAACTTCAGATAGATGTACTGGAAGTATCCATTAGTCTTACATGCAGGCTGTCATGTTGTAGATCACATAGGCTCAATTGTTATATTTCCAATTTAAACTTAAAATTGTGCCAATCATAATATGAAAAGCCACATGCACAAGAAAACATGTATAAAAATAAGAAATGCTCCTATTGACTTACTATTTTATCTTAAAGACCACAGAAGATGGCCTTATTTAAAATATCAGGTCCAGAAGTAGAAGATACAAGCTCAAACATCGTTTGCTGCTTCCTCCTTCCTTGGTTGGGGTAAGGTTTTTTTCTTTTCCTTTCTAGTTACGTTGCCTCAGCTGAATGCTAACTAACTGTGCATTTTGTTTTCCAATAAAAAGTTACTTTCTTGATATCAGACAGGAGGTTATTGGCTTTATTCCCAAAACCTTGGTCCTTTAAAGTAAAAGATCTTCACCTTAAAATTGGACTGCAAACCATTCCTTATGCAAGCAGCAATTATTTCATATATTCTTTCAAATTTATTGTTATCAATTGGCACTGCTTTAAGAATAGACCTGACAGACTCCATGAGAAATTTCCTCAGTGGGTGTTTCCACATTTAAAATCACTTTTCAAGCTCTGTTAGGCAATATGTGATCCATGAGATTGCTTGACTTAAGTCGACAAAAATTCTAGGAAAGAAATCCTTGGGTTTCACACTGCAACCTGTTGATTCCTCTGTTTGTTCAGCAGTACATGCTATACAAAAGGAAAGGGCTTCTATCAAAAAGATATAATCAAAGCATCTAAAATGACATGGGGAAATACCAAGCAAAAATTTCCAAATTTTCTATGCAAGACTGCATAATGAGAGTGAGAAACAGCTTGTTTATAATAACCATCCTTTGACTAATGAGGTCCTGTAACAGATGTTGAGATTGATTGTTGGTGAGCCCATCAAAATGCATGAGGACAACAGAAATCTGCCATTTGGAAGTTGCGAATTACCAACTTAGTACTATGGATTTGCGCTGCGTATCACCAATCAATGCTCAGCAGACAAATTCAGTAATGCACCTCCACTGGAGAGGAAATTAACTGCTCAGCTGAAATACATCTAACTGTCCCATTGCCACCGGAGGGGTGAAAATGATTCACTGAAGCAACTGTTACTATTGTGTTTGGTATCCCAAGAAGTCTGACCACCCCAGTTGGGGGAGGAGAGGGGGGCACTGTTGTACAGCAATAGAGTGATACAGAGGTTATTTTCATCTCCAGCCAAAGCTTTTACTTCTGTTGGCCTCGTCAGAAATGCTGATGTCTTACAAATACTTACCAGCGTGCTCAGGCTTTGTTACCGATTGATGAACTTTGACTGCTGCATTTGCCCTGTGACTCTTGCACTCTGTGTCCTTCCTTAACTTGAAACCTGCTTTCAGTTCGGCGAGCCTGTTTTATGAGAGGTTGTGTGACACTCCAAATATTAAATGAATTTAGTTACATAACTTCTCTGTGAATATACCAAGAGGATATAAGGAACTCTCACTTCTCTTAGTTCATCATATTGTCCAGCAAAGTTGCATCCCTACCCCAGGATTATTTTGTTTTGTCAGAGACACGTATCAGCACTGTGACTTTCTTAGAGCCAGTTGAAGTGCAGAGGAGAGTTCTCTTTGCCAATTCAGCAGAACCCCTGGGCTATGGATTTGAAACCTCTGCTTTTGGTCTCTTCAAGGAAAAGACCAAGGTTTAGAATGCGTCAGTTTGGAAAATCTGCATAGAACATCCAAACAAAGGGTCATTCTGTCAAGGGATTTCAGGAATTTATTTATCTCAGCTTCTAATGGTGTTTGCTGTGCAGATGTCTGGTATAAATGCTATGAGAAAGTGTTAAAGTTACATCTGTGATGAGGTTACTCTGGAGAACACAAAAACACCATTCAATCTGGCTTCACATAAAAATCAGGCCCTGCCAGATCCATATAATTGCTGTATTGCATGGTTCCAAAAGGTGATGTTACCAAGGAATAATTTACAAAAGTATTTTGCTAATAGTGTTTGTGCAGTACAAAGTAGTCTGACTATGTACGCAGTGCAAATGTTATGTTACATACTTGATACATTTCAGTATGATGGTAGTCAAATATTTCTTTCTCTAGACAAATATGATGGCAAGGAAGTGTGCTTTACTGAGGTGATAGTTTGTGGTCTCCTTGTCTGGCATAAATTAATTAAATGGCAAATGACTTGTCCACTGCTGTCAGTATGTCAATATAAAGAGCCTGCAGCTGTCTGAGCAAAAATGGAAGCAGATGATGATGCAAAACTATAAAGAAATTCGTACCATGGAGAAGAAAGACTGGAAATTTTGTTCTCCTGACTTCAAAGATAAAATCAAGGAGGCTTATAATGAAATTAGAAGATGACAAATTTAAAACTGACACCAAATTGATTTTTTGCACTATGCATAATTAGATCATGAAATTTACTGTCACAGGATGTTATTGGAGCCAAGAATTTAGTGTGATGGGACAAAAAAACTATTATATGGTAACTAAAGCAATCTAGTTTCCAGTAACATAAAATGGAAGAAATATTGAACTGTCTACTTCAGATCTTACAGCAACATCAAAATTATCTAATACATAGTTTGGGGATCCAAAGATCTTATTACTGCATTTTTAAATTTTCCCCAGAGCAGTGGTGCTGGACGATCTTAGAGATGGGATTCTGAGGTAGATTGATAGCAGGTCAAATTCAATGTGGCAGTTCCTGTTTCCTCATGTCAATTAACCTTTACTAAATAACCAGTCTGACTACTACGGCCTTTTATCAGATCTTTGAGTTTCTTGCTCAGTACAATACAAGTCTGCCACGGAAAGTTAGAGTTAAAGCTACAGATGACCACTGCTTGTTAAAGTGTCCATTGCTTTGGCACAGTCCTCAACTGGGCTGAAGTAAGTGCTGGATTTCATAAGTTGGTACAGGATATGACACTTCATAGCAGAGGCATTACTGGCTCCCACTTTTTAGCCAGAAATGTACAATGTGTTAAACTTTGCATTCTGATGTTTCCTAGCCTTCTGTACTCCTTTCTTCTACTCTTCTGTACTCCTTTCTTCTTGCTTTCCTTCATTATTTCACTTCCTCCATCTAAGCTGCACTTCTCCACAGGGTATCCAGCCCTTGGTGGGCCTTTCAACATCTCTGCTGGGCAGGCTAGGTTATCTCAACTCTGGTCAGCAACTGATATTTTCCTTGGGTGTCTCTTGAAATATTATACTGATATGACAAAGGGCAAGCACACACAGTGCTTATGCATTGTACTCTCCCAGCTTCCAACCATTGTCAACTCAGAAACATCCAGACCTAGATTTGATTCCTACATAGCTATTTATTTACATGCAATACATTTCTCTTTCTTAAACTTGGCCAAACACCACCTGAATCCAGTTAAACTTTTATTGTCTACAACCTCCTTTGGCAAGGACCTCAACAGGTCAACAACCCAACCACGAAGGGCTACGATCTTTGCTTTGTTCTGACTTGGTTCCTAGTTTCATTAGATGTTGCCCAAACACTCATATTGGAAGGAAGCGTAAACAAAACTGATGCTCTTCTACCCACTCCAGACTACTAATGATTACTCAGGTGTTTAATCCTCCCTTAACCCTTCCCATTTCCTTTGCAGAGTGATGACTCCTAGCTCACTTACTAGGTCTTGATATTGCAGCTGTTCTACACCTTTCATCATCCTTGTTGTCCCTCTCTGACCCTTTCCCAGTTCTACATTCTTTCCGAGATTTCCCACTTCTGGTCTAAATTAAAATATAATAAGCTCCATAATATAATAAGCTCTATTTCACAGCTAGTGTCCATGAGGCCCTAAGGCAAAATGAAAGTGGCAGGAGAACAGAGATTCACATAAAAAAATAAGCTGGTGCCACTTTAGGTGCCAGCAACTTCTATTCCTGTGCAACTGGGATGCTTTTTTTTTTTCTTCTTTCTTTTATTTTCCTTCTGGGGACTTGAGGAAGGAGAGGAGATGAGGCCCCATGCTAGACAGGGAACAGCAAATCCTGTAGAAAGAGTATTTGCTGTGTCATGTGTACAATGTGGGGAGCACTTGCTATTATCCTGGAAGCTGGAGAGGCAGATGCCAAATGGCATCCTGGTATTAATGATCTCTGAGAGCAATTGGCTCCAGCACATTGAAAGCTAATGGGTGAAACCGCTGGATAATCATGCCTGTACGGCTATGACAAGAATCCCTCATCAACAGGTCATTCAGGGCATTTGTCAGAAAATTTTACCTGCTTCAGCTGTCTCTCTCTGCGCAGAATACACTAATTTTTGAGTGTTTCAATTTGCTTAGCCATCTTTATGCTTTTATCACAAAATCTTAGTCCTCTGACAAGCAGTGTGGAATTTACTGGGTAAGAATGAGAAACTTTGTTGTACAGATATATAGATAAGAACGTGTTTTCTTTGTATGTTCTTTCCTTGACATTTGAGGGTTTCAAAAGGGTTTCAAGACATGGAGACTGGAAAAAACTGATTTGTACAGAATAAGAATAGAAATTCTAATGCTTGAAATTTTCAGAAGCATTTTTACTCTGTTGGCTTACAAGAAAGGACAAAGCCAGAATTCAACTCAGCGCTAGCATATTCATAATTTATCTTTGAGAAAATGTGCTCAAGGGAAACACATTCAAAGATCAGCCAGCTCATTTGTTGTGATCTCGCAACACAAGTCATCCTCTGCTTTCACTTGATCTTTCTGTACAATGCAGCTGAGTATTAGATCTCACAGTTTCCCACTTCCCAAGCTCTGCCAGGCATCTCATCCACCCCTACTGTTATGCACCCGAGTTAGAAAATTTCAGTTGCAGAGATTGAGAGACTCGCAGTGAAAACAAAAATACCCACAAAAAAGCAAACAGAATAAATATTGCCCTTTTAAATGTGCCCATTGTAATTCTCAATATGTGAACAGAAATAGGAGTGTATTCTTTTTGCTGCACAGCTTGTAGGACCAGATCTTCTCCAGTTCTTTTCGCCCGCTGAAGAGACCTCCATAACGCTTCCTCCTCACCCCCAGCACATTTATTTTCCCACTCTGTTGGCTTTGTGATGTGAGAGATGAACTCAGGGGTTGTTTTGCTTCAGCCATTTTGTATGTTGATGACACGAGCAGGGCTATGTAACTTAGAAAAACAACCCCTTAAAACAAGAAAAATGTGAATCGAGTTTGTGATAGGCTAACCGGTCATGAAAGAATGTGCACCCTACAGTACCAAACCAATGGGAAAAGGGGACAGGATCTTGGGCAATCGGGGGAGGGTATAAATACCTGAAGTTTTGTAACTAAGCGTGCTCTTTTTGAGACGCACCTGACTCAGCTGACTCGTTTATTTTGTTCTTGAATAAATTTTTATCTTTGCTTTAAAGACTTTGTCCTCTCTACTCTTTTTTTATCTGTGAGTGAGTGTTTCTCACAATGAGACCAGATGCTGGTGAGGTCTAGCCACATGCCATTCGGTGCCTCTCCTTGCTCTATCTGGGCAGCAGCGCCACCACACCTGAGGGCAGTGGGGGCACGTGTTTGGTTGTTTCCTGCTTTTCAAAGGTTTTTTCAAAACATAGCCCCTGGAATAAACGTGGCCGCTCCATGCTGCTTGCCGAAAACCACCTCTGGCAGCCGCCCTAGCCAGCGATGAGGCCTGCCTCCCTCACGCAGGCTGCGGCGCCACAACTCGCGGGCCGCGTTGCTACCGGTGATCCCCAGAGGGGATCAGCTTTACTGTGCCAAAAGAGAGGGTAAAGCCTGGGAACGGCCTGTCATACAAGACGTTTCCTGATCTTCACACGCCTTCGGCCCCTGGGCGCTGGCCGAGTAGAAGGAACTCTGCCTCCCTGGAGCCAGGGTGGGGCCTCCCTCTGCACTACAACTCCCATGATGCCTCGCGGCGGCGCTGCGCCCGGCGGGCGCGCACAGCCTGCTGGGTACCGCGCCGTGCGCGGGGGCCGGCGCCAATGGCGGCAGGCGGAGGGGGCGGCTGAGGGGAGCCGTTGTCCGTCGCGCCCATTCATCGCCGACGCCTTCCCCGGCCCTTTTCCCCCCGCCCCTGCTCCCTCCGCCGCCGCTATGGAGGCGTTGATCCCCGTGATTAACAAGCTGCAGGACGTCTTCAACACGGTGGGGGCCGACATCATTCAGCTGCCGCAGATCGTGGTGGTGGGCACGCAGGTGAGGCGGGCCGGGGCGGGGCGGGGCGGCGGGACAGGCCGGGCTGGGGGAGCGGGTGGGCGCGGGCCTTCACCGCCTTGAGGGCAAAGTCGAGGCGTCCATCGGCCTCCGGTGCTGCTGACCCGCGGTCGCCTCCTCAAGGGCACGGGGGAACGCGGGCAGCCGAGGGCGGCCTGGGCGGGCGTCCCGCCCGCCCCGGCCACCCTCGGCTACCCGCTTTCCTCCCACCGCGTTCCGTCCTCGGGCTGCTCTGGCTCCCCACCATTTGCAATGGGAGTGCCTCTTCCACCGCCCGCCCTCCTCTGCGCGCTCCTCGGTAGCGGTTTGAACGGCTGAGGAGCTCTGGAAGGCTGCCGGGAGGGCCTGTCCCCCTCCATCCTCCCCCCCTCCTCATAGCCACGCATCGCCCCTCACACCTGGGAGTGTGGGTGGCACCGCCCGCCCGCGGGGAGCCTGTTGCCGGCACTGTGACCGCCATCGCTAGTCGGTGGCCTCCCTTCTCTAACAGCCGCCGTGAAGTGGGGGGCTGAGTAGAAGGGATGTGGTAGCGGAACAGCATCTTGCAGGCGTGGATCATTTTGCCTTTCTGCGAGTTCTGCTGTTTGGACCGCTTTGTCTTAGCTGACGAAGGTGAGCGGTGAAGCCAGCCTTTGTTGGCTGCAACAGTTACAAGGTGTGGGTCTCAGCCTGATAATGCAGCTGCTGGGCTCGAAGATAGTTCACAGCCTTTCAGATCTATTCAAATGGGATGCTGTTCTTCAGCAAAACTTTTGGCAGCTGAACATGCATGACCAGAACTGTAGCAGTCATAAAGGAATTGAAAATTAAATGTTAAACACAACTAAACCTTGACATTAATGGCTCTCTCTTTTTGTTTCTGTGAAATTAACAGTGTGTACTGAATGTGTGATGTTACTTGACAATAACATGCCTACCTAAGACAGCAATACCAACTACTCTGCAGTCAGGAATTTCATTATATGACTTAAAACATGAGCTGTTTCTTCAAAGCTTGTACATTGCTGAAGCATGGAATAGGTTTGCTCAAAGCCAACTACAGTGTCAAACTGGTTCAGGCAACCAGCTGTCATTCTGTTTTACCAATATAAATCAGATAGGTTAATTGACTTTATATCAGCCACTTTACAAAATAGACCTAAAGTACTTGAATTGGGTGGGAGAGACTTCACACTGGTAAGCTATATTGGGTACTTGCTATTTTTGTGGCTGACAGGAGTCCATCACTTAATGAAGACGTTTAATCTCCTTTACATTAAAAATCATACAAGCAAGCAGGTTTTTTGTTTGAGGTTTTTGTTTTAGTTGAGTTCTGCAACAGAAAGTGCAAGGCAGAGGTGTGGCATTTTTCTATGTAAAACTAATAAAGAGGGTTTTTTGTTTCACTTTATGAAATGCATTGAAGTGGCTTTTTTTTTATCATCCCTTTAAACAGCTTTGTCCTAGTTAACTTTTCTTAAGTGTGTACAGTAGATAGTGAGAGTTAAGCCAGTATTGATATGCATTTGACTTCAGTAGTCTACCCATCAGTATTAATATCCATTCAGTGCTGTATTCAGTATATTCACAAAACCCCTTGAATTAGTATGATATTTCTTAGCATGCCAAAACAAAGTCCTTTATAGACTTCAGGAAAATATATAGCAAAATGTCTAGCAAGCTGTATCTTGTTTTTTTGTTTTGTTTTTAGTCAGAGTTCTGGGAAGAAATAATTGTCTTTACTGACATGGTAGTTCTGTAGATAGTTATTTTACGCAATTAGTCTTAAAATAATTTAAATAAAATTTTATTATTTTATTAATTTGGATTTAGTTTATTGTAGACCAGATTTCTGGGGATGTCTCAAATAAGGCCTTAGAGCTGATGGTGTTGTTGCTGGTAGCTTGCTTCCATGGTTTTTTGAAATGTGCCTTGAAACAGTCTTGTTTCTTGAGATATTTTTAGTTAAGTGCTATGTGGCCTTTAAGTTTGTTCACACAGTTGTTTTGTTTGTAGTCTACTGGCATA
This sequence comes from Anarhynchus alexandrinus, assembly GCA_008711295.1. Lineage (NCBI taxonomy): Eukaryota > Metazoa > Chordata > Aves > Charadriiformes > Charadriidae > Anarhynchus > Anarhynchus alexandrinus. The sequence continues at coordinate 1,431,688 of VUYV01000028.1, forward strand.
TGCAGTTTTTACTTTGAATAGTATTCATAAACAATTTTGAATTTTGGACCTCTTTTTCTTTGTAGGAAAGAGAGGCTACCAGTTAATATTTCTGTAACTCTCTGTTAATTGATTTATGCTTTTTTTTTCCTTCCAGTTTGCCTGTTGCTTTTCTTAAATGATCTTTTTACGTATTCAGCAAGGAGAAGAAAAATGCTTTTTAAAGTAGTTTTTGCTGTTTATTTTTCTCACCTGTCTTCTGTATCTCTTCTTTACCCTTTTATCGTTTTGTGCTCATGTCTTTCTTCATTTATTTCTACTTCTGTGCATCAAGTTAATTCTTTCTTTGCTGGAGTATGTAGAACTAGAAACTGCTTATAATCCTTAATTTAGCTTTGGATGTTTTCTGTTTCCCATGTCCCCTTTGCCCCTCCCATCTTGTTTTGGGATTCATTTCCTATCATCATTGTGTTCCGAGCAATTGAAGTGTCTTAATTTTTCCTCTTTCTAGATGGATTTTGGTACTAATTACAAAATATTTATCAGTAAATTTTACACATCTAGATGGCCTCTTGCACTTCTGGTGGTGTTTCTGTGACTCAGTCATATGAGAATTCCTCCTCATTCTCCACATAAATAGCATGTAAGTTATTTCTGTAGCCTAGTACAGTCTATTAAGAAAATTGAAGACTCTGCTGCTGATAGAACTTAGAGGACACCCTCAGGCTGCCAGCTTTTCATCACTATTTCAGGTTTTTTTTTTTCCATTCCCAAATAGGTCTTCTATTTTTTTCCCCGATTCAGTATTTCAGTTCCTTTTTTAGAACTGTATTACTGAAGTGCAAAAAAAAAAACCAAACCCAAGGCTGGGAATACTATATAAACAATATTTGTTCAGTAAAAATGTAATACCCAACCTTCTGGTGTGTTTTACACAAATGGTTCGTGATCCATACTTGTAAGGGATAACAAGGGGGTATTGAGGTATCTCTATTGAACACATTAAAATTATAATAAAAGGAGGCAAGGGGAAGAAAAGAAGTTTGGTTAGTTATGGCCTTTTGTATATTAAGGGCACATAGATGCTATCATAAAAATGAAATGTCTATGCTATGAAAGTGGGCATGAGTTTTAGAATAAATTTAAAAAAAAAGCAAACAACAAAATCTCTGCATAGAGATGTGTAAAAATGAATTGCCTTTATTTTTTTCAGGTCATTAATTCTTGGAGTTTGTTTTGGGTTTCTAGAAGTCATCGACCTAGTTATATACAAACTTCTGTGGCAGCTTTTTAGCAAAGTTCTTCCAATACTGACATTATAAAAACTAGTTGTGGGCTTTATTTGCACTTGGTAGTGTTGATTCTAGAGGAGACATCATGGTGAAATTGATCTAGCGACTAATGAAATTCACAGTGAGATTTTTAAATGACCTTTTGGGTGTATGTTTATGTAGTATTTTTGCTCATTCTTCAGTTAATGCTGTTTTGGGACTTTAAATGAGGAGGTATAGCTTACAATATTTAACACAGACTCTTCTGTTGGATGTTTCCATCTGTAAGAGCTGTTTTATTAGCCTCAGTGATTGGCTCACAGATGAGCATTACATTTATTTCTTTTTTTTTTTTCTGTTTGGAATAAGTACCATGTTTGAGATTTCGACGCTAAACCAATTTTTGTTGCCAAGGAGGAAGGTTTCTTGATCTGAGGTAACAGATAGCCTGAGCATTTGAATATGTGTAACTGTATATTTTGTTAGGCTAAACAGTTACGATGGTAATTTGCCTGTGAAGAAGTTGACAGCAAAGGGAAGCTAATGTGTGGTCTGGGCTGCTAGGATGAGGAGAAGAATCCAGGGGATGCTGTATCAAAGCATCCAGTTTGAGAGAGACTGGCATTGTGGTCTTAAACTTCAGGTGCTCTACAGAGCTTCTGTGACCTTGTCAGGGAAGGTCAGGGGAACAAAAGTTTATGCCACTTCAGCTTATTTAGTTTATTCAAAGTTTCCTACATTGTGTTGGCAAAAAGCCAGTTTTAGGTGACGGAAATTCCAGCTTGTACTAAGCAACCAGGAAAACCCTATGCCAAGCTCAACTCAGGAATGTCTTCCTCCCTCTTCTCTTGTTGAGGGGTGTGTGTGGTGTTTTGGTTTGGTTTGGGGTTTTTTTGTTGTTGTTATTTTGAGTTTTGTTTTTGTTTGTTTGTTTTTTCCTCCAGGAATCTTTCCTGGGATTTCAAGCAGATGCAAAAAGACGTTTTTATCTACATTTGTAAAAGGGGATGTAACTAGAGCATAGCATCAGTGCTGCCTGGACAGAGCTTGTTTTTTTTCTCTGAAATGTTTTGCAAACTTCCTGTTTTGGCTTTTTGTTTGTTTTGGTATCTGACATTCACTGTATCTGGTTTTGGGCATAACTGTTTTCCTTTTTGCCATCCATTCCTCCTGTCAAATCATGCCCTGACTGTTCTGGTGTCTGTTTCAGACAAGCAGCAAAGTGAGGCTGACATTAATTAGCTGTTTACCTTTACGAGGCATAATATAAATTTTGCTGCTAAAGTTAAATAGTGCAAAAAACATTTGGCATTTTGCTGTTTCTTTTCTCTGGTGGGCTCTCACAGTTTCTGAACAGCTATACTTCTTAGGTCCTGAAGGCTTCTATGATCAGAAGGATGTCATTTTCACTGTGTCTATGTGCAGACTTTATATGAATTAAAATAAAATTATAGGTCTAATAACTGTGATCATGCCTTTAGTCTCTACAGATTTTTAATATGAAAGCAATATTAAGCATCTTTTAAATGAAGATACTGATTCTACTATTGGCAAATGCCAAGTTATTTTGGAAGAGTGGAGAGAAGACACAGTTGTAGAAGGATGTGAATGAAGTGGGTTTTCTGTTTGTTCCCCCCCACCTAGTTTTGTATGCTTGCTGCCAGGGTCCTGTTCATCTTGTGATTGGCAATTGTTTTTCTTGGAAAACCTGTATTTTAATTAGAACGGATGGATCTTTTATCTTGTCCACAGGGGACAGTGAAAGGAAACATGTCTTCAGGAAAATGGAGGGGAAGAGTTTTAAAGCAGAATCTGGAGAGAAAATGGCTGTGTAGTTCTTGGAAAAGACTTGTTTATATAGTAGCCAGAAGGTTGACTGGCTTTCTCTTTAAAAAAAAAAACCAAACCAAACCAACTCTATTGTTTAGAACTTTTTTAATTTGAAGACATAAATGGGCTTTGTTTTGATTCATTTTACTGATAATGAATATAATAGTATAAGCATTATTATTTAAGGTCAGTCTATATGGCTTTGAAATGTGGAACTTTAAATACCACAGTTGCATGACCTAACATAGGGAAGTTCTGTACTGGTTGTTTCAGATTACATGAGGTATTTTTTTCTTAAGTGAATTATTGGAGGACTTTGGGAATTGATGTATTGAAAAAGAATGCATCTGCTAATCTTTTATCTATTTGCTGTTTGGCATCTATCTACATTTAGATAAGGTGTGAAAACAAGATTCCTGAAGAATTTTGACTGAGCTGTGCAAATTCTCGCTTTCCTTACAACTTGTATGTAAGCTGTCTTTTGTGGAGGGAGTTCTTGTGGATTCCAGTTTCTTCCTGACTGATTTAGGAAAGCTCTCCATTCAAAGTGAATGGGAATTGGCCTGCAGGAACAACAGTCTTGTAATCCAGACAAGATCTTTCACAGAGGAAATGTATTTTGTAGCAGCCAGCAGTGCGTTTTGCTGGTTTCACTGCTTTCTCAAGTTTGGATCAGCCTGTTAGCTCTTCTGCATCTTTCTGGAAGTATAATTTTGTTTCAAAGAATGTCTTACAGTAATTCATTGTGCCTGCTTATAACTTCAAAATTCTCTTCTGATTAGTAAATACATTTTTAAATTTGTTTGCTGTCTAGAATCAGCCTTGCTTGGGGTGTCCCTAGTTCACATAGGAAAATTCTGCCACAATAGCTATTCCAACCAAAGCAGTTCCCTTGTGGAACTGCTCTGGGATTGCATGTGCATGTGTGCTGACTTTTTACTTTAGAATAATTCATGTTTGCAAAACAAGGAAAGAAAAAAGATCTTGCTGCTCTTTAGTTATAGCATGCTGAACTCTTCCAGGATAGCTACTGATGCAAACTGTTTTTCAAAGCACCCGTCTGGGTAATAGTCCTGTGGATGAGATCCCAGCAAAAATGCGTTAGCAATAATAAAATTAAAATTAAGTAAACCGCACATGTATGTATTGCTAAGAATATGATTTAAGCAGCATGACTTTTGTAATTCTTGTATGACAGAAACCGCAAAATTGCCACCATTCTGCCTCGGGTGTCAAAGTAGATGCATTGCTTTTCTTAAGAGAATTCTTCAGGAATTATTATGTCACACTGAGAAATCTCTCCTACTTTGCAGTTCCTTACTGTCATTTTCAAATGTCTGTTATTGTTGTGCCACTGAAAAAGTCATAGGTGGTGTGGTTTAGGCCGGACTGGCCACTGAAACGAATGACAGATGCTGTCCTCCACCTCTCTCTCCAAGGAGATGAGGGGAGAGAGGGAAAGAGATTTATGAGTTTAGAAGAAACTAAGCTAATGAAATATTAATAATAAAATAAAAAGAAAATCATGAAATAGATACAATATATACAAAACCAGTATTGAGCTCCCAGGATGACGATCACGTCGCCAGCGGGCACTGGGAAAGTCCCAGACTAGACTCAGCAACAGATGGGAACTGAGTTCTGCATCTGGATTCAGGAACACACAGATTGGGATTAAAGGCAGACAGAGTCCTCCTCAGATGCCAGCCATTGAAGAAAGAGGGCTGACCCTTAGATCCCTCAGCTTTTATACTGAGCATGAGGCAGATGGGATGGAATACCCTGTTGGTCAATTTTGGGCCACCTGTCCTGTCCGCTCCTCCCTGCAGGTGGGACCCCTCTGTGCTTTTCTGCTTCTGACCCTCCAATGGGGCAAATAACGAAGTTAGCTGCCCTTGGGTGTTATAGCAATAAGTATAAGCAAGAGCCTCTCTGCATACCATGCCTTGGCATAAATTACAATCAGGTCTTATTTCTTTGAGACCAAACAGTGTCTCCACAATATGCTGTTAAATTCAGCAAGTTCAGGTAGTTAGAAGAGGCTTACCTGCAAAGTAGAGTTACTGAACAGAAAATTGGTTCTGTTTTACCTCAAACCAGGGCAATAGGGAATACTGATATTACTGCCTCTTTATTTTCTTTTGCTGTCCGGCAGTAAATCTGTATTGTGTTGCAGGAGTTCTTTGCAGTTTTTTCCTATTTAATCAGATAATAAAAAAATTATCAGTTTGTCCTGTCAAAAGCAATTAAGAAAGCTTACACCTCTTTCAGCCAATTTTCTTGCTGGAAGTTCCCCAGTAGTTTATTGGACCTGTTTCATTATAAAGGTTTTTTTCCACAGATGATTTATTTCTCATTGGCTCCATGAAGCGATTATGAAGTCTAAAGATAGACAGAAGGAAGGCAGCAAATTCTTGTAAGATGACTTGAAATTTGTTGCAGTCCATACAACTCCGTTATCATTCTAATAATACTTGAAACGTGCAACAATCTGAGCAAATGACCATAAAAAATCTCATGTTTCTTATGTATTAGTGAGACTCCAGGTGAGTCTTGTGTTTATTGCCTTCTTGTTGCATGGATTTAATAAGAATAAGAACAGACTTTGGCTTATTTACTCGGCTAACTGGTGGGATCCAGTGAGTTACAGGACAAGAGACCTGGTCTGCCCTTAAGTACAACCTCATTGGAGCACAAAACAGTAGTCCATACGAATGCTCTAGAAAATGAGTAGACATGTAAGGAGAGCAGTGTGGAGGGTACTCATGACTGAGCGTCAACACAGAAGACTCACGCAGGAGGTAAAGTGAGGACAGGCTTGCTCAAGGATGTTAAAAATACTGCCTTCATATGCAGAGATGGTATTAAAAAAGCCAACATTCCAGTAGAGTTGATACTGGTAAGGAATATCAAAGACAACAAGAAGAACTTCCAGAACTGCATCAGCAGTTAAAGAGGAAAAAAGAGAAACGTGGGAAATAGGGGCTTGCTGCTGACTGTGACACGTGATTTAGTGACAGTGACTATGGACAGAGCTGAGGCACTTGGTGTTTTCTTTGCCTTGGTCTTCACCAGCAGGTCTTGTAGGCCTTTGTGCCTATAGATGGGGCTCAACATGGAAGGTAACTATCAATAGTGGAAGAGGATTGGGTCAGGGTTCTCTTTTGGGTATGGACAAGGCATCTTTGCATGCTGTTAAGTATAAGGCACAAGTCTTCTAAAATTAGGAATGCTAGTGAGGACTTGGACAATTAATAAGAATGCCAGTGAAGTAAATGTTTGGGATGAATGTGAATGGTTGTTCGTAGTGTTACTTCAAAGTTTTCAATACAGAGTCTCTTCCATTTTGCTTGTCAACAACCCCGAAGCATTTTTGAAAGTAACATCTCCTGCTGTTAATGAAGCTGGACAATTATAAAGTCATGCACTGTGTCTGCTGCTTCTGAATTTCTGAAAAATGTGGTTAGTAATACAGCGGGTTGCAAACCGAATTTTCTCGTAAGAATTAGCATAATGGATGGGAGCAAATGCATTTTGTTACTGAAGTGATGCACACAGTTGAAATATGCACGGACAAGTAATGAAGAAATGAAGGATAGGGAGGCAGAAGCAAGATCATTAGGACTGTTAAGGAGTAGAGATGCTGGCTTTTTGTAGTGGATGACAGTCTTACAGGTTTCAGCTTTTTAATTTGTGAGAGTAAATGCACAATCGTTTCACTGTTACTCTGCCCTTCATCCTTGATTGTTTTAGATTAACCTGAAGATGATGTTGACATTGATGATAAAAGAACTGTTAAGGAGGCAGTGAGAAAGCTGTTAAGAATTACATTATATATACTGTCAGTGTGTATCGAAATAAAATATTTAGCTCCCTGTGTGCAACTTCTGTTCTTACCTACTTCTGGGAAAAATGGTTTTACCATCCGTCAAACTCAGGGACGTATCTGTGAGACTGATGATGGTTAACAAAGCAGAGTGTTAAACACTTAGCAATGGAAGTTTGACACAATGGTTAAAGGAGCAACAGACAGCAAGATGTTCCTGTATTTGCCCCTTTTTTCTGAGCAATCTGTATAAAGTTTCAAGTATTCAAATGAGATCACAAAACAAGAGTGATGCTGCTGCAGATTTATTTCTAAAAATTCTGTGGTACCTTTCGTCATCAGTATTAGTCTCTGTCTACAGCTGAAGGACTGGCTGAACTGAATTTATATTCTGAACTGGCCCATATCCCTCACTTCCCCCCACCGGCAGAAAAAGATGAGCTTTGTGTTTACTGCTTTCCTTACCGTGTTCCCAGACAATTCTTGTTAATGGACGTGTATGGGGCCCAGATTAAGGAGTGCGTCATTAGATAATGTATTATGTTCCAAGAACAGATTGCTCTAATAAGGGAACGTAATGCAATTTGAAACAAATTTCCTGATGTGTGGAGTACTGTAGTGTCTCATCTAATGTATGATTTCACATTTGCAAAGGATCCAGATCATTCCAAAGATAACTGTGGGAGTGGTATAAGACATAGTGTTTTAGTTCTGTACGTAGTTTGGTGTGTGCCCATCTCAGCTTCCTGCAATGCCACTCTTTTGGAAAGACCAAACAATGAGCAGTAGTGTGCAGCAACTTGTTCCATGGATTTTGGTTTCCTGTCTTGATGAGGTTCTTGTTAAGGACTTCAGCTATTTATTACTATTCCTTCTTTACTTGGATTATATGTTCAGGAGATGCCACTTCACCTAAGTCTCACCTCCAGCCTTTTGAGACTGAGTGGTCATTCTACCCATGTGTAAGAAATCTTGCTCAAGACGTGTTCAAAATATTTTTATTAATGAAACCCTGGTGGTTTTGTTGTGTTTTTTCCCAATGCAGCTGATGAACCTTTATCATGTCTCATCTTTTTGAGCAGGCATTCCACCTGTTTTAAATTATGAAATTTGTTAAGAAGTGGCTTGTGGTTTGTCACTCTGAAATTTATGGGTTTTTTCACATTCTGAAATAGCAGTAATTCTTCAGAAGTGTGCTCCAACAGGAGCTCTCTCAGGGAGGCTTCCAGAGCTAGTTTGTGCTTTGGTCAAGTTGTTCTTCAGTTACTCATTGGTAAGATTTCAGTGCCCAATGTCCTGTCATAAGCTCCTTGCATGGAAGGTGCCCAACGTTGATTGGAGAAGGTCAGCTGAAGAAGAAAATTACTAATTACTTTCTAAGGGAGTCTTTTGAAGCAAAAAAGCTTAATAAAGCTATCCTTCTGTTTCCTGTGACCTTGTCCTTCTCCCTGTTTTTTCTAGACAGTTGACCTCACTGCTGTCAAATTTGACTTAGATTTACTTTGAAAACTGTACACAATCTGCATTGGTTTGTTATTCACCTATTGAGACAAATGACATTGTTGATAAAACAGCAATTTTCTGTGCTGTAAAGCATAGTTATACAGTAAAGTGCTAGAAGAAAAGAAGGCTTTCATTTGTTGTCATTGCTCAAGTTTTCTCTGTGTTTGGCCTTGTATTTTAATATTTATTTCATGCTTCTGCATACAAGTCCTATTTTAATAGGTTGTAATGCTTTCACGTAATTTGTTCCTGTCTTGTCTTACTGCACTAGTAGAAACGTGCTGTCTGATAGTGCTGTGTTGCTTAATCTCTGCTGATCTATTTTTCATTTTTAGAAAAGTAACCTAAGGTGTCACTAAATATATGATATTTAAAAGATATTAAACACTGCTTTTATTTCATATTATGCTAGGTTATGTTCTCATTTTATTATATACTTGAAGTCTTGAATCTGTTCTTTCAGAACTGGTAAGCTGAATCGAGGTTATATAGCAGTAATGCACATTCTAGCTGTCAGAAGCATCTATTGATTTGTTGGGTTTTTTTGTTTTGTTTTGATTTTCTTAAGAGAATTGTTTGGTAGTAACATTAATATAGAAACATTTTGTAGCTGTGGCAATGATTGTCAGAGCAAGTTTTCTCATGGCATGCTGATGTTGAGTTTCCGGCTGCAGAAAACTTGAAGAGTTTAATGTGGTTCTATTAAAAAGACAAAATCTTATCGATCCAACCTTCAAAGTACTATGTTGACACATCTGGGTCTGTTGTTTATTGTTGTTTTTTATCATGGTGGTAGTCTTGAATCGCTCTTAAAACGCATGTGTTCACAGCTGCTTATTGGACCATTTAGCCCAGTTCTGCATTTTATCCAAAAGTGCTGTAGGTGAACATTTTACATGTAGACTCTCAAAGCAAATTTGTAATTCCACAGCCTTTAAGTATTTAACAACTTTTTACAGTTTTTTGTTACATAGACAGATGTTTGCAGTCAATTCAGTTGGAAATACTTACAAATATATAGAGATATATATACACTGAGAGAGTGGGAGAAACAGTATAAAACAGTGTTTGTTATATATTTAGAGTATAAAAAAATGTCTGCACTTATGAAGCTGATACAATACATTATACCAAAAAAAACCCCAAAACCTGAAAGGAATATAAGATTGTAATAGCTTAATGTACTCAAGTTTGCATAGTTAATATCTCTTTATATAATGCTTCTGTTAGTATTAACATGTCCATCCCACGTTAATACTAACAGAAGGTTAAATTCCTTAGTCTACAGAGTGAAGTGTTACTGCAAGGTGTTAGAAAATGACATAGTAGAAGACATAGAATTTACTTCTGAGCATTATAAAGAAAAATCATTTTTTCTTTTCCAAAAATGTTTCTGGAAAGATTAATATTTGGGGTAGAAAATGTTAAATAGAATATTAATTTTTCTGAAACCTATTATGAGTTTAGTTTAGCCTTAAGAGATAGATAATACATCTATCTACGTGGCTTTTAAGTGTTCCAAGCAGGTTTAGACAGTTACTGGTTTATAGCAGACTTGAGTCCTTTAGTGCCTATGCAGTGTGATACCACTGTGTTAGACCCAGTGAGTCTATCAGATGCTCCTTCGGGCACTGTATAGCAGAGGACAGAATAGAGCACTGTTTGCAGGAGTTATGAAAGCACGCTAAAACTAAAATATGACAGCATTTTGATGTTTATGAAAATCATGTAGCTGTATTCCAATTTTCAGAGCAGTGGAAAGAGTTCTGTGTTGGAAAGTCTTGTGGGGAGGGATCTGCTCCCACGAGGTACTGGAGTTGTCACCCGGAGACCCCTTATTCTGCAGCTGGTGCATGTTTCCCCAGAGGATGGTCGGAAAACAGCTGGAGATGAAAATGGTAAGTGTGATCCAAGATTGTGTTTTGCTTACTAGGAAAGAGACTTAGAATTTCTCTTTCTTGTTCATTTGACTGAAAAATCAGTTGTTGTAATGTTAAAACTTGAGTGTGCTTTTTAAAATTTGCATGGAAGAAAACACAGATGTTGTCACATCTATTCTGTCCATTTAGCAAATGTCATGAAGTCAAAATCTTTTGGATATTCAAAATATCTTTAATGGTTTAAACTTTCCTGTTTGTTCTTAGGAAATGCTTTTGAGAAAAGCAGGCTAAACAAAGCATTTCAGTTATGATAATGATTGTCTAGCGTGTAGAGAACACGATTTTCTTGTGTGTGTTTTTCTTCCCCTCCTCTTTTGCTGTATAAATAAGGTTTTTCCTTGAGAGGATGAGTATGTGACTTCTTAGAAGGTTAGGAAATAGATAAGTTCTGAATAGAGCGGAAGAAAGAGAAATGAAAACAAACTTCTAGTAGATGCAAATACAATTTAATGGGCACATTCTGTAGCTCACAGATGCTACCTTACTGGGCTGCACTGAGAGATTCCAAGTGCATCAGGAGCAACACTTTAAATGTTCTGAAGCTGTCTAGTTTGAAGCTTGTGTCTTCTATAGTGTTTCTATATTATCCTTCAGCGGATGAAGAAAGTAATCCCAGTTGTTCCTTGGAAGTTTAAATGCTCATTCTATACTAACTAGTGCTCCTGATCTTATGAAAGAGCAGCAGGGGCATATCCCCCCTTCTGATTGTAAGATAAATCTTAGCTTTTTGATGTAGACAATAAAAAGTACACAGGCTTCTGATGAAGTGATAAACTTGGGGCTGTAATTATTAATTCTCATTGTGTTCAAACTTTTTGGAATTTATTTCTAGCAATAGTAAGTCAAGGTATCAGAAGTTCTTCACAGTGTTTGTTTTCATGTAGTACTTACAGCTTTTGGTTTCTGAAGAACAGTTATTAATACTGTGCAGTTCAAAAGGTTTAAGCTCCAGTTTTCATTATTGCCACAAGCAGAGAACACCATTCGGGTTTATAACAGTTAAGAACTTTTAGTGTATTGTGAGAGATTGTAGGACAATTCAGGTTGGAAATTATATCAGGAGGTCTCCAGTCCAACCTCCTCCTCAAAAAAGGGCCAACTCTGAACTCAAGACGAGATTGCTTGGGGCTTTATCCAGTTGGGTCTTGAAAGCCTCCAAGGGTGGAGAATTCAGAGAGTCTCTGGGCAACCTTTTAGAGATGGCACATTTGATCTCTTTAAATATGGTTTTATATTACATGCATTGTGTAGTGTATAGTTTCTAGTACTTTTCAGAATGCTTTGATTCTGAGATGTAGGATAAAATATGATTTTGTTCTGTTCTGCAACTTTACAGGTATAAAAGATGGTTTTGTAATTAGAGTATTCTGAGTCAAGGCAGAGCCTTTCTGCTGTAGGTTGCATTTGATCTGGGGATTCAGATTTTAAATCGGATAATGATATTATTGCATAAGGGTGTTGGGCTAAATTAATATTTAGAAGGCCCATTTAGATCTTTGGGGAAGAAAAAAAAAATCAATGTGTAAGATGTACATGTTATCTCTTCTTGATGTTCCTTTGAGGGACATGTGGGCTTGTTTGGTAAGAAAAGACAAACCTTTATGACTTAACAGTTGCATTTGAAATGTCTCTCCTCTCCCTCCAAAATTCAGGAAAATCATGGTCTAAATGGCTTTGTCACTGGTCTGGTTTTAGTACAGATTGCGGTGTTACATCTGAGAAGATGGTATCAAGTAGCTTGGAAAGAAAAAAGATGGCAGCCTTTTATCCTGGCTATGCTGTCTGACATTGTAATAAGGCACTACACTATTGCAGGTCGTATTTTTGTTTGTTATGAGGTGGATGTTGAGGTAGGGTTGAATAGGTGTTTGGGATTTCTCAGAGGGAAATCTATCCATAGTCTTGCAGAAAAGGATTTTCTCCAGATGAGGGTTTCTTCTTTACAAATTGAATATTGGACAAGAGAATATCAGTCTTGGGATTCTGCTTTCTGAATATGTTGGTAATGAATTCTCTGTGTGCACAGATACTTTTATGCAACTGCCTCTTTGTTTTGTGACTTCTGTTTTGTAATTTGTCACCTTTATCCATCTTAATGCTTGCTCTAGATACGTACTAGTATTACTTGTAAATACATCCATTTAAAAGAAGGACTTTCTGTGGTTCTTATAAGCTAAAATTTTACCTCTGAGTGTTTGTCCAGAAGGCTTCCCTGTTTCTAACACAAAGCACTTCAGATTGCTGTGGTATTTGTTTAAGCGTGGACAGTTGCCTTGTCTTTATGACTATGAAGGAAAAAATTAGCTTAATTTTGATGTCTTCTGATGCATGCGAGCTGCCAAAGAATATCAGTTCATATCAGTTTAGGGGTTTTGCTTGGTTGGTTTGGGTTTTTTGGTTTTGTTTTTTTGATTTTTAAAAGTTTTTTTATTTGATTCTTAGGAGCACACTGGGTAAGATCGTTGAGAAAGAATTGCAGCTAGACATTTGAACTTTTGATTCTAATGTGCAACGTTAAAGATAATCTCTGCTGTTCCTCAAAGTTACTGATGATCTGTGTGATACCCTTGTATGGTGGTCACTGCAATAAATCAAGATAGTCAGAAAATAGCAGAGATACGAATTTTCCATTAAATATGAAGTTCTGTGTTTTCATAACATTGCAGACTGATTCGTATATTCTACAGTCGTGTGTGGTTTGATGTGAAGGAAATGTTCTCATTATGCTTTTGCTGTTTATTGTTAGCCTCCAGTGATTCAGCACATATGGTGTGTTTGATGTGGTGATACCACACTATGGTGTTCTCTTATCAAATTGCAAGAGAAGAAGCATTTATGAGAGAACCACACCTGGTCTCATGAATCATTAAATTGGTCTTATAGCTAAGACCTATTCTGGTAGCTTATCCATTTGTTAGGAAATAGAAAAGAGGAGGGAACATACAAATGGTCAATTAGTAAATGTTTATAGGTTCTTTTTTTTTGTCCAAGATAGGAAGCAGAACACTGTTCAAATTCTGAACAGAAAGAATTTATATGGAACACGGGAATAATTCATAGAATGGTTTAGGTTGGAAGGGACCTTGAAGATCATCTAGTTCCAACTCCCCTGTCATAGGCAGGGACACCTCCTGCTAGACCAGGTTGCTCAAAGCCCCATCCAGCTTGGCCTTGAACACCTCCAGGGATGGAGCTTCCACAACTTCCCTGGGCAACCTGTTCCAGTGCCTCACCACCCTCACAGTAAAGAATTTCTTCCTAATATCTAATCTAAATCTACCCTCTTCCAGTTTGAGGCCATTCCCCTTCATCTTATCACTACGTGCCCTTGCAAAAAGTCCTTCCCCAGCTCTCCTGTAGGCCCCCGTTTAGGTACTGGAAGGCCACTATAAGGTCTCCTCAGAGCCTTCTCTTCTTCAGGCTGAACAACCCCAACTCTCTCAGCCTGTCTTCATAGCAGAGGTGCTCCAGCCATCTGATCATTTTTGTGTCCCTCCTCTGGACCCACTCCAACATGTCCACGCAGATGGACCTGTTAATGCAGATCTGTTGCTTGCTAAATCAACACTGTTTTGTCAGGTTTTTGCTGTCTACTACAAATAGGAATTCCTTACCCCTAGCTCCCAAACAGCGTGGACTGCTTCATTGTACTTTGCTTTGTAGAAGCACAAGAGAAAAAGAGCTTTCCACTCAAAAGAGCTTGCCATCTAGTTAGTGTCAAGGATGGAAAAAATGGTACAACATACAGAAGGGATTGGAAGATGTGCACATGTTGGTTTTTTTACAAGCTGTTTTTTTTTTTTTTGATTTAGAGAAAGAGGTAGGAAAGGATGAGGTGATGGGGGGCGTGGTGGGAAGAGAGTTCAGATCGTAGTGTGCTGGGTCCAAGAGCTCTGAAGGTATGGTAACTAGAAAGCTAGGAAAACAGGTAAGATTCTTCATGCTTTGCTGTTTTTTGTCCTTTTTAGTATTTGGGAAGTTCTCGTTGCCATACTGCAAGAAATCCTCTATGGTGGTAGCCTTTAATGACTCTGAACAGCTTCTTTGCGCTCCCACGGCATATGAAGAACATTTCTACTGCTTTAAGAAGGGAGAAGAGATACATGAACAGCTGGTCAGTTAGCATTGTACTGTATTTGAGCTTCTTAAAGGAGCATTGCAGTACAGGAGATAACAAGTAACAATTTGGTGGAAGGAAGTCCCGAGAAAAATACTGTAATCATGTCTAGTTTTCCAGTATATTAATTAAAGTTTTCAGGTCTCACTCCAAGATATGAAAAGCCAGAAAAGCAAATAGACTGTTGCTTTATTCAGGAGATACTGTTTTGAAAGGCAGGATCTGTTTGTTGTTAATAGCTGCTGTTTTAATAATTTCTCATAATCTGTTCTACTTATTTTTATAAAGACCGGAATGTCATTTCTGCATACTTTTATCTAGCATTGAATCTTGAATGTAATCAGGTGATTAATTCACATGAAAGTTTTGCCTGAAAAAGCTTCCAGAAAGTAACATAACTGAGAGAAGACTGATTTACCAGTGAAACTAGCAATAAAAAAATAATGTTCTACGTGTAAACCAGAGCATTGGGATGTTTAATGTAGTCTAATTAAAATATTTTCTCCTTGCCTTGAGCATCCTTGCAATCTGAGTTATGCAAATCCTTTTTCCTTTCCTAAAAACTTCCTTGCGTTAAATTAGAGCTATTAGGAAATTTTTCTCAAGTGTTAAAAGGGTGTCAGTACAGACTTCCTCAGAAGAGTGGGGCAAGAGTTTCCCTGCTATATAAAATGAAATTTCTAAAAGTTTATACTTGGACCAGATGAGATTTTCTGTAAACCTCCACAGACTGAATTTATTCCTTAACTTTTTTTTTTTCTTCTTTTTTTATATGCACCAAGAGTGAGGTTAAGACTAAGCCATTTATCATGGCTTCAATCTTCTCTTGTGTTATATATAGCAAAGAAAACTTGCGGCTTGTTAAAGCTTAAAAAATTTTTCATTTTCCTTTGATCCATAGATGTTAATAAGTTAAAGTCCAATGCCTCTGACCAGAATACATCTTTTTTTTTAATATTTAGTTTAAAGAGTTAATAGATTATACTAAAACAAAACATTTCTTTATGCATATAATTAAGCCTAGTACCTAGCTGCAAGTTCCTGTGCTACCACAAAACCAGTGATTTAAGACTAGAACACTGTGTTGTAGGAAGACATCAACTCCCTAGGAGGGCCATAACAGAAGAGTGCTTGGTCCGTGTCTTTCAAATATAATGGTGGCAGTATCTTTCTATATCTTTTTCTTCCTGGCTTCATGCCCATCTTTACTTTCTTAGATTCAATTTTTAAAAGGGAATGAGCAACACGGTCTTGAACATACTGTAGTTTCTTCCTGTATGTGAGTTTTCCTTTATTTCCTCTGAACTGCAAATAAACTAAATCTGTTTAATAACCTGGAATGAGCCCTTTCATTTTGCACTTATTTTGGAGGCTGGTATGTAATTTTGCCTGTTTACCAACCAAGACAAACAAAAGCTGCCTCCTAATAATGATTTCTTCATAGCTTGTATGCCTGCAGAAAAGTAAGGATAAAAGCAGTTTGATTTTTAAATTTTTTTCTTTAATGGGTCCAGTCCATCTAAATCAGCATATTTCCACTGATGATAAACCTTTGACTTATCCACCTCAGCAAGACATTAAAATAATTCCCCAGATGTACTAGGCTTTCCAAACTGATGAATTGATTGTTGTTGTGCTTCTTGCATTTTGTGCCAAACAGGCATGTGCAAAAAATGTCTTCACCAGTTTGTTTTGATTCTTGCATTTCTGTGGTGCTGTACTGCCATCACATAAAGATACAGAGTGTAAACTCATCAGCCCTTCAATAAAAAGTTTTTTTTGTAATGGGATATCCGTAAATATTTTGAGAAAATTAAAGGTTGAGAGGGGTGATATCTAATGTTGTCTCTTCTTAAATCTGTCTCAGAACTGCCATAATTGTTTTTTTAATTGAGCATTGAAAGATTGATGCAAACCTCAGATTTCTTTCCCATACAGTAATATTCCTTCCAGTGACATTAAAAATATTTCCTTACTTTTTCTTGTTCTTGCCATGAGTAAATAATGAGAAACATATTTCAACGAAGAAGTTCAGCTTTGCGGAACCTTAATGGTTTTCTTTGCTCAGATAAAAATATTGTGAGCTGTTGGAATTAGATGAACAGCAATAGTAAAGTCATCATCAAGTAAACTTTGTTGTCTAGAATATCTGATTGATATGCATCATTTATCAGTGTTTAGTTAAGACCTGTGCATATTGTTAATATGTTACACATTCTCATCAATAGTAGAATAGCATGCACATCTGTCTGCATGCATTTGTGATCTTTGTAATACAATGTGGTACAGAAAGTTAATAAAATGCTATACTAAATATGATTAAAAATTTTAAACATCATTCAATGCTGTTTCTCTTTAACTGCAGACCCTGCTACATGGAAAAATCCAAGACACCTTTCTAAAGGTTGCCTTTATCCACTTGCTTTTTCTCCCTACGCATAAAGTGCATGCTTGTATACACTAACCACATACATTTCATGCCACTTTATTGTTGATTACACTTTTACTTTTACACTTTGGCTACTGTGTTGATTGATTATTTTGCTGAGTCTTGTGATCTGGTTGATTTTTAGTTTTCTGACCTTGTTGCATTAAAATGAGATGATTTTTTGGTTTCCTCCTATGTCATTGCTGCTTCATAGAATTTCCTGCACTTTTAATTCCCAAATCCTTTAAAAGAACTCTCTATTGATCAGTATCTTGAAATTCAACTTGAGCGGAAAAAATGTTTTGAAAGATGACTTGATTGTAGGTAAGCAGTGTGTTTGCCAAATGGCCAGATTTCTTGTAGACTATTCTTCTAGAGCAGATTGCTGTATTGGGGAGCAGAGGGGAAATGACCACAAACTAAAAATTTGAACTGGAATTTATCACTAATGCTTGGAAACCTAGTTGTGGAAGTGTGAGTATCTCGCAGTGCGACTCAAACTGCTGCCTGCGCCACGAAGCAGGAATTGACAAAACTTCCTTTGCTGTTTCTGGGACTGCTCTTGAACAGCCCCCAAGTAATTCCGGACATCAGTGGTGACTGACAAAAGAGTTAAAATGTTTGATCCTTGACAGATTTGGGAAGAGACAGGCTCTCCTAAGACTTCATTGTTATGCAGAATTCTTACCTATTTTCTGTTTGCTTGGTTTTGGTTCTACAGGTTTTTCTAACTTTTTCTTTCAGCTGTAATTTGATCTCACTTGCATGGTAAATAAGAAGACGCTAAAAGCTGGTATTTTTTTCAGATTTTTTAAGCTATTGCTAATAATTCTTTTTTTTTCTGTTGCAAGCTGATTTTTAATGGACTAGACCATTTCTGAAAAATGGTAGGCTAGCTGATTGGCTTAGTCACAATTAAGAAGGTGGACCTTATGTAAAAGTGACAAAAAGAGTAATGAGATGCAATGTTTAAATAATCGTAAGCAAAATCATAAATTTATTTGTACTGAGCTATTTAATATCTAACAGTAGAAAGACTAATTTTACTCTTGCTGCTTGAAAAAAAGAAAATCACATTGTAGTTTTCAACAAACGGGTTCTTGGAAGAAATGTCATTGAAACATCTGCTTCCTCTTCCTCATGTGTCAATTCTTTGTTTTCAGAGATAGATGCTGAAGAGTGGGGTAAATTTCTTCACACCAAAAATAAGGTATGTTTACTCTGATGATGGAGTAGCAGTGTCATAAATATGCTATCATATATGTACTTAATTCTATATCTCTTCCCTTGACTTCCCCAAAAATATTATTCTACCTGTTGTGCTATATGCCAGAGTATTGAGGATTTTCTGTTTTGCTTTTTATGAGTAGAAAATTTCTGGAAATATTCTTTTAAACTCAAGACAGAAAGTTTATCAATGGCTGTCTGTTCTGTGGGTCATTGATCTGCTGAGTCTCTTAATCCTTTCTGTGTTGTTTTGTTGATTTTTCTTTTTTGTGCATTGGCAAAATTAAAATGGTAATTGCAAAGACACGGAAGTATATAATCACAAGTCAATTCAGTCCACTGAAGAACTGGCTACTTCAGAGATTTATTAGAAAGCTATGAAGAGGAAGGAAGAGCCTAATTCTCATCCAGGGGGAGAAGCAGGAACTAAGATGACCTAAAACTTCAATAAGAGAGTCAAAGCTTAATTCTTTGCTTGAAAACAGTCATCTTTTTGTTGGCAGACAAACTATTTAAGAGTTTATTACTTCAAACTTATTTGCTCACCTTCTAGGCAGTGCTAGAAACTGAAGGAAATCTAGAGAGGAATTCAGAGGTAACCTGTGCAAGGGTACCACTGTGCTAAGTTATTTTGGATTGGTGGAAGGTGTATAGATTTGACAAGAGTGGAAGAATTTTGACATGAAACTCTGTCCTTGTTCTTTGTCCTCTTCGAGATGAGGCGGCGTTCAGACTACATGTTGTTTATTAACTTCAAAGGATTGCAACTAGATTAGAAATGGAATTAAGTGTTTGATATTCTCTTTAGGTGAACACTAAAGAGTTTTACGCCTTTATGCCTTGTCTGACACTGATGGGGTAATTGGTGGTGATAACTGTCATCTCACAGTATTAATCAACAGATTACATACCAAGATTCCAATTTCTGTAATTTTTAGCACTGATGATTGCTGTTAGCATTATCTTAAGGGCTAATAGTCATTCTTATTTTTCTCACCTTCTGTATACTTAGTTACAGAGTTTTTCACTGTCTCTTGGAAAAGAGAGCATTATTTTGCAATTAGGTAAGTGTATGCTGTCTTTCAGTTTTAAACAATTTTTTTCTTCCGGGCTTCAGATCTATACAGATTTTGATGAAATTCGTCAGGAAATAGAAAATGAAACAGAGAGGATTTCTGGAAATAATAAGGTAAACATTGCACTGCCCATTTTTGTCTTTCCATAGATTCTCTTGCTGCTTAAACCTTTCTTAAACAGTTTTGGCAGCTAGAAGTGAAAAGCATTGAACTATTGTCAAGAAGAAGACAGTAATGCTGCTTGCTGTCTTGAGATTTTTTTACTGGATTTGTGAGGTAACAGCTAAAAGAAAATGCAGAGAATTGCTGTTGTTTACTTCAAAGCTTCTGTAGTAATAGTGCAAAAAATAAACTTTGAGTTAAACTTGTTTCCATTTTTCCCCATACATGCCTTTATGTGCAGTTATAAAATCGAGTATTCTGTTCTTGCATATCTATATAATTACTGAAATAGAAAAGCTTTTATGCATTATATTAAGTGAGAAAACAGCACTGCTTCTGAAGACAAAGGAATTGGTTGACAGATGTGGCTGGCTTTTTTTCCTCACCAAGTAGTTTTAAGGTGTATGATGGAAGAAAGTTTTTCTAGTATGAAACTACAGCTTTTGGCTTTCTAAAGGGTGCATTTAAATAATCCAGTACAGTGATGAATTTTTATTATTAATATATTTCTAGGGGATCAGTCCTGAACCTATTCATCTTAAGATTTTTTCATCTAATGTTGTAAATCTGACTCTTGTGGATTTACCTGGAATGACAAAGGTAAGATGTGTAATGCTTCTCTTCTGACTCATTGTGAATCGTGTGTTTTGAAACAAGGAGTGTGTGTTCATTCTTTGGCATTATTCTGTATTGTTTGATAAACAGCTTTCCTCAGGTTAAGTATTTGGTTATGTAAATTTGAGGTGTCACCATCTTCTGATGTGAGATTTGGGTTTCTGGTGCTTGTCACTGTTGTAAGAGGTAGGTTTACTTAAATTCTTCCTGTTTCTATATACAGCCAAGGGATCAGAAATGTTGTGCAGGTTCCGTGTTCTTTTTAATAGAAGAGGTAGCACTTGAAGTTTTAAAGTTGTACCTGCAGATAGATGGGTAGTTGATGAATTTGAAAATGTTTTCCCCATTGCTTCTCCGGAAGTTGCTATGCGTATTGTGCGGAAGAAGTTGTATAAAGTGAGGATACACTAGAAGAATTGTTCAGGTCCAGTTTGTTCAGGTTTTATACTAAATAATTTTCTGTGGCATGAAGATGACAAGATGACTTTTTTCCCTGCCTATGCATACGTACATACTCCACTCTTGTCAGTTGTGCAGGTGGTTCTTCAATGCCAAGCCTTCTTGACAACAGTATCAAATAATCTGAATTGATTCTAAGAGTGTTTTTGACTTTTACACCTTTCAAGATCTTCCTTTTCTTTCATGTTTGTTTGTGAAGGGGGAAGCAAAGGGCTGGAAAACTTTCTTATACAATGGTATAGGGTATGAACTTTCAGTGAGTGTTTTCACACAGGAGTGACTATACCATTTTGAACAGTTCTGTGTTGTTTTTTCTCTAGGTGCCTGTTGGTGATCAGCCTAAGGACATTGAACTTCAAATAAGAGAGCTGATCCTTCAATTCATCAGCAACCCAAATTCAATTATTCTGGCAGTCACAGCTGCTAACACGGACATGGCCACTTCAGAAGCACTTAAAATTGCACGGGAGGTGGATCCAGATGGTAAGCAGCAAGAAAAACTGGATCCTTCAACTTCTTTTTTCTAAATTAAATCCTAGAATAAAACTGGCATAGTTTGGGCAAAAATTAGTAAGAAAAACAAATGTCACCGCATTTCCTAAAATCTACCGTTATTATATTTGCTTAAAGACTTCCTGTGTAGTCTCTGCGACTCGGAGAATGCTGTGATGAATTAATATCCAATAGATTTCTGGCTTATGAACAGGCCAGATAACTATTTTAGTAGTCATAATAGGAGCTACTTCTGTTTCCAGAGCAGCAAAATGGCATTACAGAATGTTGAGGGGTTTGAGATTTTTAGTAGTTTACAGTGGTCTGTTAGGATTACTTCATGCTTTATTGTCCAACATTGTTTCTTTTAGTAGAGAAAATACACCATCCTGCAGCTAGTAATTGACTGTCTAGCTGTTAGTTTAGTGACTTTTAGTAAGAATAAAATTTATATATACTGTCAGTATCCATTTTGCTGCCCTGCATTTATGCGACAGAACTGACTGATTTGATTTATTCTAAAAGAGGATTTTCATTTTATATTTACCTAATAACTTTGAAGTATATCTAAAGCTACTGGGTACCTGGTTCTTGTGTGTAGAAAGTGCTCTCGGTACCATTGACTAATAAATGGCAATGTGTGATTGGAAAGAATAGGAAAAAGTATACTCTAAACATAGGTATACTGAAATTAGGCTAAAATTTGGTGTTGGTATGCTTTACCGTCAATGTTTTCTTCCCATAGAGTGTAACATTTCTTGCTTGTTTTCAGACTCCTAAGTCTGCTTTGGCCTGTCTGCCTAAGCCTTTATGGGTTCCACAGCCATGTAACATTGAGGGAGAGCCTCTTCTTGTGGCAGTTTTCTCAGTCAGATAGTCCTGGTTCGAGGCAGTAGACCTTTTCCTTTTAATTTAACCCTGTAAAAATGATCAGCTGTGATTTTTTTGGATCAATTCCAAAAATTCTGAATCTTAAAGCTCAAGTGGCAGCCCATGTTGCAGGTCCTGTAGGAATAATGGTATGTAATGAGAACTTGAAGTATGTAGACTCTGACTTGCATTCACCTGAAAGTTTCAGGAGCCAAGAACCTACTGATTTTGCTGAGTTACTGTTTTATTTTTAGACTTGAAAAGTGTGTTATATTCTAAAGAAAAAGTTCTTGCCATGTTTATTTCAGACCCAAGAGCCTGGGAAACATTAAGGTCCCAGACAAATCCTGTGCATGTTAGCCTACCTGTTTAGATGTGCAATATTTAATGAATTTAGGTTGCGTTTTCCTCCACAGAGTCCAATATGAAGTTTAGTTTTAATTTGAAAAAACATTCAGTCACATACTCAATAAAAATTTGTTTCATTAGCAAAATTACATCCCCTAATGCTTCTTCAGTGGGTGGATTTCAAGCTATTCAGTCTCTTGGGGCTGTCAGCTATGTATTTGATGCACTATGCTAGAAGTGGGCCTGTTGCCTCCTTTTGCAGCTTCTCCAGTGGGTAGTGGTATTTCAAATATAGTTCCAAACAGATTGCCATTATATCTGGTCCTACATACATGCTAAAAATATGTTCATTCCACTCACACTTGCAAGCCCCCTGCCTGCCTTACTTAGTCTTCTCCACAAGTGCTTAGTGATGCCTCTTAACCTCACGTAGTATGCAAAAATGTTTGTTGTAATCAGTATTTACTATAATTTAAAACTGCATGGTGCCTAAACCTTTTTCCTTAACCAGATATGTGTGGGGAGCAGTACCTGCCAAATACTTTCTTATACTGTTAAATGAGGGCCTCCAGATAGACTAGTACTGTGTGTTCTTGTCCTAGTCTTTGCTGGTTTGCAGTATTAAACTTCATGCAGCTGTACGAGGAACTTTCTGAATGATGAGTTTTAGCTACCCTGATCAAGACAAAAACACCCCTGTGAATGAGTTTTCCCTTTGATAGGTCGAAGGACCCTTGCTGTTATCACAAAGCTGGATCTCATGGATGCTGGCACTGATGCTATGGATGTTCTCATGGGAAGAGTGATTCCAGTCAAACTTGGCATCATTGGAGTAGTGAACAGGTCTGTCTGGGCACATTGATGCTATTCTTAAAATGGTGTTAATATGAAGTAATGCTTTCAGCTTTTTAACCATTAATATGATCTGAAGAGTAAGGTGACTTGATGTTGAAATAAACTTCTGAATAAGCAAGTGAGAAGCTTGTTGCTCACTCTTCAAAAGCCTGCTCTTCTTCCACTCAACCAACTGCTAATTTAGAAAGGAGTAGGGATGTTTCTTCTAAAAACTGTAGTGTCACTTCTTTCTGCTGTTGTTTTCTAGCTTGAGGGATGCTCCTGATCAGCTGTTCACATTAGCGTTGATCCAGTACAGATCTTGTATAAGTTCATGATAATCTACTGCTGACTACATATGGCTGTAGTACAGTTCCCTTAACTTTTTGCGTATTAGCTAGGTCAAATCTCATCCAGTTTTGATAAAAGCTTTGCTTAGTCTATGTACAGCTGTTACATATACTAATTTGTTGACTATGCTGCATGGAACAACAAATAAACCCATTTATTGTGTAAAGAAGATGAGTTATGTGTGTAAAGCAAAAACCAGCTGTTCAGATGTCCTGTCCAGAAAAACAGAATTGTAAATTATTTTCACTATTCATTTATTAACTAGCATGTAACTCTGCCTTTTAACTTCAGGAGTCAGTTGGATATTAACAATAAGAAGAGCGTAGCTGATTCCATTCGTGATGAGTATGGTTTTCTGCAAAAGAAGTATCCTTCCCTAGCCAATCGAAATGGAACCAAGTATCTTGCTAGAACACTGAACAGGTATTACGTATTATGTAAAATAAAATAAATGTGTGCTTTAAAGATACTTTAAGATATGAAATGGTGTGTTAGAAATATTTATAAACATTTATTTTTACCTTTCTTTTCTCTTTTGGTGCTGTACAGTGATGCATTAAGGAAAACTCTGTTTGGTTCCAAATTCAGTTTCTGAATTTACTGTAATTGTCCTGAGTAAATGTTTTCCTCTGGTGATTATTTTCTGTCTCTTCTCTGTTTTCATGGAGATGATAAAGCTGCAATTTTTCTTCTCTTTTAATGAGGGACTGTTTTCTGTTTTTAGACTACTGATGCATCATATCAGGGATTGCTTGCCAGAACTGAAAACCAGAATCAATGTTTTAGCTGCTCAGTACCAGTCTCTACTAAACAGTTATGGGGAACCTGTTGAGGACAAAAGTGCCACTTTATTGCAGCTTATTACCAAATTTGCCACAGAATATTGTAACACTATTGAAGGAACAGCAAAATACATAGAGACTTCGGAGCTGTAAGTACCAAATGGTTTTCTATAATATTGACTGAGCAGTTAGATCAACACAGTGGTTCTTGCTGGCTTTCATTTGCAATAGTACTACACTAGAGCATAACATACTCAAAAACGTTTGAATCCAAGTAACTGTAAAAAACGTTTGCAGTGAGAGCTTTTCTCGTTTGCTACTTCAGTTGTTATTTTATTCTTTCAGATGTGGTGGAGCCAGAATCTGTTACATCTTTCATGAGACCTTTGGAAGAACTTTAGAATCTGTTGACCCACTGGGTGGCCTTAACACAATTGATATTCTGACTGCCATTAGAAATGCTACTGTGAGTGTTCTGTATTTCTAAGTGTCGTTACTATATATCAGATTCGAAGATAAGGTTCCAACAAATTTTTGCTCCTTCAGTCCTGTGAATTAATGATCTCAGCTGAATGAGTCAATATGAAGAGGCTGAATCCTGCTTTTTAGTATTTTAAGGGAAAGAGTACAATATCCACATTTTCAGCCATTATCCAATATGGAATGAGTTTCAGGTGAATGCTTACCTCTCCGTAATATTATTTACAGGCTGAACTAAAGCTCAGGCCCAACTTTGGCAACCCCGTGCTAAAGTTATTAGATATTACAGAAATAGTGGTGGAAGATTGCCTCTGCATTTATTTTGCATTAAGCACTTCTGTTAGCTGTGAAGACTCAGGCTGAGATATATGGGCTAGGGCACATTCAGATGTTTTAATTCTGTTATAAGGGACACAACTCATCAGTGGTTCAGTGTTTACATGACAGATTCGGTTGTGAATATGGGAATTGGTGTTGCTAAGATTAACAGAGTAAGTTCACTTTTAAATTTTGCAGTATATAG
Organism: Anarhynchus alexandrinus; assembly: GCA_008711295.1. Classification (NCBI taxonomy): domain Eukaryota; kingdom Metazoa; phylum Chordata; class Aves; order Charadriiformes; family Charadriidae; genus Anarhynchus; species Anarhynchus alexandrinus. The sequence continues at coordinate 1,456,801 of VUYV01000028.1, forward strand.
AATGTTCACTCCTTACAGCTTTACTTTGCATGTCAAACATGTAAGTCTGTCTGCTTTTGTACTGTGTTCTGTTGGGTGTGGACAGACAGACAGGTTTCTGCATGGTTAATAATTGCTCAAACTTGGAGTGCATTAGGTACGCTGCAGCAATGATCTGTGTGCGTGCTTTTATCCTTCTGTAAATTTAAAATGTAAAACAGCATTTAGTAACAGGAGAGGTGTCTTGTTTTTATGTGACATCACATCTTTGTGTTTCTAAAGTTCATTTAATTAAAAAAAGAAAAGGAAATTTCGGTTAAAAAATGTTTTCTGTGTAGCTAAGCATTGGTCTGTATGGTCATAAATGAAATTATCCCAAACACTGTAAATCAGTGGTACTGTATTATGATTATACTTAACAGAAAACCCCACCTACCTTGCAGTAAGAATTGTATGCCCAGGACTGTCAAATAAATAGTGGTAACTGTTCTGGAGTTAGGAAGAAAATGTCTTTGCCTTTATGGTAAATTTCATTTAAACTTGGATCCACAAATGTGAAAAGAATTGTTCATAGTTGTAAGTCTAGAATGACATTATTAGGTAGAAATCTTCAAGATTCTATAAGGATGGTGGTTAATCATTATTTAACACAGTTCTTCTTAAAGGTAATAACTTTATATTTTATAACTTTTACATTGAAATATTCTTGTAACATATTTTACTCTTAAGACCTGTTCGAAGTGTTCTTTTGGGTAGGAGAACTGTGACCTGATTTATTCTGGGCTTTATCAGGTACTAATTCTTAGAAATGCGTATTGTTTTAATACACAATTTAGCAACTTTTTCCCTCCTTTTGAACTAGGGTCCCCGTCCTGCCTTGTTTGTTCCTGAAGTTTCATTCGAATTGCTGGTAAAAAGACAAATCAAACGTTTAGAAGAACCTAGCTTGCGCTGTGTGGAGCTGGTTCATGAAGAAATGCAGAGGATTATCCAGCATTGTAGTAATTACAGTACACAGGTAAAAATGCATGTTTTAGAATTATGTTTGTAATTATCCCCCTCCCCCTCTCCCCCAAATAATCTGGAAGTCTCATCAGTAAATTTTTGTTTTGTTTTTAGGAATTATTGAGGTTTCCTAAATTGCACGATGCCATAGTTGAAGTAGTAACCTGTCTTCTGCGTAGAAGACTTCCTGTTACAAACGAAATGGTGATTTTTCATCTACTATAATTTTGCTGGAAAAAGTGTGTTTTTTCTGGAGTCTCTCTTGATGCTTCTGTTTGCTCTGTAATGTCAGGAATGCAAATGATTAAAGGAAACTTAACTTTTATTTGTTAAATAGCTAGATATTTAATATCTACACGGTTTGAAAATCTTGTATATTAAAAGATAGGTACATAAAACCCAAAGGGCTGGGGGGAACCCTCTTCATCTTATTGTTCTCTATATTTCAATTTCCCCAAGAACAATTTTACTAAAACTTGGATTTAATATCTTCAAGTCTTTCTCATATAGGTATATTTCCCTCCCTTGTAACAGAAGCTGTGCATTTACTGTAGAGTTAGGGATGCAGTGATGAAAATTGAATTATAGTCCTTACTCTGTGTGTTTCAGAGAGAAAATCAACATAAAATGTTGATTTTGCTTGTTACACCCTTTAGGTAGTGAGAACCAAAAATTCAACTTATAACTTTGAGTAAATATGTTTTAATAGAAAAGTCTGCTTTGGGTTGCTTATCGGGGATGAAACTGTTTCAGTTACTAACTCTGCTTATGTTTGATGTGAAGAGGAAAAATTGTTCTCTATGCTCACTCTCCCCCCATACTGAGCCATCTCTCGCTGGTTCAAATGTTTTATGTGGCTTGTGGCTGAAGGTTGACTATATAGCTCACTATATATCTTACAATCATTACATTACTGAGTTCTGTTTATTTATTGCTGGGGAGGAATTAGCTTGATGAAGCTAACAAATTAAACGGATGTAACATGCAAAACAGCTGAAGGTTTGAAGGTGAATGAATGAATGAATTCCTTCTTGCCTTCTGTATCAGAACTTTCATGTCTTTGAGGCAGTAAGAACGGTCTTTTGCTCTGGACAGTTAGACTATGCTTTCTAGCATTGTAGGTTATTGCTCTTCACTAGCATTAGATTTACTCACTGAATTTTTTTAACTGTGAATGATACTGCATTGCAGGTTCATAATCTAGTGGCCATTGAGTTAGCTTATATCAATACCAAACATCCAGACTTCGCTGATGCCTGTGGTTTAATGAATAACAACATAGAGGTAAGAAAATACATTCTCTTATGAAGTCTTGTTACTCCTTTAAGCAAGGGCTTAAATAATGGATAAAAGAGAAAATGCTTCAATTCCTTTCATTGAAACTCAGTTCTACATTTTGAAGTATAAAAATGTGATATATTATAAATATGGTGTATGCTCTTATCTTGAGATCTGTTGATGTGTTAAATTTATATTGCATACATTCAGGGATAGTGGTTGATATTTCACTGAAAACAATTCTGCCTGTATTTCTGTCTGGAAAATAGGACAGGCACCTAATTGAGTATTGGCTATTAAATTAAATTTTTGGAAGAGAAACTTTAAATAGTCGTCAAATACTCTGTAATGTTAAAGTAACTGCATTTTGTCTCCAACAGAACATATCGATAGCTATACTGTTACTCTTATTCATGAAAGGATAATACAAGTATTATTTCCTCTGTTCAGGTTCTAATTTCTCTTTCCTGTCAGCATTGTTCTTGAATCTCTGTGTTACCACACTTAGTCTGCCTAAGACAATTTTCTCCATTAGTCTCCCATATTCCTTTTACAATTTCAGTAGGCTTTCTGTTTTTCAAGCTTAGCTTTGATTGGTAATACTTGTTGCTGTCATCATCCTATAGAAGAAATTGTTCTACCACTGATTTTGTTGCAGTGCTTCATCCATCAGGCTGAGCTAGCTAATGTTCTTGTGTTCCCTTGCTTATCCAACACATTCTGTCATAGTAGTGTTCTTTTTTGTTTTTAAAAAAATGCTTATGTTACCATTTCTGCTCTTTAGTTCTAACCTTTTACTTTCTTTTATACTTAAATTTTGTATTGACTGGCTATGAGTTTGCCTTGGTAGACTGCTCTTGAATCTAGTTCAGAAACAGCTGTGCAAACTGCCATGAGTACAAAAATTAGGACTTTGTGAAGTTGAATGCAGGACATTATTGTATTATCATGTGTTACTTGAACTAGTTCTTTCCCAATATTTTCCTGAACAGGACATTGAAATTTTTGAAGAAGCAAAGCACGTAAAACATCTTATCCTTATTCAGTGGACAATCAGTTCTTAATTTCAAGAAAAATCAGATCTTTGTCCTGATTGCTTCAAACTCTGTTTTGCTGTAAAGTGAATGCTGCCACCTCCTTTCTTTTGGGCTAATCATAGTTAACCCTGCTGTCCACAGAATCAAATCCTTTTAGATTACTTCAAAGATTTAAAGCTTAATGAGGGCTGTAGGATATCTATGCTGATCCAAACTGTGTAGCTTTGATCTTGTTTTGTAAAGGTTCTGGTTTTGATTATGGACTGTGCTACAAAAGTTTTTATATTGAGAATTTACTTCTGACTAGGTAATCGGAGTAGTTTTATCCAAATAATTGAGGTTTTCAGTGGATCATAGTATGACTAGGTGACACTGGATGAGATGAAATTACATTTTAGAGACAAACACTAGTAAGTCAGATGTATAATATGAATCTTGCATATGTGTTGATACAGAGTAATACATAATTGAGGTCTTACTGGATTGTTTTTAAAGGAACAAAGGCGTAACAGGTTAGCCCGGGAATTGCCTTCTGCTGTGCCACGAGACAAGGTAAAGTAAATGTTGATTTTTATTTTTTTATTCATTTAAAGTTTAATGCATTCTCCTTTTTGATCCAATCTAAGATTGGAAACTTTGATACGCTGCCCTAGTAACAGTCTTGGGAGCTTCCAGGTATTGACTTTTTTCTTTCAATTTCATAAGACAGAAGTGGAATGTTATTTTCTTCTTCCAAAGATGCAGTTTTTGGCATGTTTTAAATCTGGGATTTCTGAGGACTTGCCTATAAATTTACATTGATATTACACTTAGTACCTGAGTGTCATCTGAGGTAAGGCTTAAAATGCCTGGAGATGTTAAAAGACGGAATCAGAACTTGCATGCTTGAATTTATGTCTGAGATGCACTGATTTCAAAAGATAAACAAGTGATTGAAAATATTCAGTGTGCCAACATAGTGATTTGGTTGTTTGGGTTTTTTTTAATTCACTCTTAAAACTGCAATTTATTGCAGTCTTGCTTTCTTTGGGAGAAGATGGCGGAGGTGATGTTTTCAGTTGATTATCATAATCCAGTCGTGTATTCTGTCTCTGGAGCTCACTTAGTTTTACCAGGTTTTGGGATTAGTTCAATGACAAGTACATACATGGGTGAAAGAATCAAGTGTCATGGAAAACATTGCCTGGCTGTAATGGTGTGACAGCTGAAATTTTACAGTTATGTATTTAATATTACATGAAGTATTTAGAATCCAAATATACAGAATATAGTTTAAAATCATCACAGATTGTAACAGGAGTTACTACAGCTGATAGAAATCAGTTCATCAAGTTTGTTAGCTTAAAAAGTGAGACAAAGTCCTAGAATGGATCTAATATTACTGCCTTTAATCAGGAGAAGCCAGCTGATGGATGAACTGGGAATTTAAGGTAGCTATCTAGAGATTGTTTTCAGTGGTGTTTGATCCTTCTGTTTATTGATTGTATTTATTTCATCAGTGTAGGAGCTGAAATTAAATTGAAGGTCAGATAAGCCAAAAGTCTGTTAGTTATCTTGGAGATTTTTTTTTCTTTTTTGCTTATATTACTGTGTTGCTTGCAAATTCAAAATATTTTCTTTCCTGGATTTTTAAAAATGCTAGTGGGTAAAAGTGTATGAAATTTGCTAGGTAGATTTGGTGGTCTTCAGTTGAAATTTTTTTTCCCCCCCTCCCTGCATTTTTTACCTTCTTTAGTCTACTAAAGCTCCAGGTGCATTGACACCTGCTTCCCAGGAGACTGTTACTGCTGCTTCTGCTGAGGCTGATGGCAAGGTCTGTCTTGATTTTTCCTATAAGCACTGCATGCACGTTTCTGTTGTGGTGCACCACGGATAGTACGGAAAGCAGTTTGTATTTAGTGCTCTGTCACTGCACAGTACGCCCTACACAGTATAGACTACTTGGCATTATTGATTTTAGTATGCGCAGTGGCAGGTAAAGATGTGCCATTAGGTGGCAAAGTCACTGCTTTCTGTTTGAACTCTTGGTTGCAATATATTGTGGTGCAAGTATGCAGCATAATTCGCCTCAAACTGTAGTCAGTAGATTGTTTGGTGCAACAGTGTTGTAATCAAAAGTGTTCAGCATGGTTGTTAAACTGCATGTTTTTGATGTGTTGACAGTTAAAGAAGGAGGAGAGAAGATAAACTAAAAATGTGAGTTTCCTGCTTTCTGCAGGGAATTGTTACAGGCTTTGTTCAAACAACCTCCTTTTGTTGTTCCACATAATCGTTCAATCCCTGGTTTACTTATATCTGTGTAATGTGTTCTGCAGTGGTTTTTTACACTCTAGGTGTGCTGTCTCTCGTGTTAAAATAACAGCTCATTACTGTAAAGACTTTTTTGCTAATTGCTTTCACTTGGAGTCAGAAAAGATGAATAGTCACAAGTTTGTTTATTAGGAGTACCAAGAGGACTCAGCCTTTCTGCTTCATTGCATATGCACATTCAGCTTCTAGTGCAAAGCTGCCATTTCTGTCCTGAACAAAATAGTTAGTCAAAACCCAGTCAGCAGTAGAATTTTAATTATTATTTTCATCAGCATTTTAGAGGTTCTGATACCCTGCAAAACATCTACAATAAAATCAAGAGCTACTGCGAGGATACTGTTGTGCCTTAAGAAGTTGCAGAAAGCTGCCAAATTTGGTTTGTGTTTCCCACAAACCCTGTCCTTTATTAGGTGTTACATGTTTAACACTCTTCTGAAAGAATGTAGCTTTGTTTCTGAAACTACTTTGGAGATAGAGCAGGCTCCACAGTAATACTAAATGAGAGTGGCATAGGGATTTTTGCCACTTTGAATAGGTGTCTTGAAATGAGAAATAACGTAATGGAGCTTTCCTCATCAATGGCTCTCTCTTATTAGTCCGGGTTGATTTGAATTCTTATAATGTATTTTTTTATAACGTCTCTGAACAGTTGTGCAATTTTAATAACATTTCCAATGTACACAGTTTAGCTGGGTTTCCTCCTGGTATGCAACTGTTGGTATTCTATCTGCCATGCTTTGCTTCTCACTCTTTTTTTTTTTTTTAGACTCAAGATCAGCCTGTGGTGGTTTAATTGTAAACACAATAGATAAATTTAGCTTATTTCTTCCTATAGCTGAAACGAGACATAAGTAGTAGTAGTTCAGAGCTTTGAAGGGCCTTGAATGTTTTTCAAACAGCAATAGATTTTAAAGCACAGTAGTAAATAGAATGGATACTAGGCTTATGGAAAGGTATAAAAGAAAAACTACCACTGTTCCACATCAAAATAAACTTTCTCTTTTTTTAATACTAATTTAACATGTGATGGATACCATCTACTAATATTTCTTTTGTCTGGTGATTCCTAATGCTTAAGAGTTGGGTGTTATATCCTTTTCTTCAGGAGATCAGTGAGTCGTTCTTTGTCTGGAACTTCTCAGAAACTGATCTTCGCTTCCAAAGGATGGAAATTTTTGTTTTGTTTTGATTTGGTACAAAAAAAGCCTTGTGTAAATTGAGATCTGGCAGCACAAATACATTCATAGCTTTGGTACCCAGAAACACAAATGTGCATATTTTTTAGCTGTTATTGTAAGAAACTTCAGTTTATAGTTAAATAAAATACCAAAGAATTTGAGTCTTCCAAGAGCTGTGGTGATCTTCAAAACATACTTTCATAATGATCCTGATGGTATAAGTTGTATTGCTCCAAGGATGTATGGTAAAAGTGGTAAAAGCCAAACGATTTAAGAAGACTATTCCATATTTCAGAATTGATTTGTAGACCCTTCAAATGCTGGTGAGCTTCTCTATGTGAGGCGTTTTCATACCATTATGAGGAAGAATATGAGTTTTAAAAGCTTTCTTTTTATTGGTACTGTGTGTTAGCTGTAAGCACCAAAGGGAGAACAAAGGTGGGGAATGCGAAGAATAGAATGAAAGGAATATACCTATGAAAATCTTATTTTTAGTGAGTCTTACCTATAGCTCAGTCATAGCACATTTGATCAGACACTGATTTGCAGTGCCCAGGTTCTAACTCTCCAATGTTTCTTCATTGTGCTGTTTGTGCAGGCTGCTCCTGGAGCTGGAGATATGTCTCAGGAGCCTGGAACAGGCAACTGGAGAGGAATGCTGAAAACCTCAAAAGCAGAAGAGGTATCAGCAGAGGAGAAATCCAAGCCAGCTGCAGCCCTACCTGCTAGTCCTCAAAAAGGACATGCTGTAAACTTATTAGATGTGGTGAGTCATGAAAGACAAATACCTCCTCTTTGTAGTTCAGGCTCAGGAAAGAACACATCTGAATTCCAGAACTTGTAACTTTGCTATTAATATATGATATCTTTCTAAATATTTACCGCAGTAGGGACAGGGAGCTCTAGTCAGTCTTTTCTCCTTTCCTGCTTGCCTAACCCTTCATTTTCACCCCCCTTCCAGTTTCAGCCTATGAAAATAGGATAACTGGCTTCCTTTCACAAATTCCTGTGTAAGTGAACTCCTTATCTAGATCGCTGTTTCTACAGAAACAAATCTCAGTTGATGTCTCAAGTCAACTGCCTGCTCTTTTTTGTTGAAGTTAGCATTTTTATATTAGAGGAAAAGAATTATTAAAACCAAAACCCACTGAAGTTAAAAATAGATGGAGATCCCATAGAGTTTGGAGAGCTTAGTTCCTTTAGTGAACTTTTATAAAAAATATAGTAGTAGTGCCTTCAGACCTTTGTTTCACAGATCTGGATTTTGACATGTCTCTAATTTTATTTCTGAAGAATTAGGGTTTGTTGCAAGACAGGTTACATCTGCCAAACTCAGACTAAAAGAGCAATAGTTTATTTTAGACTCCACAGTTTGAGTAAACTGAGGCTTTCATTTTTTTTTTTTTTTTACATAGCCTGTACCTGTTGCACGCAAACTTTCTGCCCGTGAGCAACGAGATTGTGAAGTGATTGAACGACTTATCAAATCTTACTTCCTTATTGTCAGGAAGAACATTCAGGACAGGTAAAACAAAACTTCCTAGAAATGTTGAAGCCATACAAATGTTGTGGTATCTCATGAGTCATTCATATAATCTTGTTATTTTATCAGGTTCTTATATTTATAAACAGAGAGAAAATTTTTTTAGAAGGGGCAGCAGCAGCAAAACTTGAACCTTCACAGAATTAAGAAGCCTAAAGAAGCGCTTGTTTTCTCTAATGGTTCAAGTTCTGTATTATATTGAGTAAAAGGTTTAATTATTTAGGAGATGCCTGCTTTTCTGGAGGATACTGCAATTCAGATGGACGACTTGCAGCAAATAACTGGAATGAACTCTAGGTGCTGTGTAGTCCTGACAGAACTTAGCTTTGCCATACTATTACTTCAAATGGGAAGGTCAAATAGGAGCTACTGCAGCTAAATTTTCTAGTACTTGGCTATAGGGATGAAAATAGCATAAAAGTGATGTTTCTGCTGTACGCAACTATGGAAAATGCATTTAAAGTTTTGCTTTAAAATCGTCATACTTTTTGGTAATGAAGAATGATGTAAATTTTTGTCGGAAGTATGGGAATCTGGAAACCAGATTTTAGAGCAGATTAATGAGGTCATAGCAGTTCTCTATTATATCCAGTAAACTAATATAGTCCTCAATATAATTTTTAGTATTTCATGGCAGTGAATTGCTTTGTTTACCTTATTTTTACTGCCATGTTAGTACTAGTAGTGTTACCTCCTTGCGTATGCTAAAGAAACCCTTCATATTCTTTGCAGTGAATATGCATACATAACAAAAAAAAAAGCTATCTCAAGCAGCATAGATTTGATGTATTAGGACACCCTCACCTAATTCAGAAATATTTATAGGAAGTACCTCTCAAAGATGGTACTCATCCATCCCATATCATACTTGTTGGAACTAATTCAGGCTCTTACTTGGATGGTTTGGATGGTATCTGTACCCACACAGCTTTGAACCTGAGTTTTGGGTTGCTTTCACCCTTAGCCAGGTGACTTCCAAAATATTTCAGACTTCTTTCTTAAGCTCTTCTTCTGGTAGAACTTGCAATATATTGGCTTGAAAGGAGGATGTAAATTGAATTAATTGAGTATTAATAGATCTATATGGTCTCATCATGATTTCGCAGAAGTCTTCCCACAACTGACTAGTAAAGAACCATAAAGCAGCAGAATGTAGTGAGAAAATTCCCAGTGAAACTTGGGAGTATGATTTCAAAAGCTCAGATGTGTTGATGGATCTTGGTTAATTTTGGCTCTGGCTGTTTAGACTTGCATCATCCTTGTCAAGTTAATTCTGTGGTGACAATTGCACAACTCTGAGCAAAAATTCTTGATCTGCCCATGAAAATTATTTTGGATTAGATCTAGGGCTATGGGCACATGGGAAAGGTGATGTGGTCACTACTTAATGATTTATACACAGTCTATACATCAACTCCCAGTCCACTCTAGTTGCAAAATACTGCTGCTAAGAATTACAGCAACAAGGTTGTCTAAACTGACATGTTTTATTTCTCAGTTGGGAACAACCGTCAGTATTTTTATTGTCAGTTACTGTCAATCATGAAATAATCTGAGGTGCACTAATTCTATTTTTGATCCTGTGTTTATATCCCCAGATATTCATACTGCATTAGTACGATGATTTGATTTTGTCAATACTTACGTAAATATCTTACCCCGCTTTTTTATAAGAGTACTGCTATACATATCCTAAGGCCCAAAGAACATCTGGTTCAGCTAGATTCAATACTTGGAATTTTTTTCAGGAAGTTTAGTGGCATGGAAATCGGAGCTAAGACAGTATGTTTTTTCAGGTGTTTTAGCCTGACATAAAGATGAAAAACTTTGCTGTACAGATTCTGTAGTGTCTTTCTGATGGATTGTTCTTGAATCTCCTTGGTTGCTGCCTGCCTCCATGCCAGACAGATATATTTTCCATACGTGTGGTTTAACTCCAGCTAACAACCAAGCACCATGCAGCTGCTCACTCACTTCCTCCCCAGTGGCATGGGGAGAGAATTGGAAGGGGAAAAGTGAGAAAACTCGTGGGTTGAGATAAAGACAGTTTAATAGGCAGAGCAAAGGCCACGTGCGCAAGCAAAGCAAACAAGAAATTTATTCACCGCTTCCCATTGGCAGGCAGGTGTCCAGCCATCTCCAGGAAAGTAGGGCTACATCATGCGTAATGGTTACTAGGGAAGACAAAATGCCATGACTCTGAGTGTCTCCCACTTCCTTCTTCTTCCTGCAGCTCTATGTACTGAGCATGATGCCATATGGTATGGAATATCCCTTCAGTCAGTTGGGGTCAGCTGCCTGGCTGTGTCCCCTCCCAGCTTTTTGTGCACTCCCAGCCTACTTACTGGTGGGGTGGTGTGAGGAGCAGAAAAGGCCTTGACTGCTTAGCAACAACTAAAAACATTAGTGCACTATCAACAGTATTCTCATCCCAAACCCAAAACACAGCACTACACCAGCTGCTAGCAAGAAGGTCAACTCTGTCCCAGCCGAAGTCATGACAAGACTAAAAGACAATTTGCAGTTTTAAATTGCCCTTACGTTGTGCTCTCCGATATCAGAGATATTGTGGCCCAGTGTTTGAACAGGCATCCTGTTTTCAGTTCATCTGCTAAGTAAGATCGAGTAAATTAATTCTTTTTTTGCCTCTTTCCTTTCTCATTCACACATTAAAATTGATTTCAGGGTTTAAATACTTTAGCTTTTTGTCATGCCTAGTACAGTGGAGACTCAGATGGGTCTCTAGTGAGCAAAGTGGTTTATTCTTATTTTTTACACTACATATATTCATGATCTCTAGAATGCAGCTGTCCTATTTGGAAGAAATTCAACAGCTCTTAAATTGCACAAGATACTGCATTTACTTCAGATAGAGTTTTTATTTATGGTAGTGGTAGATTCCTGGTAGATTGAGCCAAGATTGCGTGTAGCTGCTTGCTCACACTGTGCATTCTTCAATCTAGAGCAGGCCTGGTTTTGAATACTTCTTTCTGAAGAAACAATATTTATGTGCTTGCAGTGTGCCAAAGGCAGTGATGCATTTTCTGGTGAACCATGTGAAAGACACTCTGCAGAGCGAGCTGGTAGGCCAGCTGTATAAATCCTTGTTGTTGGATGACCTTCTGACGGAATCCGAGGACATGGCACAGCGCAGAAAAGAGGCAGCTGACATGCTAAAGGTATTAAAAAGATCAGGAGCTCATGGGAGTAGCTAATTAAATTGAAACCATATAAATGTGAGAATTTTTTGGAAGATTTGCCTTCCTTTTTTCTTTGCTACTTTTTAAGGGTATGTCAGTATATTGTTTCTCTCTGCTAGAGGAATTAGAAGCAATATGTGACCAGAACGTATTATGTAGATTGAGTACTTGGGGAGAGGTGACTTAAACTATATTTTGACCATAAAGCAGAATCCCTAATTGGGTGTTACTTTCACTTATACATTTGGTTTTAACAATTTACTCTTATTTGACTTGACTTTATAGCGTTCGACAGTTCTCCTTTGGGGAATTAAGCTTACAGTGTTTGAAGTGCCGTTCAGGTGTATGCTTCACACAGAGCCTACTGACCAGCGGCTGGTGTATCTAAACAGTACCCCATCATATGAACAGTGGGAACATAGGGACGCACTTATGACCCTGTGTACATCTGTATGACAGTGCATTTGTGACGTGTCTGTGTTACAGAACTCCTCACTTCTTTGTGCAATTATGTGGTGCATCAGTGTCTGCTACAGCTGCAGCAGGAATATGCTGCTTTGCATTGAACTGCAGAGAAGGACACTCTCTGCTGGTTCAGCTCACTGAAGAAGGAGCAAGAGGTGCTTCTCTCCCATACGCAGTGTGGTCAGACAGCGTGTGTTTGAGAGATTGGATATCCTGAGATACTGCTTGTCCAAGACTACCTGCAGCAAGTTTAATCTTTGCTATTATATGATCAACATTTGAGTGAGGAGAACTGTCTGTTAACAGTCTTTTAAATTGTGAACTTTACAGGGCCAAACTCATAGCTCAGATTTCTCCAGTTGGACTAATACTTTAAATAATATCAGTATTAGTTGTTAATCTGAATTTTTAAATCTGCAAAGTTTAGCAGGCAAAACTGCAATGAATGCATCAGAACGCTAAAAGTGATATAAAATGTATGCAGTTTCCCTTTTATTTTGAGGAAGGTTTAAAGCATTAAAAACGTGTGGTGAAAAAGTCTGCCCTTCTTGAGAATTTATTTATAAATACAAAGGGTTAAGACAAACATAGGTGTTATTTGGAACACTGAGTACCTACAAGTAGCTCAAAACAATGACAATGAGCTCTTTTTGCTTTTAACTGGAAGGTCAGTTTTCAATTATTTTTTAATTCTTATCTTTCTAGAGAAATGATTTAATGACACCTATGCCAAGTTTTACCATTACCTTTTGCTTTGTAGTATTTTCTACTTACATAATCTTTTGCAGATGGAAGGATTCAGAGTTATTAATCTTGTTGCAGGTTGTTACTGCTCGTTTCATAATGAAAATTATTACCTTTAATTTGATTTTCAACATCACACTTCCTAGACCGCTGCTGGTACCTCTCTGAGAAATCTCTTCAGAAAAACTAAGTAACTTTGACTTTTCTGTCTTTCTGTGTGCAGGCCCTGCAGCGAGCCAGTCAGATCATTGCAGAGATTCGTGAGACACATCTTTGGTGAACACCATACCAGCCACATTATTTATATGCATTGGAGGTTACATTGACTTGAAAATCGTTAGGCATGGTATACGGAGTAGAATTTTTATTTATGAACTCTTATCTGTGTACTGCAACTGTGTAAATCTGCTGATGTAAAGACAGTTGGTTTGATTTGCAAATGGAAGAATATGCTGTATTTTGCAAAATAAGTCATATTTAATCCACATAATAAATGGCTCTAAATGTCTCCTTACCAGCTTTCTGGTGCAAATTAAAGCAGACCAAGTCTACTGTCTCAGTGACAGTCTCATCTGAACTTGGGGAAAAAACATTATAAAGTTCCAGTGCCTGACTTGCTAAACAGGTTGCCTGTTGTTAAGATGGACGGTGTAGTCTTGTGGCATAGTTTTAAGCTGCTTTTACAATAGAAGTTTAAATACTGTGAAGAGAAGAGAGCACCGAGTATTTTCTTTCATGAATATATTGCATGCACTATGGCAGATGGAGGTATATCAATTTTATAGCACAGTAGAGATGTCTGCTGTATTATTATGTATGTGTGTCCCCATTTTTTTCCCCAAATGTTAAAACTGCAGACAAAACTTTGAACTTCATTTAATGGAGTATCATGTAGGAAGAATTAGCCTGGAGCTTGCGAACAATAACAGCCTACTACAAAGTGGGTGCAAAGTTATTCATGTGCACTGGAGCTTGTGTATAAATGTTGGGGATTATAATCAGGTACAAGAACACCTTCCCCTTCCTCCCCTGTGGGACCAAGCCCCTGGACCATCCGATGGTAAATTTGTTCTGGCAGAATTGAAAAATAAAAACAGATTTCAAAACTGTTACGGGATAATAAGTGTTTCTTTTAAAACCAGATTAAGTTGGCCAGGGAGAAGGGGATCCCCACAACTTCTTCCAAATTTTGGTATGTATGACAGTATGAAAGGAAGTCTGTAGGACTGGAGTATTTATACCAGAGATTACAGTTACTTTTGAGGAAATTTTACTGTGCTGTAAGTAGTGCGCTTTTTTTTTTTTGAGGACAATCCTAAAATTAGGGAATTTTAGGTTGAAAATTATGCTGATGAGTTTTCTTCTGATTGTAATTCATACAGATAAATATTGATCACACTAGCCTTTAAAAAGTAAACATTTTAATTTTTATGAATAAAAATTTATTTAAACTCCAGCCAGCAGCACACTTGCATGTACTTTTCAAGCAGATTCACTTTTTTGTATAAAGTAAAAATGTTTACTATGGTGTTGCTGATATTTTATCTTTAACACAACTTGCATGAAAAATAGGATGCTGCTGTTAACATCCATGGCTTGCTTTTACAATATTGGGCCAATATAGTGAGGTTTTTATTACCATATTCAGTTCCTTCCCCATTTCATCAGTTAACAGAAACAGAAGTCCTTTTGTAAGCTGCTAAACAGTGAAAATTTAAAAATTGTTAAGACCTCAGTTTACAAGAAGGTCTGTATAAAAATGTATTTTTCTCATGGCAATGTTCAGTTTGGCACCAATACAAGCACAAGGAGTTAAGTCTGACAGATGCAACTTTTGGATACTTTATGCATGATCTGAAGTAATTCATGCAGAACACAGAAATATATTCTGTATTTTTAAACAGCCATTATGTATGCATTGCGTGTAATGAATACAAAGGAAGTAATTTTAACTTCTTGCATTGTATCCAGGGATGGTAGTTCTCAGATTTAAGAAATGTGACTGTAGGGAAGACTGAAGTGCAAGCCACTTTTCAAATCAGCTTTGGCGAACAGTGAAAGCTTTTAATAGTTTTGTCAAAAGCATTACATTTCTGTTTGGGATTCACCTGACACCTCTCTCCCTTTTACTTTTGACGTCCAAGCAGTATGTTTTCAACATCCATAAGTGAACTGCCTAAGCTTTAACTCCCAAAGTTCAGTCAACAGTCTCTTGTGAAGAAATATTCTGACTTGTAGTTTTGAAATGCTGCATAAAGCAAATTAATTCCATTTATTTAAGAAATTCCTGCAAGTGATAACTGGCTCTGTAATGTCATGTGAAATTTCCACAGTGTTAATTTGTTTTTTGAAATGTTATGACTTTTTTTAAGTTTCACAAAAATTTTCAATTTGGTAATGTTTGAGTGCCAAGAAATGAACTTGATTTGTAATCCTTAATGCAAGTCTTTAAAAATCCGTGCTGTAACAATCCTGTTATTAAATAAACAGATAATACACAAAATTAATTATCCCAGACATGAAGTTTTGAACTGACTTGTAGTTCAGGTGGCAGGACTTACATGCTTACAAATTAATAGTATAGCTACCTATATTTGTACAGCCTTATGTATGTTTGCACTTGCCCTCATGCAGTTCTATGTTGTTAGTTCTTGTATGGTTGCGTAAGTAATAGTGTAGACAGCCTGGTAGTGGCTATTAATGGTTTTTAAACAATCTGTTGTCTGGAATTGAACTAAAATACTTAATGCTACTGTTACTGCCACCATTACAAGAAATTATGGGGAAACTATGGAAAAAAGCCTAATGAAGGCAGCAACTGAAAAATTTCCAGATGAGACTGATGGTTTACTAATGTCTTCTAGTTCACCTTATTTAATTTAAACTAGAAATAATTTTTTCATCAATGCACAGATTTCAGTGAACTTAAAATAACTTGCTATCCAGTGAAACACGCAATCCTGGGGCAGAATAACCACTGCAGCTAAGTTTAGATTAGTAAATGTTTGACATTAATTCCTGACCTGTGTGTGGTACTACTGTAAATAAAACAGTATCCCTGTGTGAACAGTTTGTCAGTAAATTACTTGGGTTTTTTAGGAGCCAGTTTCAAATTTCACTTAGTGGAATAGATGGGCAAGGGGGGTGTCTCTGTGCTGCAAACTGTATTCTGAAGTAAACATAACATAAAACTTGCCTTTACTCTATGCTTTATGGAGGATTGACTTTGAAAGATTCCCGATTGGATTCTGCGCACTCAGGTCTCTGCTTTAGGAAATACAGCAGGGGAAACAACTTCCCAGTCTGTTGCGCCCCTGTTGGTAACTGGAATTGAATTATCTTGAGTATTTTTTTCCCCACAGTTAAATTCTTTAGGTATGAGGGTGATTGCTAGCTAGTGTTTTCTGTAGATACTGAAGAGCTCAAATGCATCTGCTTTTCACTTGTTGCCAGTTAAACTCTTGTGCTTTGAGGTGAGAGCTAGGTGATCAGTACTTCAAAGTTTAAGAGAAAAACAGAGTAGACCACCTGAATATGGTTTTATGCCCAGTGACACTGTTGAAACTAGTGAAGGTGTTTTCATGCTTCGATAGCTCGCTTTTAGTTTACTTGCTGCACACACTTTCACCCTTTACTTCTTCATTGCTAGCTGCCACAATAACATTAAATTCAAGTCCTCCAGTGTTTGCTGTCCCCAGATGCTGTACGAATGTGTTTGTTGTTTTTTTCTTTTAATATCTGGTCCAAATAATTACTTTTCTTCTTGCACTTCCAAATCACACATTTGTAGACATGTTAAGTACTTTAATATTAGTTACTACTTGTTTACCTTTGAACAAGCTATGTTTCTGATTACCTGAATGTACCTGTGTTGGGGTATATGAGAAACAAGACCAGGCTAAGAAAGAATACTCGATTGTTTTGGTCATCCTTGATTCTCGGCCTAAGTGTTCAAATGCTTAGTTGTGATATCCCTGTACAGTTGTGAAAAGTAGTGGTTGTGTCCAGCTGTTTCTTTGGGAAGAGTCTGGATTGCTAGGAGTTGGTCAAAAGGAAGCACCAATTAAATTTCTTGGAGTTTATGGATCTTATTAAAAACCTTGTATGCAAATAATTTATTCCCTTTTTTATTTTGTATTTGTAAAAATTAAATAAAATCCTTTTAATACTTGATCAAAGTGGGCACTAATGCTTAAAAAAAAAAGCTGAAATTTGTGGATATATGTGTATCTATCTGCACCATTTGGAGATGAAGGATAAAAGGCAGGAGAGAAATCAGACGTGAAACATGACTTACTCTACTCATAGGATTTTTACTTCCTGCAACTAAAAACTAAATAACTGTCTAATCTGATGTGTTTCTCTGGAGGCTAACATGGGTGTGTACTGGCGTATTTTGTTCTCAGGTGCATGTTTCTGTATTGCTTTAATGCTTCTGCCACTTAAGGAACAAGGCAGCTATATTAAGTAGATGAACTTAGTTTTCTCTTCCCTTCTACCCTTTTCAAGTCAAAGTGGTGATTTTTCCTCCATATGCTTTCTGTAGGATAGCACTGATCATTACTGCAGCTTAAGGCAAAGTAACGAGCAACACAAAACTGGTCCTGAGAGCTAACAGGCTGTGTAGAGCTTTTTTTTTAAGGTAGGAATGACACAACTACTTTTTATTTTTCTTTATACAACAGACATTAGGATAGAGAGATGTCATTATCAGGCAGGTAAGTGGGATCTAGAAACTGAAATTAATACTAGTATTTCCAGGTGGTGAGCTATTGAAAGTACTATTGCAATTTAATAATCTGAAGAAACTGTGATGTATAAGCAGCAAGCCACTATGATTTATTATTACTATTGAAATCTTGATTGACAGTGAAAATAAAACCAACATCAAGTAAAAAAAAAAACAAAACCAACCCACCCAACAGACACTCCCTACCCAACTATAGAATACCTGGATTCTTACAACTTACATTTCTTATAATTTCCCCATTCTTCCCACAGGCTGGGTGGTTTTAAACCAGCTGAAATACCATGACTTATTCTAACAACATCAGAGATGGTGACAAGTTACCACATCCAGGTAGCTAAGATTAAGGCCTCTCCCCTTGTGGGTGCTGTGACTGCAAAAACAGTATGGTCTAGGTGTTTGGATGAGGAAATTACTCTCCTTGGCCTAAGAGTGAGGATTACCCTAAACCTTGAAAAACAACACTGTAGCCAAGGCCCAAAGCACTCACCTCATGAATCAGACTGAGAATTTCAGATGTGTTTGTTTGCACTGGGGCAGGGAGGCTCCCTTAACAAAAAAGGTCTGAGCCAGCTTCATTACTGTATTCTGAGTCAATTAACCAGTTCTAAGTAAGTCAAATATGGGCTTGTACTGTAAATAATCTTGGTGACCATATGGGTTTTGTTGTTGTTCAGGTGACCTAGCAATAAGTACTGTGGTGCCTCTATTGTGTATAGGCTCTATACTCTCTTACGTTTCCAAAAGTGAATTTGCTCTGTATTACCACATTAAGGCTGGAAAGCTTTCATGCAATGTTCCCCCATACATAACCAATAAGAAGCTTACATATTAGGGCTTAATCGTTCTCATTTATTGTGAATCTTCTGCTACTTCCTTCAAAGCAAACCTGTTCAGAAAAAAAAATGTTCACGATTGTTGGTTGTCCTTACCCACTTACACAGGTTTCTCTGTTAGGATGAAGTCAAACTGGACAGCAGCATATATCCTCTGTAAGGAGTACTGGTTTTGAATATGGTTTTGCTCATCGCACTGTGGATTATGTTGTAGAGTACCTGGCCACTGTTGTCCTCCACAACACAGAAGGTTGTTAAAGGGAGGGGAAGAGCATCTCCATCTTCAGACTTTGAAATTAATCTTTTCATGTTCTTGTGCATATCCTCTCATGAATGGTACTTTGAATACGGCAGAGTATCTAAAAATCTCTTCAGTGGTATAACTTAGCTGCCTTTATTTGAACTCTGTTGGTGTATTTTGAAAATGAAACTCTGATATCGGGCAGTTTGTGAGCTGCATAGTAATACACAGTATAGAAACATCTTCAAGTACATCTTCAAGCAACAGAGTCGAAATGATCTGTCGTTTTAGGGACATACTGTGTTGTCACAACTGCAGCCATTTTATAATGTAGTAATTTTTCTTCCCAATCCTAAGCAATGATACTCCATTCTTGAGAATATGCTGTCCGAGAATAAGAACAGTCTCGGGATCAGTTACGCGAATCCCATTTATTGAAACTCCACCATCTGTAATTTTCTGGTACCTTAAAAAAAAAACAAACAAAAAACAATTGGTAATTGCAAGATGAAGCTATTTATTGCTGTTAAGTATTGAAAGTTCAGTTAAGGGTTTTTTGGTTGGATCCATAATTGAATAAATTTTAATCTTCTTCTACTTTACTTTCAGTCCAGGTCAAGAATGACTGAAATTAACCTTAGCTGCTACTACTCCCACTCTTTCTGAGAGGTATAACGAAACAGGCTGTTGCCTTAAGCTGTCCCTTCATCAGGTGTAGATTTTACAGCTAAGGTACCTGAGACTGCACTATCCTACACTTTTTACTTCAAAATGGAATTAGGCTGCCTGCTCCGCTCTTCTTTAATGCTGGTATGTAGACTGCTAGCTTGTTTCTACTTGATTTGGCTGTTCTGATCTCTTGCTTAACTTCTAAAAGCATACCACTACAACCTGTTTAAGTGAGGTATTACCAAAGAGCACAGGTGATAACATACCCACTAGGTCCATCTGGAATGGCCTTTGCTTTGCGACACAAGTCAAGAACATTCATTCCAGGTTCAAGCATCAATTCAGCTGAAGGAGCTTGTCTAAAAAGTTCCTGCAACTCTTGGTCAGACATAGCTTCCAATGCCTCCACACTGCTGTAATAAAGGGCCTTAGTGCACCTGTGAGAACAAAGATCATTCAAAATCCAGCGCTAGTCTCATCTTCACACAATGCGCTTCTCAGATTCCCCTCCCCAATTTCTTCTGAGGGTCCACACAATAACAGAAGTACTTAAACTAGACCCCAATTTTTCTTCTGCTGTAACATGCTACGCTGCTTTTTTTATATTGTTAATGTATTTTTAAGTCTACAGAATTACTACATTTTTCTCTTTTAACAGCTGAGCAACATCTAAGCAACTACATGAAAACAGTCCCTGAAAAGCTAGATAATTACCACTGAATAAATCTGAAAGAAAACTGCTTGACAAATCAAACTTCACCTCTTAGCAGATTCTAGCCCCTCTCTACCATGAACAAGCTTGGTTACTTCTGCAGCAAGTCGCTTCTGAGGGCCCCATTTTTCAGGTTCTTTAGCATGCATTTCCATTATGTGGTCAATCTCCTCAAGAGGAATGAAGGTGAAGAGTTTCAGGTATCTACGAGCAAGGAAAAAAATATTTTGTCTATATAGCCATCATTACAGATTTCCCGCCTTTGTCATTCAAACTTCATTAACTAGACTAAAATGATTCTTAGTCAATTTAAGAAACCCGTATTACAGATATTCTGTCCTTTCAAACAACTCTTTGGTTTTGCCCACATGCTTCAGCTTACCAGGATAACTCATGTTTTATTTAATATTTTGCCTCGGGCAACATCTACAGACATAAGATAGTGTCAGATGCTTTTATGAAGCTTGCGTTACAGTCAACAACTTGGTTTCCTCTTGAAATGTTTACAGGATTTATTGCAATTGTGTGTCAACTAACAAGGTTTTCTACTATATTCTCAGTAGTTGCACAATATGCTAATGCAAAATACCACTGGCAGCCTGTGGTGATCACGGGACAGAAGTATGCTATGTATTGACAAGTATCTCAGCAGGAAGATTATTTAGGATAATCAAGAATTTAGAGCCGCATATCTAAGCATATTCTTTACAACAAAGTCCGTTTTAATGGGCTTACAGTACCATGAAATGCAGTGTATTAAAAATGGTACCTTTACTGTTACAAAATCTGTGAACACATGAAATATTTTAAGTACCCACATACCCTTCTTTTCAGTCTGGAAAATGTTGTGGATGCAGAACCTAAATTTGAAATATCAGGGAATAAACCTTTGAGAGAGGTAACCGAGTTATGAGATAGGTCACAGTATGAAAGGGAAGTACCTGTCTGAGGTTTATGAAGACTCAGATTTGACAGCGATACTGAAGTTCAAAGAGAAACAGATTTAAAAAAGAACATACAGCAAATTATTAAAATTAACATAATGCCCCGAATAAAGCTATTGGCTATTTATTTTCAGCCACGTCACTGGCACACCAGCATGGAGGCTAGCCATCGATGAAGGTAAACCTGTCAAATGGTATTCCTCATATTTTTGCTACGCTTTCATGTTCTCATTATATGATTTTAATATTTTTACACTGCTTGGTAAGAATATGAGTTATGTGTGGTTGAACTGGATTCACAGACAGCACAATGAATCTGAGACCACGTTTTGCTAATTGGAATTGCTCTACTCTAAGTAATGATTTTTCAGAATTTTGTCTTTGTGTGTGCTACAGCTTTAAATAGTAGTTGGATAGCCTTCCAGGTTTTGCTGCATTACAGTCTCATCTGCTTTACAGATCAATCCATTTGCCATTATAATTGCAAGCAGAAATCTTTGCTTCTGCATTCCAAGATGAGAAAGATGAACATTCAACTTCAATGAAACATTAGGAGAGTCAGAATGATGCAAATAGTTCCTATCTGCAATTTTCATAAAGATCCACTAAAATTTCCGTGCAAGTTGCATGAAAAGAACATCAAACAGCCTTAAAGTTTCACCGTATTAGTACTATCGGTCATTTACGTAACAAGCACTTCTCCCACCATCTAAACATTTTTAATTAATGCTTAATTGTGTGAGTTATTGTACATGGATAGAAGTAGATAGTATGTTTGTCCAGAGGTGGGGAAAACTACATGAGACATTTTTACCAGTTACACTACTGAACTAAAGCCTAAGGTGATGACTACTACTAGCTTTGAAGAGGTACATGCAACTAGCAATTTGACCAGGTATGTAAATTTTGTTCATTCTGTTTTTCTCCTCTGCCTTAGGTTTTACTTTCAACAACGACTTAAAACTGATGCCTGAAAACCTCTACCTTGTAAATTCATTGTATACTACCTTGTATACTGCCTGCCACGAGCTTAAAATGGTATAATTTTCTCCCCTTTTTAATTGCACTACTACCACAGTGTAAAACTATCTCCTAGGCATGTTTTTATCTAGACTGGTGGTCTCCAAAGTGGAGGTATGCAAGGTGATCCATTGGGGTGCAGGAATAAAATATTAGAACTTCAGTAGTACACTATATATGCTATAAATAAATAAATATACATGTATTGGCAGTGAATGCTCAAATTGTTTTTACTGGTAGGGGCGCGTGATCAAAAAAGTTTGGAGACCACTGATCTAGAGAGTTAATACAATCATAATTACCAACTTCTTGGCTTTTTCTAAACAAGGCACTATTTTAATTTGCTTAGGGATATGCAGTTTTTGATGTGATGCAGTTCTAGAAGCTCAACTTTATGTGTTTGTTTATAACGAGTTAAGTAGCTTCATGCAATTACAATGTGGTGTTTCTGGATACCTTATACTCAGTAAAAACTTGTAGTAATTAATATCTATGAAACTGCAGTTGCTCATTAATCAGCAGGAGAGATTTCATTTGATACTGTGATGTTACAGTACTGAAACTAACATACCTTGTAAGATAAAGTCACCCCACTGGCAGAACAAAATGTGTTACGCTTTACTTGTTTGTTCATCCGCATTCTAATTTTATGATGCATGTGGCAGCACATGCAGACAGGTTCCACTATCCTGTATACTTAGGAACCAGTCATGCCTGTTTATGTAAGAAATGTACAGTTATAATTAACGTACACTTCTACACGGAGCTCCTCTTGCACATATCCAAATGAAACAGTTACAGAGAACAGTTAGGATCAGGTTTTATAAGCAATGACAAAAAGCAAGATGAAGAAAAACTACTTACTTTTCAACTACGTTATCTTGTTGTCTGACAAAAAACTGATACAGCTCAAATGGAGAAGTCTTATCTCTGTTCAGCCAAACTGCATTGCCAGCAGTCTTTCCCAGTTTATCTCCAGTAGTACTGGTAATAAGAGGTACAGTAATTCCAAACACATCTGTTCCTGTCATCCTGAAAAAGAGAAGAGTCGCTACATGTTAGAAAAAAAAAAGAAAGAAAAAAAATCACATCCTGGTAAAGTAGACTAAAATACAAGCATTCTGTAAGATTCTACCCTTGATATAAAGCGGTTAAGTAAGACAGCGGTTGAGGGGCAAAAGGTGCCAGAACACTGTTTTGTGTAGAGTGCTTTAGGAAAAAAACCCCAACTTAAAAATTTAATCTTTTGTGTGTAGCAAAGAAGTTTAGATACTTTAAATAGTTTCATGAGCAAAAGCACTAGCAAATTTCTATGATGTCCTGCAGCTTTCACCTTTTGCTCTGAGTGCTAATTGAAGCTGTTTGAGTGGCTGGGACGCTTGTAAGGCTTTTCTTCTGTGCCGAATCTCTGTCTTGCAATAGTCAAGCATGAACTGAAGCACAAGCATTGCCACATACTCCCTGATTGGCTTGTATACGTGTGAATTTTCTGAGACTCACACCACATTTGGTGGATAAGCAAAAGCTCATCATCATCACAGTTCATTTTATTTCCGAGAAGAAATGCAACCACCTTTACCAATACACCACAACTGACTCTACTTCGGTGTGATTACACTGGAATACATTTGCCAGCAGAAGGCTTGCCTCGATTCTGTCCCATGTTTCAGGGTATTTGATTTTGGTTCCTGGATACAGGAATACACGAACCCATCCTTTTTGTTAAAAATTAATTTAACACTTCCCGGAAAAAAAAGCTTCAAACCATGCCCAAACTGCACGTAAGCGCCAGGCTTATAGCCCGGACGACTAATCACTCTTGTCAAACCCCACAGTTTTGCGGGACACCAACTCTCGGAGGGGCGATTTCTGCTGCTTTAGCGGCCCTCGACACCAAGCTGCAGCCAAGCCAGCACCCCCACCGCCCCGACCCCGCTCACCGCCGCCCGCGGGGACCGACCCCCGGCGGAGAGCGGAGGGACCCCGCGCCGCCCGCCCTCCGCCCCAGCCCGGCGTTTCCTCTCCCCGTACTTGCTGACGAGCTCGTAGCCGGACATGATGTTGCCCATCTGGTCGGCTCCCCCCAGCTGGACGCGGCAGCCGTGGTGCTGGTGGAGGTGCAGGAAGTCGTAGGCCTGCAGGGCCGGGTAGAGGAACTCGGCCAGGCTCATGCCCTCGGGGCTGCGCAGCCGCGCCTGGCAGCTCTGCCGGCTCAGCAGCGTCCCCATGCGCAGCCGCCCGCCCGCCCCGCCGAGGAAGTCGAGCAGCGGCTGCCGGCCCAGCCAGCCGGCGTTATCCAGCAGCGCCTCCTGCCCCAGCCGCCCGCCGCTAGCCCAGAACAGCTCCCGGTGGTTCGCGAAGAGCCGCTCCAGGCCGGCCCGCAGCCCCCGCGCCTGCGCCCGCACCCGCTCGGCCGACGGCGCCTCCCGCGCCTGCTCCCGGCCGCTGGGGTCCCCCAGCCGCGCCGTAGCGCCCCCCACCACGGCGATAACGTTGTGGCCGGCCCGCTGGAAGTGAAGGAGCCCCATGACGGGCAGCAGGTGCCCGACGTGCAGCGAGTCGGCGGTGGGGTCGAAGCCGCAGTAAGCGGTGAGGGGCGGGCGGCCCGGCTCCAGCAGCGCCGGCAGCTGCTCCTCCGCGCTCTGCGCCGGGAACACCTCCTGGAAGAGGCCGCGCTCGCACTGCGCCGCCAGCAGCCCCCCGGCCCCCCGCGCCCGCCGCGGCTGCTGCTGCTGCTGGTGGGCTCGCCGCCGGAACGGGAGAGGGAGCGGCGGCGGGGCCGGGCGGCGCAGGCCACCCCACAGCCCGGCCGCCCGCCCGCACCGCCGCCTCAGCGCGGGCGCCGCCATCTTGCCGCGGGGGAGGCTGGGAGCGGGGCGGGGCTGGCCCCCCCTCCGCCCGCCCCCGGGGCCGTACCGACCCGACCGGGCCGGGCCGGGCCGGGCTACGGCGTCTCGTGAGCCGTTATTGTGCCGTTAAAGAAGCTGCAGACAGAAACGGGATGTGTTCGGTCCTCCATCCGTTTTGGTGTTTCCCCCCAACTCCCCCAACCGGGAATACCGGGATTTCAGGCTGCTTTGGGGCTAAAAATACACGCGTTGGAAATCCGGCCTCCGGCTTTCGAGTACGGCGTCCGGCGGAGGGGATGCCGGCTGCCTCAAGTAGTAACGCCGCGGCTTTAGAACTGTCGGGGTTTGGGCTGTGAGGGCGCTGGGCTTCTTTACCAGCGCCGCGTTGTGGGCTGGGGCCGGGGCGGCGGCCGCCGGGGGCCCGCCGGAGGTCCCGGTTGTTGCTGGGCGGTCACGGCCTTTGCTGCTGCTGGCACCGAGGAGGAGCGGACGGCTCTGGGAAATGCTGGAGAAAATAACACCGCGAACGCTGTTTTTCTTGGGCTGGCAGGTGACCTCCCTGAAGCGGCAGGTGACCGGTGCCGGTGCAGGCCTTTCCCTCCGTGCTGCCATGGCAGCAGAAGGGATTTGCTTCAACTAACCCTGCAGCTGGGAGGAACGAGGAAGTTCAAGGGCAAGGAAAATGCATCTGAAGACACTGAATGCAGTTGCCTATTAAATCCCACCAAGGCAGTGTTTTAGACAGGCTCAGACTTTTAAAGTTTATAAATTCTGGGATTTGTAAGCTCTTGTCGTGGTTTAACCCCAGCCCGCGAGTAGGCTGGGGGTGCACAAGAAGCTGAGAGGGGACACAGCCGGGACAGCTGACCCCAGCTGACTGAAGGGATATTCCATACCATATGGCATCATGCTCAGCATATAAAGCTGGAGAAGAAGAAGGAAGTGAGAGACGTTCAGAGTGATGGCGTTTGTCTTCCCAAGTAACTCTTCTGCGTGATGTAGCTCAGCTTTCCTGGAGATGGCTGAACACCTGCCTGCCCGTGGGAAGCAGTGAATGAATTCCTTGTTTTGCTTTGCTTGTGTGCGTGGCTTTTGCTCTACCTATTAAACTGACTTTATCTTGACCAATTTTTCCTCTTCCAATTCTCTCCCCCATCCCAACTGGCAGGAGTGAGCAAGCAGCTGCGCTGGGTTTAAACCATGACAAGAGCTTACAAACTCCAGAATTTATATACTTTAAAAGTCTGGGCCTGTCTAAAACACTGCCTTGGTGGGATTTAATAGGCAACTGCATTCAGTGTCTTCAGATGCATTTTCCTTGCCCTTGAACTTCCTCGTTCCTCCCAGTTGCAGGGTTAGTTGAAGCGAATCCTTTCTGCTGCCATGGCAGCACGGAGGGAAAGGCCTGCACCGGTCACCTGCCACTTCAAGGAACTGTCAGCCCAAGAAAAACAACATTCGCGGTGTTATTTTCCCAGCATTTCCCAGAACTGTTCGCTCCTTCTTTTGATTTACTTCCTGCTTTAATTTAACAAAACATCGAGTCTACTTCAATTTGGTGAGAGTAATAAAAGACGCTGGAAAAACTTTGGAAATCCCATACGCTTGGTACGCTTTGATGCTTCCCTTAAGCATTGCAGTAGTAGGAAGTCAGTAGTAGTTAAAAAAAAGAAAAAGAAAAAAAGGTGTGAATAGCATGATTGGGTGTAGAAATTAATATTAAGTCATTTAGGGAAATTACATAATTTTTATAACAAGCTCTTGCGATCTTGAGCAGTCCTTCTTTGCACATTGATTCCATAGTATTGGCAGACTGTATTTCAGAGGGGAATATACATCAGGAAATAGGAGGTATTTAGATTGTCCAATTTCTTGCGAGTTCACACAGCCCAGAAAAGATCTGCTATTAGAGATTTGGGCAGTGCCAAATAATGATACCAATACAAATCTGGCTTTTAATTCATCACTTTCAGTTGCGGGGAGAGCATTTTTTACATGTCTGTAGCGGTCATAGGTCAATGTCTATTTGTCCTGGTCAACTTCCCTAATTCACCAAACTGATCTCCTTGTGACATATAAATATTGACAGGGCGGGTCCAAGGTAGCATCAAAGGTGAAACAGAGTGTACATGATTATGACTCACAGGAGAGAAGGAAGATATAAAAGCATTGGTTTTGCCATTTGAAAGCTATTATGATTGAAGGCTTCTTGATAACAGACCTGCGGGTAAGTGAAGTACAGAATTGTTCTGTTATGTCACATCAGGGATAAAGCATGATGGAAGAAAATGAGGTTTTGGTGGAAAATAATGAAAGAAGAAAAAAATCCAGTCCATTAAGCATCAGTGAGCTAAATCCTAAGATGATGAGGTATCTGTCAATGGGAAATACTTAATGCTTGTGCTAATGGTGTTTTAAAAGAAAAGGTGCTGTGAAGTACTTTGTCATTGGGCTGGTAGTTGCATACTTAACGGGGATGGTACAAATTGGTTTTGTTTTTCTGAAGATTTATTGTGCTGGCAAAAAGAAAGGGGATTGACAATACAAGATACCATATTTTCCTTTACATTTTGTTTTCATTTATGTGAGGTGAAGGGTGTTTATTATTTTTAAAACATTAATAAACACAAGTTACATGTTCATATGTAGATTTATATATATATACATACATGTACATGTATATTCTCTTTACTACAGTGCTTTGCTTCAAAAGTAAGTTAAAAGGAAGCCTTTTTTTTTCATTGGAAGAGGAGACCTTCTGGAGCTGAGGACATGGAGGATGGTTTGTATCTCTTTGCTCCGGTTAATCATCTCAATACAGTCAACTGAAACAGGCACATCTCTTCAGCTTCAGGAAATAATACAAAACCAAGACACCACAACCGAAGTTTGGCTACTTCTCTGTAGATAGAATGAGCAGAAGGACTTTAACCACAGCCCAGAGCTTTTCTTTGAGTGTTAGTTTCTGTGGGGTTTATTAGATTTATTATTTGCGTGATGGTATTGCTTTATGGCCATTAACCAGCTCTGTGTTGCTTAGTAATAAGTGGTGCACTCCTTAGGCAACACCAGCACAAACTTCTCTCTGCCACACTTGAATTTTCTGACAGTTAATCTGTATGCAGTATATAAAAAAAAATAATATTTTTACATTTACCCAAATATTCTGCCTTCATTCCCCATATTACCAAAAGTGCAGCAATCAACAGTGTCCTTTCTGTAACATGAACCTATTTGAATTTGCCTGCTAATTATGACTTCTTTATTTGGACCTGATCAGAAAGTCATCCATGCATACGTTTAGAGAAGAAAGATTTGTGTATGTTTCTAGCTCATCTTGTGGAGGAGTCTCCAGAGTGTCATGTCCCATCTGACCAGGTATGTAACAAGTTGTCATTGCTAGGAAATATTTTTGCTGCTTATTTTACTGAGAATTATCCTTTGAAATATCTAATGACATCCATCAAACAAAACATTTATAAACCTCTATTGTACTATTGCGCCCTTTTGTGGGGGAGTGAATCTGCTGAGGTAGTCATGTTGAGTCCATTCTAGTCTTGTGTTTCAAAAGTTACTGGTAATAATCGATGCTGTTAAATTTTTGACTGTCATCCAATAAACTTACATAAAGATACTGTATTCGTAAGTATCAATTAATTCCAATTTTTTAATTTCCCATGACTGTGTCATATCACTGAGACATCCCAACATGCCTTAATTGTTAGTGAACCCCATAATGGAACAGGAGGAGATTGCCCTGGAAAAGTGGCACTGTCTTCTGTTTGCTTTCCCTACTTGAAAGATGGGGATAAAGCGATGTTCAGTTGTCTACGTGTAGCGATATTGTGAAGGTTATTTTGTGTTTACCTGTGATTTAAAATAATAAATCATTTTGTGAGACAGTTGGTGGCCTCTGTATTGGTTTAAGTGACACAGGATTAATCTCTCTTTCAGTAATTTTACTTTGCAGGAAGGTACCTTGTAATGATAGGGAAAACTGCACTTTTAGAAGACTCTAGTGTCTGAATTTGTGAAAAAATTTACTTTACAGCCAGCTATGGTGTGTGGGTCTCAAGGTCTCAGTGTTTTCGAGCTTGCCAGGTGCAGGGATGAGGAGGAGCGAGACCCGGGCACTTGACCCAAGCCGTCCACCAGGATTATTTCATACCATGAACATCACATTCACTATAAATTAGAAAGTTTGCTGCAAAGTTCTCTCTCCCTTGATGGCTGCCATCCTGAGAAGTTCTTGCCCCAGTGCCGGACCCCTGAGCCCTTCCCTTCCTCCCGAAGCCGTAGCGCTCGCAGTGTCCGACATCAGCTGTCCACTGCTGGGAGTGCACAGCTTCGCACTGATAGCATGGGCTGAGTATAACCCTTGTATATTTTATATTGGTATCGGGATCAGTATTGGTTCTTTAGTATTATTGTTAGCTATCTAGTCTTACTCTATTAAATCTGTTTATATTTCAACCCTTGGGTTTCCTTGTTTCTCCCGATTCCCCTTCCCAGGTGGGGAGGGGTCATTGGGTGATAGAATAATTGTCTAAACAACAATAAATTGTTGCGGGTTCTTCAAACCATAACCACCTCCCTCTGTCCTTCCTGTGGCTACTGAACCAGATTCAGTTTCTGTTCCCGATGATCCTGGTGATGCACATAGTTTCAGTCATTTAGCCAGAGCTGTCATTGCTTTTGAGAATGGCACAAAGCAGGTGAAACACCCAGGTAAAAGAATATTCATATATTCAAATTGACAGCCTTGTCAATAGCTGGAATGGTACTAGACAGCACAGGTAGTGGTAATGCGTTTCCTCCTTGGAGTTGTTATTAACTCAGGGAGTACAGTTCTTCATGTGAATGTCTTGGAAGACATTTTAATACTTTGTCCATTTATATTATGAGAGTAAAGCAAGTCACAGGTCGTAGCAGGGCCAGCATGCAGCTCTAACTTTTGTGTGCCAGACTTTCCAGTGTGGTGAGTCTTCCTCAGATGCCTCTCAGCAGAGCTGTAGGCTCTGTGTGAACTCATTCACGTAAGGAGCAGTTTAGGGACGACGTTTGGTAGGCGAGAGAAAACAGAAACCTTTCTCTGCGCTAAGCACGGCTGTAGCAGCGGTAGCTTGTTAATCAGAGCTCCTTAATCCTTTCTTCACGGGGCAAGAGTGGCAGACTTTGCAGTTAAGGCTTGGGCGGTGCTTTAACCATAGCTGAATCGGTCCCAGACACTCTAAGGGCCATCGTGCTTTTCTGAAAGAAATAACTGAAACTCCCCATTTTATCATTTATTCATGTTCTCATTCCCACAGTTAAAACACATCCTAGCTTAATTTTAGTTGTGAATATGAAAATATTAAATATTTTACCTTCAACTCCACACACTGTTTTGCTTGTGTAGAAAGCTTTTCCTACCCCAGGTTATCTGAGAATGGTTTATAAAACTATAAGTACTACACAGTGATCAAGTTAGCAGATAACAGTGACAGTGATGGTTACACTTTTAAAAACTTTAAGAACTACTTCTTAAATACTACTGAATTTATAAACAGTTCGTCTGATATGGGACCTAATAATAACAAACAGCTTTGAATGGGAAGCAACAGAATGAGAAATGAGCTGAAGTAATCTAATCTATTTTCTTGCAGTGAAGCAGGATTAAGTCTAATTGGACCGCTCTTGTCAGATACTTCTCTAACCTGATCTTCAAACTATTTTATAGGAGCGATTTCTCAACCTTCTTATGTCAAGCTTCAGTCTTTCTCCTGGATTTTTGGGTTTTTGTTGGTTTTTTTTTTTTAAACCTCTAAGGTTCCTTCCTTAGATTCTCCAGTGTGCTTATGTTTTTCTTAGAGTAGGACAAAAACCTGATGCGACACTCTTTCAGATCTAGTAATTACAGCTGTGCGATTCCTGTAAACATCTGTCATACCTGGAGGTCAATAGGAACGTTGTGTTGCCGGTCTGTTGAACTGTAGTTCACCATAGTCGCCTGACTCTTGTGGCTAGCGGATGTTTCTATATTGTATTTGCTTGTTCAGTTTCTGTTTCCTAAGCAGGATCTTGCTTTGCTTGGTTTTGGTTTCATCTTGTTGCTCTGCAGCCTTTTCGGTGTTCTTGTTTGCTCTCCTTTCCTGTTGTGTAATGTAACCATGCCTCCTTCGATTTTCTTCCTGTGATTTTATATATATACCCTTTTCTTTTTGCCTCTTGTGTCCCTTGCTAGTGGAAGAGTCTGTATTTTTTCAGTAATTTAGTCTTTCTAATTTTATCTGTACATGCTACACTATTCCTTTATGCTCATTCTTTGTATTGCCTTTACTTCCTTTCTTTTTTTCTGATTCTGGTTTTGATTTTCAGACTAATAAAGATCTGTTGGTACAACCAAAGTGTTACTGACTTTTCCTTTACATCAGGATGTTGTACTCCTGTTTCTCTTCTACTGAGGCAGACTCTTATAGTCCTTGGATTATTTTTCCAAGAGACATCCTAACAGTTCATTAAATTTGCTGATATATGTCTTCTGAATTCATTATAATCATTCTATTCTTACAACATCCTTTCCTATGTATCACATAATCATAATTTTTATTGGAATTACTTTCCATTTTCAGATTTATGGTCATTTCTTCTGTGTTAGGATCAAATGTAAAATATCTGTTTTCTCATTCATTGCTGTAATGAAAATAGGCTATGGCATGTTTCCAGAGCTGCAGTTTTATCCTGAACACATTACTTTTCCAGCTGCTATCTCCACTAGTTTGTCTACCATTATCAAAGGTCCTTGAATGCATCAGATAATGGTTGCTCAGAGGAGTGGCAGACGGAGTGGACCTGCCTTCAGTGAGACCTTCCCTGTAGGAGTTACTGAACTTCAGAACAGTTGAATCTGTAGATGATCACCCAAAACAGATTATTCCAACTGCTTCTGCGACAGAGAAGACAAAAACTGTTATCTAAGTAAGAACTGAATAATCCCATCTAATTTTGAAGCTGGCCCTGCTTTGAGCAGGGAGGCACATTAGGTAACCTCCAAATTTCCATTTCAAATCTAAGTTAACTCTGTGATTCTAATTTGTTATGGTGTAGTGCGTCTACCAGCCTTGTAGGGGAGCTGTATCCAGTGACAGTATAATTTACTTTTTGCGCTATTGTAGCAATGGTGGGCATCAGAAAACCTGGCATTATGTGAAGGTACAGAAGATTTAAAGAACCTGGACACTCATTATTAACTTTAATACCGTTGTATTTTCTTTTCCAACACAGCTAATATAGTGTTTGTAAAGAACCCAGTTATATATACATATGTGTATATATGTTTTCTTGGAAAAAAATTGTCTAAAAGAAACAAATATTCCTAAGATTGTTTTAGAAATTTATAGTTTGATCTTTTTGATTGATTCCAGTTGTGGTTTCATGTGTCACTTAATTGGAGCAACACTGAATTTCTCCAGAACTAATGCACAGAAAAAAAAAAATGAATTCATACTAAATTTACATTAACTTTTCCTAAAGAGAATTTGCGATCTAAAGATTGTGCGACTACAAAAGCAGTTATATTTAATTTAATACAGTGTGGCAAAACCTATTTAGTATAAAGCATGCAAGCTTGTAAAATCAAATCTGCTGTGGAAAAATAAGCTTGCTTTCTTTTTTTTCCCTTCAGTTCAATAAGACTGGGATTGTAATATGTGAATCAGACAAAGTACACAAAATGGTAGCTATGAGTTTCTCCAAACCTGGGTTGCATGCTGTACAACAAATCGTTCGGTGTCTTCCCTCTTCTTTGCGTGACTGCACTGTGTATTTGTCCAGGAAACCATGCACGACTTGTACCACATTCCTCATTCAAGGTATATAATGCATTTTTAATCAGCCTCATGCAAGGTATATAATATGTATATTATATCAATCTGTGTTAACTGCAGTTCTACCTGAATAACCTCATAAATTACCCCATGTCTAGAAAAATGTTGTACATGGCTCAGTCCAGTAAATCCCTTCTTAGTCAAGCAATCCTTTTCTGTGAAGGTAGTCTCTTAGAAATAAGTGTGACTGCTTGCTTGGGAAAGGACTGGCAAACTGTGGGAGGTTGTTTATGAAAGTGAAATACCGGTTGTTGCAATAGTTGTATGTTCAATTCAGATCCTATTGCAATGGGAGTGGTGTAAGCCTGTGGGTAACTATGTAGGCTTTAGACGCTGGTGTATACCACAGAATGGCAATGCAATAGAAAATTGGCCCACTGTTTCAAAAACCACGTGAATTGGATGTCCCACCCAACTGCACGGCATTTTAAGTGACTTTCAGTGTTTGTCTCTAGGTTCAGTTTCTTCAGT
This sequence comes from Anarhynchus alexandrinus, assembly GCA_008711295.1. Taxonomy (NCBI): domain Eukaryota; kingdom Metazoa; phylum Chordata; class Aves; order Charadriiformes; family Charadriidae; genus Anarhynchus; species Anarhynchus alexandrinus. The sequence continues at coordinate 1,489,894 of VUYV01000028.1, forward strand.
CTATTACTGGCCAATGGCTCCTGAGAAAAGGGGAGATGATTCGGTGGTTAAGGAAGATGTTGAACAAGCTGACCGTATGTTTCTCAGAAGTCATATAAGTAGCAGTGTGCTCTTACCCGTCACAAGCTTTGAAACTGTGAAAATGATTGCAAAAAAAATACGATGCAAAGGACAGCTTAAAAGCAATTTTAAGTTCCTTGGTGATCAAACTAAAGACTTTGAAAAATATTGTTCACTGTTTAACATAGATAGCTCCAAAGATCCATGTGTCAAAAGGATGGAAAATGCTTTTCGTTGCTATAATTTTTTACTGGAATGTTCCCAACTTGAGAAGAAAAAACCAGAGGAAGCTGTTCATCAACATGCATTGCAACTTTGTTATTTTTTAGCAGCAAGATCTGGTAAGTTATGATGAGAGTATATAAAGAATAGTAATCAAATATAAAGAATGGATTACTGTATATTTATTTTTTATTATTGCCATTAATTCATTGAGCTCGTGCAAAGAGTAAATATTTCACAACATAGGTGGGTATCAGAGAAATTGGCACACTTTCCTAATGACTGCTAAAATATTTTTCATTAATGTATTTGTTACACTAATATTTAGTGCTATTGTTTATAGTGTTTGTTGCAATACTGAGGTTAAACCTAAAGCAGAAGATGGAAACACATATTATAGAAACATAGAAAATAATATTTTATCACTTAATCCATTTTGGAGGGGGAAAACAGTATTATAAATATTTATATAAATTTAAACATTCTTAGTATATTGTTAATGTACCTAGTTGAACTTATAGCGAATTCCATCAATGGAAGATCTTAAAATCATAGAATTGCTTAGGTTAGAAAAGACCTTTAAGATCAATGAGCCCAATTGTTAACCTAACACTGCCAAGTCCACCACTAAACCATGTCCCTCAGTACTACATCTCCCTACATGTCTTTTAAATATCTCCGGGGATGGTGACTCAACCACTTCTCTGGGCAGCCTGTTCCAATGTTTGATAACCCTTTCAGTGAAGAAATTTTTCCTAATATCCAAACTAAACCTTCCCTGGTGCAACTTGAGGCCATTTCCTCTCATCCTATTGCCTATTACTTGGGAGACCAATCCCCACCTCGCTACAACCTCCTTTCAGGTAGTTGTTAGCATCTAGTGCCAACCCCCCTGCCATGGGGAGGGACACCTTCCACTGGACCAGGTTGCCCAAAGCCCCATCCAGCCTTGTCTTGAACACCGCCAGGGATGGGGCATCCACCACTTCCCTGGGCAACCTGTTTCAGTGCCTCACCGCACTCACAGTAAAGAATTTATTCCTGATATCTAATCTAAATCTACCCTCTTTCAGTTTAAAACCATTACCCCTCCTCCTATCACTACACTCCCTGATAAAAGAGTCCCTCCCCATCTTTCCTGTAGGCCCCCTTTGAGTACTGGAAGGCTGCTATAAGGTGTCCCTGGAGCCTTCTCTTCTCCAGGCTGAACAACCCCAACTCTCTCAGGCTGTCTTCACAGGAGAGGTGCTTCAGCCCTCTTATCATCTTCGTAGCCCTCCTCTGGACTCACTCCAACAGGTCCATGTCCTTCTTCAGTTGAGGGCCCCAGAGCTGGACATAGTATTCCAAGTGTGGTCTCATGAGAGCGGAGTAGAGGGGCAGAATCTCCTCCCTCAACCTGCTGGCTTATGCAGCCTGGGATACTGTTGGCCTTCTGGGAAGCGAGCGCCCATTGCTGGCTCATGTTGAGCTTCTCATCAAGCAACACCCCCAAGTCCTCCTCAGGGCTGCTCTCAATCCATTCTCTGCCCAAGAGACCTTGCATTTGGCCTTGTTGAACTTCGTGAGGTATGCACAGACCCTCCTCTCAAGCCTGTCGAGGTCCCTCTGGATGGCATCCCTTCCGTCCAGCATGTTGACCACTCCACACAGCTTGGTGTCACCAGCAAACTTGCTGAGGGTGCACTCAATGCCTCATTGTGTTACTGTGTATGGGGTATCTGTCTAGAATTGCATAATGTATATATGTGGAGGGATTCCTTCAACGTATAAGCAGTCAGTTATGCCTCCCGTTTTTATATCATTGAAACACTACATGTTAATCTGTAAAATATATTTTTAAGTATAGAACAAGTATGTTTCTAAGTGACATGAAAATCTTTCTCTCTTCTAAAAGATGATCCAAACCGAGGTGTGGGGTGTACCCTCTACAGTCAGGACGGTTATTTTGTAAGTAGATTGAATTCTCCAACACTTGTAAAATTTCTATTCAGTGCTCCAAGGGTTGTGGTTTATTTGACCTAATATAGACATCTGCAGTATAGATGACTATGTCTGAGCTATTTGCCCTGGGTCCCCTTTATAGTCGGTGGAAATCTAGAGTGTCATTTATCTCAATCCAGACTCTGGAATGGGCCAGGTACACCCGGTTTTCTCCCTTGAATATAAAGAGAGTCTAGGGTGACTAGTTCAGGTATAGACCTGTAAAGAAGTTAAGGGAGATGAATTTCCTTCATGAGCACGTACTCGCATAATAAATATGCTAATAGTAATGATAATATTTTATCATTTAACTTTAAAAAAATAATCCCTAAGGCCCACTAAAAAGGAGGATCCTAAGTTTCTTGCAAAGGTAGAGAGACAAGATGATGGTGATGAAACTGATGGAGAACAATGACCTCACTGGATGCCAAAGCAAAAGTAGCTCTTGACTGTGTTAAAAGCAATAACATGATGGGGTGGTAAGATGGTCATGGCACACTGTTAAAGCTGATTAAAAATCTGATATAAATAGCTATAAACATTAGAGATTGTATGTATCAAGAAATATGTAGACAGCACATATTTAGCTTTTGAAGCTGTATTAGTATATCGTTAAAATGTCGCTGATATTTGGAAAGATCTGTTAGATTTTGATTATTTTATTGCATTTGTTTTTTTGGCAGTTTGGGGCGGGTTATAATGGATACCCTGTTGGCATATTATATGCAAACTTGCCTGCTTTGGGGAGAAAAAACCGAAGGACTGGACTTGCAAAACGGGAAGTTGTTCTCCACGCTGAAGCAAACGTTCTCCTGTACAGGTTATTGTTACAAATCTAGTAATGGAGTGACTTCTCAGGCATTTTTTATGACAATAGATATGAATAGTGTGTAGTGTGAATAAGTCAGTGATGAACCATGGATTTTCTCTTTGACCTTTCCATCTGTTCTTCACCCTTTAATCCAGTTTCAAAGACTTAACATTTTACAGCTCTGAGCTTGCAATCAACATGTAAATGTGTGTGTGGTCACCACGCCTTTCTGAAGGCGACAGTGTGTTTCCTCCCCTCCACCCCCAGGAAGGTGTAGTACCACCTTGTATTCCTATACTGCCAAAATAATCACCCAGTCTTGTTGGGACAAAGCTCTAAACAGTTTTTGAAAGACAGCCTGCAGCATTCTGCCTGGCAGTCTTTTTTGGTGGTCCTTAGGGTAGCAAGAGTAATGTCAAGTCAGCCAGATCCCTTAAGACTCTAGCTGTGAATAGCTGGAGAATTGTTAGTCTGTAAAAAACATATGGCTCGTAATGGTAGCACTTTTGTATGCACAGAAGTAGAGAAAGAAAAAAAGATCAGATATTTGAAGGGAGAATCCACATGAAATAGCAAACTTGGAGGAGGAGACAGAGTAATCTAATTAGAAATAGTGGTCTTCAATGAAAATGCTAAATTTATTTTAAAGAAATGCAAGCATCTTTAGTTTTAGCTTTGCAGGAAATGAATTAATTGTGCAAATACATCTATTTTTCAGATCAAAGACAAAAATAGAAGAGAGTGATGTTCTTTACTGCACTAAACCTCCCTGTCGTGACTGTCAGAACCTTTTGAAGTATGTGAAAATCAAGACAATTCATTGTGTAAAAGAATCGTCCAAAGAAAGTGAAGAAGTATGCTTATGTAAAACTATTTATTTATTGTCATAATGTAATTATATGTTTGGGGGCAGGGGGGTCAGTTTATTTATAGTTAACTGACAAACACATCAGTTCTTACCCTTCTGCATAGGAGAGGAACTATAGCAGATAATCACCTACGAGATGCTTCATTCTTCGTACTCATATACAACTGAAATTTTCTGGCTTGCTTTCTGCCTTGGAAATCTTTACACTCATATACTTCTAAAGTCAGGAAATGAACAAGTTACATATTTTAGAATCAGGCACTGGGAAAGTCCAGTCTACTGTTTAGCTATATATATATGGCAGAGCTCTGGAGCGGTCCCTGATTTTGCATTTGAATGCTTATTTTGGATGCGCCTGAACTTTTGTGATGGTGAGACCTGGACATGTGTCCTGGTTGCTATATGGAGGAAACCTGGGCATAGATGCTGAGGGGAGCTGTGGCATACTTCATTAAGACCTCCAATATGAAGGAGTATCTCTGTCCTGCATTGCGCACACTTAACTTTTAATCCCTCAGGGTAAATGGAGCAGTCTTCTTCCTAAGTCTCACGTTCTCGTGTTTACAGGTCTGTGTCAAATAAGGTATTTTTGCCTCCATCATAAGATATAGCCCTCCATTTAGTGTAAAGAACAAGTATTTCCTGAGTTTGCAAAGGAGTATTATTCCTTTCAGGGAATTCCCTTAATTACTTAACAGGATTTACTTGGGTGTAATTTAAATCAAATAATTTGTGTATGGCTTTGGAAAAATCTCAGGTCTCAGTCTTGGCTCAGGCCCAGTTAACATCCATGTTCTAGGTTAAATTCTACCCCTATAAAAACAAACATGGCCAAGGTATTCAAAGTCGTCCTTGCCTTGGTTTTTACTGCCAAGATTTGCCCTCAGGAATCCCGTGTCCCTGAGACCAGTGGGAAGATGTGGAGCAATGAAGATTTACTCTCAGTAGAGTAGAATCTGGTTATGAAATATTTAAAGAAGTTGGATGTATGCGAGACCATGGGACCTGTCAAGAAGGTTACTAGGAGTAGTTAGCATGGATTTAGGAAGGGGAAAACTTGCCTAACTAACCTGACATCCTTTTATGATGAGATGACCAGCTTGGTGGATGAGTAGAGAGCAGTGGATGTTTTTCATCTTGACTTTAACAAGACTTGCAACACTATCTCCCACAGCATCCTCACAGACAAACTGATGAAGTGTAGACTCGATAACTGGACAGTGAGGTGGATTGACAACTACCTGACCTGCCAGACTCAGAGGGTTGTGATCAGCAGCACAAAGTCCAGATGGAAGCCAGTCCCTAGTGTTATACCCCTGAGGTGGATAGTGAGACCAAAACTGTTTAATATTGTCATTAATGACCTGGATGATGAGTCAGAGTGGCCCCTCAGAAAGCATGTAGATCCAAAAGTGAGAGGAGTGGTTGGTTCACCAGATGATTGATTCAGAGGGACCTTGACAAGTTGGAGAAATGGCAAAACAGGAATCTAATGAAGTTCAACAAATGGAAGTGCAAAGCCCATGCACCTGGGCAGGAATAACCCCATGTCCTAGTACAGGCTGTGGCTGATCAACTGTAAAGCAGCTTTGCAGAAATGGACCTCGAGGCCCTGGTGGGTAAGTTTACTAGGATGCAGCAATGTGCCCTTGAAGCAAAGGCCAACTGCCTCCTGGCCTGTGTTAGGCAGGGTATTGCCAGCAGGTTGAGAGAGGCAATTCTTCTGCTCAGCACCGGTGAGGCCATGGTTGGAACATTCTGTCCAGTTCTGGCCTCCTCAGTACAAAAGAGAGGTGGACATGTGAGAGTGAGTCCTGCTAAAGGCCATGAAGATAATTAAGCGATGAGAGCATTTCTCATATGAGGAGAGGCTGAGAGAGCTGGGACTGATCAGCCCAGAGAAGAGAAAGCTCAGGTGGGATCTTATCCATGTGTACAAATAACTGATGGAGGGAGTAAAGAACACAGTGCTAGACTCTTCGCAGTGGTGCCCAGTGATGGGAGAAGAGACAATGGCACAATTTGAAATACAGGAAATTCCACTAAAACATAACAAAAAGCCTATTTGCTGTGAGGGTGACAAGCACTGGGACACATTTCCCAGAGAGGTTGTGGAGCCCCATTCTTGGAGATACTGAAAATCTGAGTGGACACAGCCCCAGGAGATCTGCTTTAGTTCACCCTGCCTTGAGGAGGGGGTCTGGACTGGGGACCTCCAGAGGTGGCTCCCAACCTCAGTGATTCTGCGAATGCCTGGTTTATTTGTTTGCTTTTAAGTTTCTTTTTTCTTTTAGGATCATCTCAGTGATTTAAAGAAAAACTTCGACTATCATGAGGTAGGTTTGCATATTGAAGATTAGACTCAGGGTTGTATTACTAAAAACTATTTTTTAACATTTATTTAATAAAAGCATAGAATGTGTTGCTTTGATATGTGTCATCGTCTGGTTTGCCTTATTTATATGGGGGTTTTCCCATAGAAGCACATTGTCATTAGATGGAAAGTTCATTAAAATACATTGAGTGTTCATGAACCATTTGATGATATGTAAATATGTATTCACCTGAATTTACACATCAGAGCTTTTCAGTCATTATTTTGAACTTCGTCAGTAGTTTTAGGAGCCAGTCATGCCCAGATGTCATAAAAAATAATTCAGCAGGTAGAAGGTATGTCAGAAGTGGAAGCAAATGATGTAGAAAAGTATTTATTCACTTTTCAACATCCATTAGATACATCTGATGGAAGTAAAGCAGTCTGAATTGGGAAAAGAGGGGACTGGGACACACAAGACTACTGATGAACTGGATAAATGCTTACAGGAGAGTAGGCTATGTAATTAACTTTTATCTTCCTCTATAGAACAAGAGCTTTAGAACTGAAATAGATAAATATGACTTTAAGGACCCAAGTTTGTCCAGTGGTCCAAGAAATACTCATGGTAGATTGATTAATAGCTGTTAGATATAATGGCAGATTTGAGCAGACAGATTGTGAAAAGTACTAAATAAATGTTCACTTATACTTTAAATAAATTTATTGAGTTTTTATTTGGTTGGTTTTTTCCAGTGGGAACAGTGCAAAACTCAACTTACAGCAGGTATGGTTAAGATTAATTTCCTTGTCCTTTGGTACTGTTCCATTTGATTTCTTTTGGTATTACCGGGTGTTTAAACTTAGAAGCATGGTATGTTACTATACATTTTTCTTTAAAGCCCTTTTTGCAGCGTGTAATAAATACAACAAAATCTGGTTATAAATTGCATCTAATTACTGTAAGTTTGAGTCCCCTGAATTCATTCTGCTCATTCCGAACTTCCTTTGGAGCTATACATTATCTGTACCCTGCAGATTCCACTTCTGCTATAATACTTCCGAATATGCAGAAGACAGAGTTATACAGAAATGTTGCCTTTGAGGTCTGTAAGTGGCCAGACCACATAACTGGTTATAGCTGAAAGGACAGAGGAATAACATAGCAAGTTCCTGGGGTTAATGGTTTCTGCTCGCTCTCTCTTAGTCATTAATTTTTCATTTTGCCCAAATGACTAATCAGCATCCTTCATGACAGTTTTCTTATTTCAAGAGTTTTCTGTTAATTTCTTCTATCCTTAAATGGATATATCCAAATCCTTGGAGGCACTGGGCTTGAGTCTTCTCCCCATGCAGTCAAGTCTCCTACCACAGAATAATGTCATTAATATTGACATTTTCTTAAATAACTTATAATTTTATTTAGACTGGACAACCAGTAAAAAGTAACATAAGTTTTTAAGAACTTGCACAACATTTTGAGAACACACAAAATCTCATATACTTGCTTGGTTTAAGCAAAAACAAACTTAGAACTGAACTGAAGTTTTGAAGTCTTAATGATTTGTAAGCTGAAGAATCATTGCCCTTACTGAGGGAGAATAGGGATTTGAAATCAAATCAAGAATATGGAACAAAACAGAAATTAGAAACTCCAAAAAAGTTGCTGACCACATCTTCATGGAGTGTGAAGATAAAATGGAGAAGTGAGTTGGGGAAAAGCATATAAATGAAGAGGAGTAAGGGATGGTTTCTTTTAAAATTAAGAACGGTATATATTTGCAGTAGAATGAAATCAAACTAACGGGGAGGGATGATGAACCAGGATGATGAAGTTCATATAAGGAGGATGACAGGATGGCAGAAGTAAACCAGCAGGGACTCAGTATCAAAGACAAGAAGAGTCAGTCCTGAGTGTGAAAGCAAAGGGAGAGAGGAAACAGTGTAGGTATTGGCCGTTCTGTATGTGAGGAAAGCATTATGGATTTGTAGGTTAAAAATGTGGAATTCAAACTTTAAAAAAAACCAACCCAAAACTAAAAACCAAACCCAACTCCCTTGTCACCACCACTACCATTGGGAAGCCCTATTTATTTTTACGTGAGATTCAGCTAACTGTTTTATATCTGGGCAATTCCCATTCATTTTAATATAGTTTCTAAATAAGGTATTGGAGCCTGGACTTCAATGTTCTGACTGTCAAACATTGTCCTAAATCAGTTGTGGCTTCTGAGACGCCCAACTCACAGTGGATAGTCTATCAATGTTGATAATGAGAGGAGGAGGGCTGATACACTGCTACACTTTATGTAATCTCTTTTTATGTGATGTTCCTAATCAGACCTTTCTCTTTTCTGTCTTCCAGTACCCAGTGATTCAAAAGACAATGGAGGAACAGAAAGAAGGAGTGATGAAGGCAAAGTGAAATAAATTTAGTAAACTTTTTAAAACTCATCATAGTTTTTGCTTTCCCTAATTTCCTTTCCTTGAACAGAGTTGAATAAATGTAATTGTCCTGAAAGCAGTGAGCTGGATATTATACAGTACAGAAACCTGATACATGGACTTCTGATGCATCTCTCTGGCAGCATATTTGTCTTAATTTTAATTTTACTTTAAGTAAAAGTAATTGTATAAATTTTTTTTCAGTCTTACCTAAAGTTATTGAAATCTTAGCAGAAAATATAACATGAAAGGGAAGGTTTTGTACTATGATAGTTGAAAGATATAAATTTTGAAGAAGAGTATCACACAGGAGAATAGAGTTGGCCATTCTAGATATTGCATATTCACATACTGCTTCTTCCCTCTGGAAGTCAATAGAAATCATTCCCTATGTCAGCAGAAAAGAGTAGATAACATTAAAAAAAAAAGGCAGAAAAAAAAGCGACCCAGGATACCTCTGCACTCTGTCAAGCAAAAGCTCCTGGGACAATCATTACCGTTTGCCTCAGAGCACTGACAGGCATTAATGGATGTGCTGATGTGTAAAGTGCAAAGATAAGGCTCTTTACAGAGTAACTGGCCAATCGAGCTCTGATACATTGTTAAGAAACAGTTCTTTAGTTCAACATGAACCTTTTTCCCCAAGTTTTCACCTAAGACTGGAGAGCTGGATAATTATCATTTTTATCTCATTACCAGTAATAATTTGCTAATTTTAGGATATTACCTACTTTTTTCTCCAAAACGGTTTTGATTAACTTTTCTTTCCATTGTTTCTTTCTAGGTCCTCCTATTCCTTACCTGAAGAAGGAAGACTTGTGCATATTCTTAGCACTACATATGGAAAATTCCCCAAGTGAATCACAGACACTTGTGAGTTAAGTCAACTCAAGAATATACACTGTTATCAAGGCTAAAAAAGCCATAGTGTCCAATAGAATCTTGATTTAAAATTACTGAATTGGTGTTGTGGACAAAACGATCTTAATTTGGGGAATTTTTACTTAATTTAATTTATTGCCAATAAATACAAACTTCTGTTTGCTGAATTGGATATGGAGGGGAAAAAGAGAACATAAGGAGTTAAACATCCTCCATCCATTTTTTCTAGGTTCAACTTAAGCCAAACACTTATCCTCCCACCTTCCTAGTCTCAACTTCCCTTGTCTTCACCATAGGTTACTCTCAGTTGGTCCCAATTCCTTCAGTAAGGTGACGGGTGGTGCAGGAGGCTGGGGCTGTCTGTATGCATGCTGGATTGTCTGCAGCTCCTCTGTGCTTTTTCCCAGTTTTCTTCTGCTCTTCTGTGCTTCCTACCGGCCCTGTCCTGGCATGAGTTGTCTGCTGGCTGTGGTCCCTCAGGAGTGTCCCTGCCCCAGAGTGGGTCACTTGTGGGCCACGGTGCTGCAGTTAGGATTTTAATCTATTGTATGCTTACACTCTAATAATTTTTGATAAATCAAAGCTGTTTGAGTTTTTGGAGCTCCGTAGATGTCTGGTGGTTCCTACTGTCAGTATCCTGAGAATGGTGTTGGCATTTGTTTGAAACGACACTTTGCACCTCCTTTCTCCTGTTTTAGTAGTCTGCTAGACTAGCTATCAGGATATTCACCTCTCTACTTTTTCTGTGATTTTACAGACTTGCAGTCTTTTCAAAGGTCTACCTCTTACCCCCTTCTGAACTCCCGTCAAAGTACTTGCGCTGTTGATCTAGAATGCAGCAATATACTTGGCCTTCCAGTGCCAACAGGGGGCCTACAGGAGAGCTGGGGAAGGACATTTTGCAAGGGCATGTAGTGACAGGACGAGGGGGAATGACTTCAAACTGGAAGAAGGTAGATTTAGAATAGATATGAGGAAGAAATTTTTCACTCTGAGGGTGGTGAGGCACTGGAACAGGTTGCCCAGAGAAAGTTGTGGAAGCTCCATCCCTGGAGGTGTTTAAGGCCAGGCCTGATGGGGCTTTGAGCAACCTGGTCCGGTGGGAGGTGTCTCTACCCATGGCAGAGGGGTTGGAACTAGATGATTTCCAAGGTCCCTTCCAACCTAAACCATCCTATGATTCTATGATTCTAATTGAGTTATGTGCTGTAGACACACCAGAACTGACTGAAAATCCACAGGAATCAGCACATTTCTACACTGCTTGATCCCTACACTTTTGCAAGAAATGCCATTCTTTTTCTGTTGGATCCTTTGGTTGCTATTACTTTACATAATCTGGATGGACTCTCATTCACTGTATGGTTATACATTTATTTGTATATGTGTACATTTATTTGTGTATGTGTATGCAGGATTGCAAAACTGGAATTGTCGTCTGTGAAGCGAGCAAGCCAAAAAGGATTATTGCCCTGGGCTGCTCAACAGAGGAACTTCATGCCGTGCCAAAAGTGCTGTTAAGGTTTCCTAATGCGCTGAAAGGCTGTGAAGTTTACATGTCTCGGATGCCTTGCAATTATTGTGCAAAATTGCTGGTTCAAGGTCAGTATCAGAACTGAAATATCTTCTAGGCTAAGATTGCACATGTGGCATACTCACAGGCTGATAAACTAGTCATGCCAGTCATTTCTCTTACTCTTTATTTTCTTCCATTTTGTTCTCTGTGCTTTTCCTCAGTTGGTTCTATATGAATCATCCAGATCACTGTCAGAAGCTGACATAGCTAAATATCTTATACAATAGGTACCTGTCATTATTGGAGACTATTGAGATGTGATCCATAATGTCATTGTACAAATTGTTGGTATTTACTAACACACAGATCATGAAGAGTGCAAGTTATTAAATGAGAAAAGAGCCATCAGAGCTTGTAGAGATGCTTGTTAAATGAGAAAAACAGATTAAAGGAGTGGTCCCAAGGAATGTGAAAATCCTGAAAAAATAATGCATAGATAATGGACCCGATAAAATAAATGAGAAGAAAACAGCCATTTAGTTCATTTATCAGTTGAGAAATGTACCTCAGGTATTCATATTCAGGATAAAAAAGTGGGTAGATTTTTTTTGCAGTTAAGCTAATCTGTAGTACTTCACAAATGATAACGCATTACCTATATGTTGAATTTTCTGGGTTTTTTAGATGCCTCATTGATATACATATTTTTCCTCTACAATAACTTCAATTACTTCCTGTATCTTTTTAAAACAATATTTCCTTGTTTTGGAAATTTTTACCATTTTCTAAAGGTAAGTAGAGACAAAAGTTTAATCACCTGGAAAAAAAGAAAGTCATGAGTTGTATATAAAGTTTCCCTTTTGACTATGAAAATAATGTGTTAAAAAATATTATTTTACTAATGTGGGGAAAAACTGCAGCTTGCTTAAGTACATTCCGTGTTACTTTACATTTATTAATGGAAAAAAATGACCACTAGTATATTTCATATTTAATATTAATCTTGCATATATATTTTCTTTATTCAGCACAAGTCTCACAAGTCTATTACTGGCCAAATTTTGAAATTAAAATGGCAGAAAATGAGCAAAGGGATGCTCTGGTAAAACATGCTAATGCCATCTTTACAGAAAGCTATATTGTTGCAGCAGTATATGTACCAACAATAGACAATCAAAGAAAGACACAAATACTTAATTCAAATAAAAGAGCATCTTCTGATGATGATCTAATCCCAATTTCATCTATATTTGATGAGAAAATTCACGTGGATATTTCAAAGTGCTTTAACTTGGAACACCTGAAAAAAGACCAACTGAAAAAATATATAGAAAATCTTACTACAGCAAAGAATTGTTTCAAAACTCTGGCAAGTTACAAAGATGAAGAAATAATAATTTTAGAAGAGGAGAAATCCACTGTAAAGAATAATCCTAAATACACCCATGCATTACAGCTCTGTGATTTATTAGCGTCCAGAAGTGGTAAGTAAGTTAATATTCCTAAATTTAGCTCAGTAATTCACACAGTGTAGAAAAATCCTACATAATTGTTGGTCGTATTCCTGGAGATGTAATGTACTGAAAAAATCTTTAATTGATTAAATTGTATTCTGTTAGGTAATTCATGAAACTCTGCATATCTAGCCAACTTTAGTATCATGGTGGTACTTTCTGTGTTATAACATTAATTCATGTCGCATCATTGTCTTACAAAATGTATTCAGGTTTTCTGAAGAAGGCTGCTAGTGCAAATTGGGCAAAAATCCCCCTAAGAAAAGTCAGTGTATCGTTACTACCAAATAGAGGTTTCTTTTCTGAATTAAGAGTTCCTCCAGCATGAGCCCAGGACTGAGTAAGACCCAAATAAACACAGTACAGAAGTATGTAGTTGGGCTCTTTCTTTCCTAGCCAAACTGGGGGACGAGGAGGAATATGCTTCTCCCATCTTCCTCACCAGGTGGGGATTTCTGACTCCTTAGGCCGATTGCAAGAGGCTCTGGTTGGGGCCAGTTTCTCTGTGGTATCAAGAAGCAGGTGGTCAGTTCAGATGTTGGTTTTTGGTGAGCTTTCCTGTTTTTGCATTAAAGATTTGCAAAACTGAAGATGCAGTGCTACGATAGTTAAAAAGATAACAAAACTGGACGTAATTAACTGTTACTTTCTCACATTGTCCATTTGTCTGGCTGGTTGTGGTTGGTTACACTGGAGGCATCAGGCTGGTTTGTGTTCAGTCCTACCTGACCTGCAGGTTGAGAATCAGGTTCACTCAGCAGTGGGGCAGGTGTTTCCCACTTTGTCCCAAAACCCTACTACTGTTTCCCAATGCTTCTCCTACTGTTAGCTCAATGCACTTGGCTGTTTTATGGACAAGAAAGCATTTTGACTTATTTTAATCATTGTAGTAGTTGCTCATAGGTGGCAAAGTGGAGTCTTACGGCTCCCAGCCATATCTCAGGCAGTCCCCATCAGCATCATGTCCACACCACCTCCCCTGGGTCACCAGAAAGTGGAAAGCTTCTATTTTTTTATTTCCCACAAAAGACAACTTTGGGGTGTTGTTTCCTCTTGCAGGGGGGAAGAAGGAGGGAGAGATCCCGGGCAGTAGATGTCATTGCATGTGCCGGTGCCTTGAGGAAGGTCTAGCAGAACTTGCTGTTCAGCCAGAGAAAGTAGTTTTTAAACTCTTTCTGAGTTGCAATGATAGAAAGCATGCTAGTCTCAGCAGTGGGGAGGGTCAATGGTTCTGCTACTTCTACAAAGAGCAGTAGATAAGGCAATTGAAGTGGACTACAGGACACAGAGGGCTATGAGGATTGGAGGTAAGTGCATTGATTGACCTAACATCTGGTTAGGTTTCTTGCCAGCAGTTTACCTGGTTCAATATTTTCTGGAGGTAGTTGAGCAAGGAACAGCCGCTTTTGTCCCAACAGATGTGTTCTGCATCTCAGCAGGCATGAGTAAGAACCTTTTGACCAGCAGGTCTGTTGTAATATCGTAGTGTTGTATGAATTTATAACTGCGATCATATGACTGTTTATCCTCAGACAATAATAATGGAGTGGGGACAGTGATTTACAAGGAAGACAACATTGTAAGTAAAGGTTTATGCATTCTGGGAAATTGTGCTCTTCTTAGAAAAATATCTAATCAAAATCTATTGTCATATGAAAACAATGCTTGTAAGATTGCTATGTAATAAGTTATCAGGCATGGAAATGTTTAAAAAAAGCCCATTTCTGCCATAAGAAATGCACTTTAAGTTTGCTAGGCTTGTGTTTATGCATGTAAATGAGGAAGTTAATTTGCATCATATGGACTTTCTTAAAAAATAAGTTAGATAATTGTTAATAACATTGTTACTATTATCATATTGAAATTCCACGCTTATTTTTATTTTATATGTTTCCAAAATGGATACAGCTAAGAAAACACAGCTAACATTTTCCAAATCTTTTTGATGACTTTGTGTTTAGCAGCCTCTTTTGTGTTATTTTTTTCTTCCTAATCAACTTTTCCTGTGATGATTATTTATAAGCATTGTATTTCATGTTCATAGGAAAATGTACTTCTGGAAACAAAGACAAATTATCCTTTTGGGGAAAAAAAATAATGATTTTCTGAAACTTCACATATCATACAACTATATGATTAAGATCCACAATCCGTCATTTTGAAAGGGAGATCTGCCTAAACATTAGTAAAACAGCATCACATGAGGATTCTCACTGAAGTTATTAGCAGCTTTTAGGAGTTGGAGTAGGCTGTAGGTAACTAAAGGTCCCAGAACAACATTAGCTTTTGTTTCTCTCTATGTTGTTCCTTTCTAGGTTGCTCTGGGCTACAGTGGATATCCAAAAGGGGCAGTGAATAGTTTATTTTGCAAGAAAGATGATGATTTTGACAAGCATGCAATTGTATGTGCAGAAGCTAATGCAATTATTATGAGGTAGGAACTCATTAAATATTTTGATGGAATTAGACAAAAAAAGTCTTGGTGTTGGATGCTTCATTAATGAAGAAATAGCACTCTGACTAATCTACCATGGGAATTTCCAAAGCGTAGAAAGGGGAAGTAATGTTACATAGCACGGAAAGGAATTTAGTCTTATAAGGCACTGAGTATTTTTTACAGAGATCTAGGTCCACATGATCTTAAATTCTAATATACTCAGCAAACTTATGTGACAGAGTCTCAGAGGATTCTGCTTGTCCCCTCTCTCTGACCTCATTTAAGCCCAGTCTCCATGGGCAGTCATGGGCAGGGGGTCTTCACATGTGCTGGAGGTGGGAGTAGCCAGTAGCAGAGCTATTGCTTCTGTGTGGGTATTACTTAGCCATTGGAAACGCAGGGCGTCACAGGTGGGTGGCCAACTCAGACTGCCTCCTTTGACACACACGAACTGAGTTTCATGAAGTTTCCTGCCTATGGGAAATTTCTCTGCAGACCGACAGAGCAAATGTCTGTGCCTTTGTCCCTGGCTGACGGTCCCTTTTCTGACAACGGCTTAGTGGACAGTGTGTTGACTGCATGCTCTGCCGTCACCTGCTCCCATATTCAGGTGATTATGGTTTGGTGGCGAAATGATTCCTGGATGTGCATTTCATAAACCAGAGTATCTGCCTTTACAGTGCCGTGAGCACACAAATAGTAGGTAGATCCGTTTCCTGAATTGGCAAGCTCATAGTACATACTGCAAGTATTTGCTTGTCCTAAGTTGAAGATCCTTTACTCACCTCCCTTGGCCAGTGATAGAAGAGAAAAAAAAAAAAAAAAGAGAAGAACCCACGCTAGGTTCCAAGAGAAATAATTCCTCCTGCAAACACACCACATTTGTAATTGTGACAATATTGTATTTTTTCAGTTCTGAGGGAGACCTGCGTAATGCTGAACTCATCACCACATGTGAACCCTGCCATGACTGTCTGAAACTGATCCAAGCAAAGAATATAGCGAAAGTCATTTGGCCTCTGAGACAGAAATGCAGGTGATTAATTAGAGATGGTTAAAAGCTGTGTGTCATGGTTCAAGGCTTGCTGTTCCTTTGTCCCCTCCCTGAGGACATAATCCTAAAAACCTTGTACTTTTCTAGGGGGGGGAATTGCACACTTTTGACTCTTTCAAGCTGGGCCCTTTTCTGCATTGCCGGTTTCCAGCTTGTTTGCACCACTGGAGGTAGGCTGAGTCCCAGGGGAAGGAAGGATACTTCTCACGGGGTTATAGATGGTTGGGATGGCTGCTCTCAGGCTGCTCTCATTCTGAAGGAAGTGAGAACAATGATGAAAGGTCATGCTTACAAGCTATCCTTCGTCTCCTTCAGCAAGCGGGGAAGGTCCTGCCTACCAAGGCACCTAGCCTTTAGATGGAGCTTCATGGGGCCCACCCTGCCCTCCTGCCTCCCAAAACAGGCTCTGCTCTTCTGTCCACCTACGTTGGCTTTGTCAGTTCTTCCCCCTTTGTGAAGCCATGTAGTCTTTCTGAACAGCTCATGCTCTGCTAAAGGCATATGTATGGTTCTCTAGAAATCCAGGTTTACACGCTTGCCTGTCTTCCATTTAAATATCCTAGCAGGGTCAGCTCTTACCTTCGAGATGCTGGCAAGGACTTTATAAACATTGTTAAAATCTTTGTCGTTCTGTTTTAGAAGTAATGTGTAGAGATAATAATACAATGGGGAGAACAATAAGAGAAAATATTGTACAGAATGAGAAAAGTTTAGGTTATTCACTATCCAAATAATACTGACAAGAGGAGAATACGTAGTTGTTGTGCATTAGTGTGGTGGTTTAACACCAGCTAGCAGCTAAGCACCACTCAGCTGCTCTCTCACTCCCTCCAGTTGGGACGGGGGAGAGAATTGGAAGGGTAAAAGTGAGAAAAAACTTGTGGGTTGAGACAAAGTCAGTTTAATAGATCGAGCAAAAGTTGTGCATGCAAGCAAAGCAAAACAAGGAATTCATTCACTGCTTCCCATGGGCAGGCAGGTGTTCAGCCATCTCCAGGAAAGCAGGGCTCCATCATGTGTAATGGTTACTTGGGAAGACAAGCACCATCGCTCCGAACATGCCCCCCCTTTCTTCTTGTTCTCCAGCTTTATATACTGAGCATGGAATGTCCCTTTGGTCAGTTGGGGTCAGCTGTCCCGGCTCTGTCTCCTCCCAACTCTTCGTGCGCTCCCAGCCTACTCACTGGTGGGGTGGTTTGAGGAGCAGAAAATGCCTTGACTGCTTAGCAACAACCAAAAGCATTAGTGCGCTACCAACACTATTCTCATCCCAAATCTAAAACACAGCGCTACACTGCCTGCTAGCAAGAAAGTCAACCCCACCCCATCTGAAACCATGACAATTAGAAACCAACAAAATAGCCATTATCTTGTAAAAGGCCTGGTAACATTCTCCCATGCACCGCTTTCACACTCAGCTGAGGTTGCTATTCTGCAACACATTTAACTGTTAGTAAAAGCAATGACTGTGGAAAGTTCTTACTTGCTGTAGATTCAGGTAAATGCCTAGTTGGAGTGGACGGTTAGATCCCTTTGTCGCTGACTTCCGATCATCCTTGCTCTTTCTTCTCTTTGTTCATACTCTCTTTTCTTGAATTAACTTCATAAATTCACTCCAGTTTGCAACAGTATTAAAAGCAGGATGATTCATAGGCAATTACAAGTGTTTTCCTGATTCATCACCAAATCTAAGCTAAGAAAAACGTTTTTTTGGCAAGACATTTTTAATACTTTTCTTGGGACTGGCTAGATCAGAACAGGATTGGATGTAAAATACTCAGCACGCCATGTATGCCATTGCAAGGTAAGAAGCCCCTTATGCGCATTGATTGGCCCAAGAACAGTGATGCCAAACAAGTATTGCAAGGCAGGCAGTGTCACAGCTTGCACTTTTCTGCATTCGTAATTTATTAAAGCTGCAAAATTCTCACTAGCAACACAGAATGCATGGTGGTCCACAAGGCAAAAAGCATGAGAACTTCTCCACAGAGTGGCACTCAACGTTAAAACATGGAAATGTATTGCATTCAGGAACTTTTCTTTTCCAATAAGAAAGTGATATTCTGTTTCAAGCAGTCAAATAGAGTTGGTGCAGGAAACCTAAGTTTGAATTTTTAATATATCACCAGGTATTAATTGTGTCACAACTTTGATACTACATTAACACAACTGTATTTAATAGATAGAGTGCATTGGGAGTACTACTGGGTGTCATTCTTGCAAAGAATTATCTCTGTGGATATGTGCATGCAGATCTCTGTAGAATTTAGACCATACAGTTTTATTAATATGAGATACAATTAATGAAGTAGAGTTATTTTTTCCTTTATTAAAATATAGCTCACTAAAAAAAATTCTTTTTAATGAGCTTGATTTTTTAGAGGCGTTTTAGCATGATCAATGTGCTAGATGAGTTAGGCTTTTTTAAAAAAAAAGCCTGTCAGATAATATAAAAATAGGAATATGTAATCAGAAATTTGTTTTAAAAAGTCTTTCATACTGTTTAATGGTGTGTGTTATTTGTCACTCATTGTGTTGTTTTCTTTTATTGTCAGCAGTCCAGGGGATTAACTGAAGATCCTTCAGGTAATGATGTCCAAATAAGATAATAGCAAATATGAAAAGGACAAGTCATCTTAATTTTTAGCTACAATTCTGATTGGCTCTGAAATATGACCATGTCAGAGGAGAAGTGGAAGAAACTAAACTGAGTGAGGTCATGATATGTGCTAAATGTGAGACAAAGTACATGATGAGCATTTTGACTATGTAGGCGGTGGGGAATGGTCCATACAAACAGGGACAGCTCTCACCAACTTGGAAGCGGAAAAGAGACGATAATTGCATCAAATTGTTTCTCTGAAATCTCTGAGCTGCTGCATCTTGTTAGTATCCCTCCCTTCACAATGAAATAGTTAATTCAGTTAGAGAACTAATTTTTGCCAATTGTTCCTTATTCATGTCTTCTGTACTTCTGCTTTCATTTCAGACAGATGGCCTGTGGCTGCGTCTGATGGTGAAGCAGCATAAAGCTCCACAACATCAACATGAGCTTTAGGATCAGACACCCCCAGGCCCCCCAGTATATTCAGTGGTGTTGGGATAATCACCTTGCCATGGCAGCTGCTCTGGTTGTGCCCACTCCCTTCCAGAAGCACACCTCACACCGATCCCCCTGCCACCTCTTTTCTTATTATTGCTTCTGCTGTGCTCTACAGGGATTTGTTTCTGTCTATGAATTAAGGGTGGAAAAGCATTTGCTTTTGATGTACCTCTAAGGTGTAGCCATGCCTAACTGTACAGTGTCTGTAGCCATGAAGGCAGTGGTTATTTTATCATAGAATCATAGAATTGGTATGGCTGGAAAAGACCTGTAAGATCATCAAGTCCAACCGTTACCTAACTCTACCCGGCCAACTTCTAAACTATGTCCCTGAGCACCATATCTAGATGGCTTTTAATACATCCATGGTTGGGGATTCAACCAATTCTCTGATAACCCTTTCAGTGTAGAAGTTTTTCCAAATGTCTAACCTAAACCTCCCCTGGCACAACTTGATATCATTTCCCCTTGTCTTATTGGTTGTAACTTGTAAGAAGAGACTAACCCCCACCTCTCTACAACCTCCTTTCGGGTAGTTGTAGAGAGCAATAAGGTCTCCCCTCAGCCTCCTTTTCTTCAGACTAAACAACCCCAAGTCCCTCAGCTGCTCCTTATAGGACTTATTCTCAAGACCCTTCTCGAGACCCCTTTTCTGCAGTCCTCTTTCCCTCTGCAGCTTTTCTTCTCTTGGACTAGTCAGAGCATTTGAATGAGGATTTGTCCTTTTCCTTTATTGCGGTTTCCGACCCTCCCTCACATTTATTTTATTTCATTCGATCGTTGTCTTTTTCGATATATCTGTACTTTTTTTTGTTTTATGCTGTCATCTTTTTCAGCTGAAAAGCAGCTAATTCCCTGTTTCCTTGTCTCTCTCTGCCCAGGGGTGTTTGGTTCTTGTGTGTCCTTTCCCCTTCCTCCTCCCCTTTTTCTCTGGTGGAATATATAGTTTAATTTTGTTTTGTATTCATGGGCCTCTTTATATGTCCTCTAATAGGTCCATGCCTGTTTTTAATTGGTGTTTGTGCCATGTTGATTGTGCTTTAGACTTAAATTTGAGTTCCATCCTTGAAACACCAGACCAATCAATGTGGAATATACTTTCACGTTTTTCCAGGCTAAATCATTTTGCTGTAAATGAACCAGGGGCTTGCAGACTATGGTGCTGACAGCTGCTTTTGTCCTTGCTTTTAGATTCCCTCAACTGCAGCTTCAGTACTGGGTTTTCTAGGATGACCCCAAACCCAGAATCAACTATGAAAATCCTCTTGATTTTTAAAATATCATTGTGGGAATGCTATTATTTGTGGCTTGTTAGCTTTCAGCCATTATTCCTTTTACATAACCACTTTACAGTGAGATTGTGAAGGTATTTTGCATGGGATTAAATTGAAAGTTATGCCACTTCTAAAAAAAATAAATTTGTTTGCACTTTTCAATGTGTCCCCTGACTGTATTCCCTTTGGAGCTGGTAAGAGCACACCATCACAAACCAAACGGTGGGGCCCATGCCAGGGTACTACTTGGTACTCATGTTGGAGCGGATGTTGCTATGACTGGGCACGTATTTGTTTCCTTCACACAAGGTACACACAAGTCTTGGACAGACCTCTGTTCTTCATTTCACTCTTTCCCTTTGTTATCTGGCCTGAAAGTATGCGTGGACTCTCTGCTTAGTGTGGAAACTGAGAAGGCAGCAGCAGAAAGAGGATTTTGATACAGGGTTGTATGGTACCCTGTGTGTGTGTGTGTGTGTGCGTGCAGGCAGCAAGGGCATGAAGAGTGGCTGTAATTTCCAAGGACATACCACTCATTATACCATGTAGGTATGACTAAGCCATGCTACCGGTGTCCTGTAAGAGAACCTTTACAGAGCTAAATGCTATATGTAAAAATAACATGATACTATTGTAAGTCCAAAATTTCTCAATTCTCCACAAAGTCATGCACAGGCTTAATTTTCAAATAAGATAAAGCCTTAGGAAGAAACTTGTGCATGTCCCATTTTAACTGCAACAGCTTTCCCAGGGTCATGCAGAAACCCATGAAGCCATCAGAAGGGTAATCCCCATTGTAATCGCATCTCAGTCTGATGTTTTAAGTGCCTGCCCATCACTACTGGCAAAGATGGAGCAAGAACTTGTGTAGAAGTTTACAAAAAGTACTGGACTGCTGAAAGGATTAATTTTCTTCTCGCCAATGTTGTTAGACTGCATCTAACTCACTGCATAATTCTAGAACTTACGTATCGGAGACCATGTTTGTACAGGTCAGATGCTGGCCTTTTTAATCACTGAATTACATATATTTTTATGTGTATGGATATAATGTAGAATTTTTAAAAATATCATGTTATGTTAATGACACTGAAATTTAAATAATCACACGATGTATATATGCACATAATTTCTTCCCCCACCCCCCCCCCCCCCCCCCCCAAGCTTACAGGTTGGTATCACTTGCTGAGAAAATATTTGCTTGTGGCATTACTGAGAAAAGTTTCACGACTATTTCACCACCCTGCCATACTGTAACTGTCAAATCATTTGTTCTAAGAATCATTCACTTAAAAGAGTAAGTTAAAGCCTAGGGTGATCTCTCTTGGCTGTATTATGGGATACCAGTAATGTAACCAGGGAAAGTAGGAAGTGTTCAGAACATAATCCTATTAGAAGACAGGCTAAGCTTAAGCAGAAGAAATGTGGATACAGTTAGATAGAGATGATTAAGGTGTTTAGCTTTTTTATTATAAATCATCAAGCTTTGTGTGTGATCGTCTTCTTATAAATCGTAAAGTAATTTATCTTAGCCTTGTAAGCAAATGACTTTTGCAGGCATTTTGCAAGCACTTGCACAAAAAAATACACAACTGATAGTGAAGACTTAGCCTTCCTTGTGATAAATAACATAGACACAAAAAGATAATTATTTTCATGACAATGTACTTGGATAAATAACTTACATTAGAATAAGAACTAACAAGTGCTAATAATGAGAATAAGAATGTTATTTTTTTTTCCAGTTGAGTTATTCAAGGATGAGTCCTTTGTCTGATTTTAGATTCTGGATGGTGCTGACACTGAAGGGAAGGAGGAAACCATTCTGCTTTCAGACTATAAAAATGTATGTGATAGCTGAAGCTCCCTCTGCTTGCCAGTGCAGGTATATAAGCATCTTGGTGGTTAGAAGGAAATTACTTGGAGAATTCAGGGAACTGCTATGTGAAATTAAAGTAAATAAAAACGTTTAATATGAAAGGCCTCTGTAGAGACTGGTGAGCGCCCACACAGTTCTCTGGTCAGTAATTGATGTCTCTGGCAGTGGTAGGCACCCTTCCACCTATGTTTTCCTCCTTGTTCTTCTCTGGGTCCATGGATCGTTTGCCTTTCCATATTCTCAAGTAGATGTGGACATAATCAAATTCAACCACTACAGTATTGTGGGATCTAATTCTCAAAAGAAAGTAACATTTGTCTCTATATCAGTTGAATTTCAAATCACAGAGGCCTTGGAAAGTATTACAAGACTTTCCTGGAAGAATTACTTAATTGGATTAATTTTGAAGTTACTCACTAGTGGCAACATTGTCTTTTGTGTCCCACTCCCACGAGAACGCCAGGCTGAGTGAGGACTGCACAACTGACACACCACAAGCGGGGTGGTTACTTAAGTTCTCACTTCATACTTAAGTTTTCACCTAGTATTTGGTTCATATTCTTCTTGCAGAGAAGAATCTCATTCCATTGCAAAGTATCATTATTAAATGTACCTAAATTTGAAATTCTGCTTTGATTTATGCTAGCATTTGTCAGCTGGTTACACAATACAAGGAATTCCTTATCTCCTCTCCACCCAACAAAGTGAAGTTATACGTGCATCAGCCACGAGGTGGCAATACAAGAGCTTGATACGCTAAACTTTGCTGGTATTTGTAGCATTCTCGCAGGTTGGGTTTTGAGGTATTAGCTAAGTAAATATATTTGCAGTGTTACTGCAGAGTTTGACTCTGTTTGCTGGTGTGTAATATGTGCTCCACATCTGCATAATTGACTTCATACAAAAGCCAAGGAAGATTAAGCTGATTTTCTGGATCAATAACTCATGCCTTTTATGTCGCTAATAATTGATATCTGTATTTAAGTGGCTCCATACTTAGTGAGAGATGTTATGCTAGGAACTCAGCTGCTGTTAAAAGCAAAATATCTTATGAAAGGGGATGCACTGGAGACATACAGCTGTCCCACAGTGAGTCCTCTCCTGCCTTTAACTCCTGACCTTCCTGAGGTCCAAAGGGGCCTGGACACCTCATACGTGTGGATTTCCCAGGGAGCTGATTGCTTCACTCCCTTAAAGTCTGCTTCTGTCATCCAGGTTTTTGATTCCCTTTTCAGCATGGCTGGTGCTTGTTATCCTGCATTATCAGTGCATTCAACAGTGAATCAAAAGTGGTGTCAGGTGGAAAGAGTTCATTTCCATCCTTTCTTGTAATTAAAAGTATTTGTGTCATTTGTAGGCAGAGGGAAAATATTAACATCTCTGTTTTCTACACTTACTTTAAAGGACTAGTTTTCCACCCACTGTAACGGAGAAAGTATTTTAAGACATTTTCTATTTCAGCATTACTTCTTTCAGTAGAAGTCAAAGCTACAGCCTTTCAGAAGGTGGTTTTTTTGTTTGGTTGGTTTTCTCATCCAAACAAGATAGACTAAAAAATTCATAGCATAAGAAATGAATTGTGGATGTGGCAAATGTCTCATGTCATTCACCACACTATTTATTTGGACATGGGGAAGTTGTTATGGAAGCACATTTTATTATTTTGCACGAAGGTGATAACAGCCTGCTGCTGTCTTCTCTTGACATGGTACCAGTTTTCCACTGAACACTTTTTGGGAAATCTTATTTTCAGTCAGGCAATACATTGTGAAGTCAGTGTGTTAGCAAATACACCTTTCAAATACATGCAAGTTTGTGGTTTAGTAAATAAATAGCAATGTAAAGGAGAGGAAAACAGTAGGAAGCCTTGAAAAAGTAAATAACTTTTGACATGTGAACTTCTATCAGAAGGATTTAAGATGAAATCCTGCCTGTGAGCTGGGTGTTCAGGCTGTCGGATCAGCTG
Source organism: Anarhynchus alexandrinus (assembly GCA_008711295.1). Lineage (NCBI taxonomy): Eukaryota > Metazoa > Chordata > Aves > Charadriiformes > Charadriidae > Anarhynchus > Anarhynchus alexandrinus. The sequence continues at coordinate 1,514,222 of VUYV01000028.1, forward strand.
TGGGCACATGTGCTGAGACTGTCATGTACTTCAGATGACATAGAGCTACTTGTGCAAGCCCATCGATGGCCCGTGTCAGTTCGAGCAGCTTGCTGGGCCAGGGGCATTGGCACACGCGTGCCCTTGTCCTCTTAGAATTCAAGATTCACAGTTTCTAAGGCTTGAAGGAAACAGCTGGCTGATCTGCCCTCTACACAATGCAGACCAAAACATTTAATTGTCAATGCAAATGGAGACCTGTATTTGGTGGGGGCACATACTTTTGAAAGACACCTGGGCTGTGGTGTATCTCTCACCCCATCTGCTAACATCAAGCTGCCAGCTTAGACAGCTGATAAACAAACTTTGTCTTCAAAGCTGATAACGGCAGATTTCTTCTGGGAAAATGTGCCTCCAGCCTCTTCTGTTGCTGGACATTGTTTGGGTGCACCTACCAGCTTTCTTGTTTACATACTGCACAGCCTGCAGCCACACAAACCTCAGGCTGTGCTCCCGGCAGGTTACGTAAAATAAGCTTTAAAAGACTGGCTGGTGTTCGAAGAAGTGAAAGTGAGCTTTGGGACGTGGTGTTTGAGGAACTGGGTGCTTTTCTCTTACAGCTTTCTGCTGCTACATTCGCCAGCTTGCGGGTGAGGTGTTAGATATAAACCCCGATGGGAACCATTTCTCAGAGATCACATGTAATTGGCTGTACAAGCACAAGGCTAACCCAATTCAGTGTGGATTGTAACTGATAAGACAGTATTTCTATCCACCTAAATTTTTCTATTGTGTCAAATGAAGAAGATAATTTCCCGCTATATTAATCTACAGGTTTTGGACATAGGATATAAAAAGGGCAGAGAAGAAAAGAAAGGATCTAAGCATTCAGATGCAGTCACACAAAGCTTTACTGAAATATTTCTGCTTATCTTGCCAGGAACAACCCAGAAAATCTTTCTGGAATCTCTAAAATCTTCCTGGAGTGAACCAAGGTGTTTCAGTGGGGCTTGGGATGGTGCCTGGGGCAGTGGCAGTGAAGTGCTTTCCAGGCTTTATACAGAGCAGCAAATTTAATCCTACCTGTCTTCTGTCTATGTATTCTGCATTTTTTGAGCTGTGAATCAGCTTTCAATTAAGTCAATAAACATGTTTTAATTGACCTTAAATAGCAACGTCAAAGAAAGTCCTGCTAAAACTTAGCTTGTATTTATCTGATATCAGAAGATGTCATGCTGCTTTGACTCGACACATTAAAATATTCAGTGAGCTGGGGTGAGAATATCTTCTTTAAGATATAGTACACAGGATAAAATATTCCTTATTCCCTCCAACCTCCTTTTCCCTTCCTCACTTTTACATGGCAAAATAGAATCATAGAATGCTTAGAGTTGTAAGGGGCCTTAAAGATCATCGAGTTCCAACCCCCCTGCCATGGGGAGGAACACCTTCCACTAGACCAGGTTGTCCAAAGCCCCATCCAGCCTGGCCTTGAACACCTCCAGGGATGGGGCATCCACAACTGCTCTGGGCAACCTGTTTCAGTGCCTCACCACCCTCACAGTAAAGAATTTCTTCCTAATATCTAATCTAAATCTACCCTCTTTCAGTTTAAAACCATTACCCCTCCTCCTATCACTACACTCCCTGATAAAAGAGTCCCTCCCCATCTTTCCTGTAGGCCCCCTTTGAGTACTGGAAGGCTGCTATAAGGTGTCCCTGGAGCCTTCTCTTCTCCAGGCTGAACAACCCCAACTCTCTCAGGCTGTCTTCACAGGAGAGGTGCTTCAGCCCTCTCATCATCTTCGTAGCCCTCCTCTGGACTCACTCCAACAGGTCCATGTCCTTCTTCAGTTGAGGGCCCCAGAGCTGGATGCAATGCTCCAGGTGGGGTCTGCCACACAAGAGTGGAGTAGAGGGGCAGAATCACCTCCCCCTGCTTGCTGGTCATGCTTCTTTTGATGCAGCCCAGGTTATGGGTGGCTTTCTGGGCTGTGAGCGCACATTGCTGGCTCATGTTGAGCTTCTCATCAACCAACACCCCCAAGTCCTTCTCCTCAGGGCTGCTGTCAATCCATTCTCTGCCCAGCCTGTATTTGTGCTTGGGATTGCCCCGACCCACGTGCAAGACCTTGCACTTGGCCTTGTTGAACTTCATGAGGTTCGCACAGGCCCACCTCTCAAGCCTGTCCAGGTCTCTCTGGATGGCATCCTTTCCCTCCAGCATGTAGACTGCGCCACACAGCTTGGTGTCGTTGGCAAACTTGGTGACAAAAAACATCTCAAAATGTAGTTTTCAAACTCTAAGCAAACTCGATCTTTCAAATGGAGTAAACTTTAACTATCAATAGCATTCCTCTGTATTTCCATGAGACACCTGGAACATTTTGCAGCACTTGGCATTTGTATGTAACATGATGATGCTGTGTGTTCTCTTACTATGTAGTTCGTTTTTCTTGTGTCTATCTTGACGTGGATACTGAACATTTGTTGTATCGCACATTTCTGTTTCTGATTTAAGGCATTCAGTATATATTTAAGCTAAAGAGCAGGAATCTGGTAACCTGGAGTCTGGTCAGCAAGTGATGAAATATGATGTTCCCTGATGTAGACAACAGTGTCAACTTTCATTCCAGGTTGGTGGTTATTTTTGTTATACTGCATCACATATGAAATAGCTGTCTTTGATGTTCACAGATGATTAATTTGGTGGGTTTGTGGTCTGAAACCTAACAATTTACATTCCTTCTCCACTCCTGGAAGAGAGATGCTTGCTCTTTCTTCTGGGGAATTGCTAGTCAATGCACCCTGTTCAGGCTATTCATACTCTGTGTATTGCTATGTGATAAGGGGAAATTATAGAGTGGGGTTGTACCTGTAATCTTTTAGCCTGTGGGAGTTCACCCGACATGTCACAGACTTCTCCACATAAATGATAAGGCAAGCTGCAAATACTGACAAAAGATAGAGAAAAATGTTCATTTTCACAACGGAGGGGAATTACCAACTGGAATTCCATACGGATCTAAATTAAGCTCAGTGCTGTTTGAAATACCTATAAACAATGTAGAAAAGTAGGTGGTTAGTGAATGGTCGATGATGATGAGACATTTCAGGATGCTCTAATCTAATCATGTTTAGAGATTTCTGTGTATCAAGGTGCTATGATATCTAATCTGGCTTGTCAGACATCATGGAGATATCAGAATGAGGGCTGAATGGAATTCAGGAGGAGGAGAAACCTTAAAATTAACTCTTCTACTAGGTTTGTAAGAAAAAGTCTTTGTTTCAAAAGCAGGATCCACTAAGAGGAAAACCACTTGTTCCTTCTGTTACCAGAAATGCTTTACTACAAGGCCCAGTTACAAAAAGGGAAAATAAAGGTGGTCTGTGCCCAAACATGTTTATAGTTTAAACACAAAAAGTGAAGCAGTAGTTGCTACAAACAGACACAGAATTTGAAGAAATAATGGGAAATTATGGACAGCCATTGTCTAAATTACAGCATGACGGCAGATATATTTAGGCTAATGAATATAAGTGTACCTTTTGCAGTTTCATTTTTATTTGGAGAGACTTGTCAGGGGTTTTGCAATAATAGTCCAAGAAGTAGATGAGGGTTTTGTGCAGTGCAGGAGCTTTTTTTGGGTGCAATGCCTAACTGCTCTTATCAGCTGAGGCTTAAGAAATGTTTTAAATTCCTGTTGTACATCTGTGTGTTTATGTCAGAAAGCTCAAGCATGGGAAAACTGATACCAGTGAAATTTTTTGTCTGTCCTCCCAGTGAAATGAAGTCCTATGTAATGAACAGGCTTGCAGTAGTGCATACGTCTCCAACAGAAAAAAATGGCAAGAGGTATGAACCAGGGACATCTTAAACCCCACCCCTGAGGGATTTAGGTACCATGTGGGAGGAAGGTGTATCTATCACCAGATGGAATAGATAGGTCTGCTCTCTCCTGGAGACCAGCCCCTGCACTGGGCCTTCTCTCTAAGTGCAGGGGTCAGAGTCACCAGATGTCTCTCTTTTACCAGGACCCTGTTTCAGCTCAGCCCTGGGCACCCGTCCTGGCTACGTTACAGGGGTGCCTCTGCCCAGCCCTGTCTCCAGTCCCAGCTCTTTTTGCTCCTGATGTGACCCCAAGGTCCTGGCTCACCCCTTGATGGACCTTGTCAGCTGGGGGGTTGCCCTCAGCCTCCTGCTTGTCCCCCCTCCTGGGGCAGCCCCATGTGTGGCTCCCCAAAGATCTGGACAGCCTGAATGTAGCATTATGGGGCATGTGTAGGAAAGGCAGATCTGTCAGTGAAACGGAGGATGTCTAGGGATGCTGGGAGTCTCAGAAGGGTGCATTTTAGTTTCTGGGTTGTCTGAAAAGTATCTGCCTTCTTCTGCAGCTCTTGGCACAAGCCTGTTCCTAAATCTCACTCATAGCCTTTAAACTGCAGCCGTTTCCCACCTGCCTGAAGTTAACCACAAGGTCAGCTTTATTGCAGCTGGAGTTATCAACGCTGCAAGGACACGACAGCACTGCTATCTGATACTGGTAGAAATCGATAGCGCAGACCCGTGATGCTTTTAAGATGCAGTGGGTTTTGCTGGCTGTGAGCTGCAATAAGTGTCCGGGTGAAACGTCTGTCAGCCCAGAAGACTTGTTTTAGCTGTGAAGTTACGATGTTGGCCAGACCAAGCCAGCAGAGACTGAAGAGCAGCCAGAAATACCAGCTTCTCCATGGTGATTCAACCCGAGCCATAATGCCTCTCATCAATGCTAGGAGTAAACTGCTGGAGGTGATGGCTGCTAAAGAGCATTAGATCCTTCTCATGCTCGCTCTCATTATCAGCTGAAAGTATGGTTGTGGTTCCACATGTCCCCAGAGCTGTAAAGTGGTGAGTTTTGGCCCATTATTTACCTTTCCTTTGCCAATCCAGCACTATGCAGCAGCTGTAGGCTGGGAGACGACTATGGAAATTGAAGCTGCTTAGTCATGATTTGGGTAATGGATACTTAAAGATTTCCTTAACCTGTTGAAAAAAATCATGGCCACGGACAATCCTCCGTATTTCTCTGGGACTCCAGTGACATGAAAACCAGGCCCTGTATATTCCTGTCTGCAATTGCTTAATTGTCCTTGCAGGTAAGGGGAGTGACAGTTCCTCAGTAAGATGTGTATCTTAGCATTATGGCCTACTATAGGCTATTGTTAGATGTTTACATTGCTTAACTTTAATGTTAAACACGACAAGCTATTTCAGCGCCCAGGATAACTCCTGACTCCCAAATAGAAGGGAAGAAGTCAAGGCGCAGCTGTGTAAGCACTTTAATTATTTTGTGTGTGTGAACCTCAAATAACCCTGAGGAATTCATTATTTAATCTTTATCATGAGCACATAAACAAACGTGTTTTCTATAAATAGCAATTTCATTAACAGTGGTAGGTAGAGGAGCCTCTTGCATGCGTGGCTTTGATATTGCGGTTATGCACAAGCAGGGGATCATTTTTAACTTATATTAGCAATAACCACAACTACTAAATAACCTTTTAGGTTATATCCGCACACATATATATGAAAGTTGTTTTTTTTTAAATAGTGTGTATAAAAATAAACATACACATATATATACACAAATACAACCCTGTAGCCCTTTTAAAATACACTGAAACTCATGTGAGGAAGGAAGAGCAAAGCATGGGGAGATTAACCCCACTGTTGGAGACTTTCCCAGCTGGCTAAAACTGATGCAGCTGGCTCTTTGCTACCTGTTTTCCAAAGAATTGGATTATGGCCTGCTGACGTTCGTTTGGTCAAACATATTTGCATAGAGAGGAAGAGCACAGGTAACTTCAGAAGGCAACTTTTGAAAAAACAAACCAAACGAAAAGCCCCAGAAGGGTGGTACCAGCACCCAGTGCAGGCAGCTTTGGCAGCTGCTACAATGGTTCCTCAAGTGCTACAGAAAGCTCAGTAATCCAGAACATCTCCAAAATATGCTGAGATATTTACTAAGGGCTGACAAATGTTGTAAGTCTACCTTTTCACTTACTGTGACTAGATGCTTTTGGTTCTTTGGAGGTCTCCACTCCGTATCTCTGGTCACCACAGCCTCCAAAAAGCCCTCTGCTCTTGCCCTCTCTTCCCAGCTGCAACAGATGGAGATGCTCAGAGCCATGTGCCCTCCATAAAGTATTGTTTACAGCTTCAACTGATGACAAGTCCTGGGAACAAACAAGGTCAGAGCTGGAGAATGGCAACAGTGTAGAAGAGTCAAGCCAGGTGGTGGAAAAACAGCTGGGGAAAAGATAATTCAGAGAAACTTTCTTTACTTGAGAGATTTAAGAAAGGTGGTCTTTGTCTGACCAGGATCTCTTCAGCCTTTTGCCACAACTGTATTTCCTTTGTGTGGCTACTCTCCTTTGGTAAAAAACATTGAAAATTGAAGGGAGACCTTTCTGTTCACTGTAGTCCCCTGACTGGCTGCCTCGGTAAGGTAATGTGCATGTCTCAGAGTAAACAAACATCCCCACTGCTTTCTTCTTGAAGCCAAATTTCAGTGGTGATTTGAATGACAGATAGCAAAGCGGAATCAAAGAATACATTGATAAATAATCAGCATAAAAAGGATTTAAATGCAGCCATTCAAAGGTAAGTGGTAAATCCGTTAAATACAATCAGAGTTATTATACTATTAAATCAGTTACAAAAGCTTCAGTGACACACCAGCTCAAGATATGATGCAGCAGCCACTGGGACAAAGTACGTACTCAGAAAGGCAGGTAGTCATTAGCCAAGAATTGTGCCTGTTTCCCGTGCACTTCATGATGTAGATGTTTTATCATAATGACATTTCTACTTCATTTATTTTATTTGAAGCAGATAAGTCACTGTATTTTGCAGGCAACATTTCTTTTTTTCATAAGGCTGCACTTTAACTGTTGAAAGCCTTTTTGCTTTTTGCTCATTTGCATTCCACTCGCTCTTTCCATTTTACAAAGAGGTTTCCATCTCAGCATCTTCCCTTCAGGTTATTTATTATTTTTCTTTGCTGCCTGGTACACAGTAGCATGGTCCTTGTATCTTTTACTGCTTACCTAAAGGATCACAGAATCATAGAATCATAGAATTAGTGAGGTTGGAAGGGACCTTTAAGATCATCAATTCCAACCGTTAACCTACCCTGAAGAGAGGAAAAAACAAAAACAAAAACAAAAACAAAAACAAACCAACCAAAAAACACCCCAAAACAAACCACCACCCACCCACTTCTAAACCATGTCCCTAAGCACCTCATCTACCCTTTTCTTAAACACCTCCAGGGATGGTGAATCCACCACCTCTCTGGGCAGCCTATTCCAATGTTTAATAACCCTTTCAGTGAAAAAATACTTCCTAATATCCAATCTAAACCTGCCCTGACATAACTTGAACCCGTTTCCTCTTGTCCTATCACTTGTCACCAGGGAGAAGAGGTCAGCCCCCATCTCTCTAAAACCTCCTTTCAGGTAGTTGTAGAGGGTGATAAGGTCTCCCCTCAGCCTCCTCTTCTCCAGGCTAAACAACCCCAGATCCCTCAGTCGTTCCTCATATGATCATAGTTGATCATGTCAACTATGTGCAAATACTTGTGGGGGGGGGGGGGGGGGGCAAAGCTGTCTTGCCAGTCAGCAGTACTTTGGGGTGGAAAAAGACTTAGGGTGTGGAGGGTTTTGCTGGAGAAATGAAGATGACGTTTCACCTGGCTAGCCATAACATGCAAAAAGCATCAGCAGTGGAGATCCAGGACCGCTGGAGAGCCCCCACGCTGCTCGCGGACACTCGGGCGATGACTGTAGCCCAAGCACTTGCCGCTGGTTCATCTGAGACCCCTCAGGGCTTGCTGGAGGCTCCTGCAGGCGGGTGCTTGGTGGTGCTGGGATGTGGCCACCCTCGTTCTCCTCACTGTGGTGTCCCCCTGGCCCTGCTGAGAGGGTGGGTGGTGGGCTCCAGCCTGCCATTGCCATCCATCTGACCAGCCTGACCATGGCTGTGGTCATGGAAGGCTGGGTGGCCATCTCCAGCTGAGGCTTGTCTTTGGGAATAACAGGTGCTGCAGAAACAGAGGCCCAAGTGCATTTTTTATGTTTTTTCCTTCCCCCTCTCCTTCTTAATAGTGGAGTTATACCAGGAATTAATTTAGCTTTGGCACGTATAATTTCCACTGTGTTTATAATGGGTTTTTTTTGTGCTGAGCAGCTTGATTTTTCTTTGGTTGTTTAATATTACCTGATCTGTTGCAGTGTGATGGATGATTAATCTTTACCAGTTGTGTTATTAAGCAGTTCCTACAAACTATGAATTCAAAAGTCTGCACTTCCTGTTCTCCCTCAATGTGATGCCTGGGCACATGTTGCATTTCGTTTCTAATTACATATGTTAGGATGAATTATGTGCTATTACTCAAAATAAATTGCTCTTTGATGTAAGTTCAGCATATGAATGGCCGGTTATAATTATACGAAGTTAAAACAGAACTGTTGTACTTAGTCCAAAATAATTCTGTGTGTTTTATAATAGAATCAAATCAGCAATTTTCCATTGTTTCTCAGTTCAATGTGGCCATTGTGAAAGAATTTTTTCCTTTGTAGATTTGAGCTAAAAACTCAAGTGGTATGTGAATGGCATTGACAGAGACAGAGGAAAGGTGATCCTTTCTGGTTTGCCATCTCCAATTTCCATATCACTTCAAAGGGAGCAGCTGCTGGGTGACTCACTGCACTGTCGCTTCAGTTCATTTCACTTTTGTGAACATGCTGAGTTCCCAATATATGTGCCCTTATTTGTCGTAGGAAGACACCGCTCCAGTGTCTTAGCTGCTCTGTGGAGTAACATAAAACAGAGTTGTATACAATTTGGAGTAGAGGGAGAAAGGAAGGACATACACTCTGTTTTCAGTCATTTAAAGATTCCGTAGATGTTCCTGGGGTTGTTTTGGTGATAAATTCCCATGCTTTGCCATGCTGGAATGCACAGACAGTGCTCCGCCGGAGCAAATCAAGCATCTGCTTTTAACGCAAACATAGGACTTTTTAAATGAGAGGACTAAACACATTCCTGGTGTCAGACCTTAACTTCAAGGGGTTTGGTTATTTTGGTTAATCTGTAGCTAGCACACATGTTGTGCTGGATAGAATTTGTTATCAGCTGTAGCTACAGGCAGCTCCAAGGCTGTATGGAGCCGTGAGGCTCTTCAGCGTTCGCTAGTTCTGCTGTTGGGCTGCCTATTTTACAAGCGCGTGTGTGTGTTTGCTCCACCTTGGCTTTAATTATTGGTGGTAAATATGCTTCAGGAGTGAAATATGTTTTGTCAGGAGAAATCTGGAAGTGCTTTCTCAGGAGAAAAATAATTAGAAAGGTTAATGCAATCCACTCTGTAAAAGACTTTAAACTCATTTGCTTGGAGATGTGAAGCAGATGCTTTGTTCACAAAACTATATTAAATTAGCCCTAGGGGGGTCCCATTACTGTTTCTCAAGTACAGCAAAAATGGCAAATTAAATATATATCAATTTTAAATATTGAAGATAAAGCCTGCTTTTAAATGTGTACAGTGCCCCATGCAAAGCACAGTCATTTTACTGTGTGCTTTGTTTCACACAAACCTTAGGAGAGTGAAAATTGGAATTGTAGCTTTTCTGTAATAAAACGATAGATCTCCTTGGATAGGGTGTGTAGGAATGTGATTTTAACAGGATGGCAGAATCAATACTGAAAGCCCTGACCTGCAAGTTGGTTCCTTGCAACAAACAGAGACAAACTTTGGGAACAATTTCCTATTGAGGTAAACAGACAGAGCCAATGGGTTGCCCCTGGCCAAGAAGGGCTGGCTCATTTTTTTGTAGAGAGGTTTTCTGGACAGGTTGTGTGCATACAGAATTGTAAAGGGCCTCATCCTGCTCTTTTTGAGCTTTTTGTGCTGGGCTATGAGAAGCTGAAGCGTGCTGGGAGTCTGGCCCAGCAGCAAGCTCTCTCTTGTCTGATATTGCCAGGGCAGTACACCAGCTCCTATCAAGTTTGCCCTGGCACAGCGATATTAAACACTCACCTGACGCAGATCACATCTGTGACTCTCACTCAATGCCTGCTTGTGCCTCTCTGGCTAAAATTTTGGCTGCAGTTCCAACACACAGACTTCCTTGCAGGACGTTACAACACAGATGTTTCCACCAGAAGAGGCAGAGGCTAGCCCTTAGTGGAAAAAACTAACCAAGAGAACACTTTTCAATTAAATACTTCACAGCTAGATAAATCTGATGTTAGGCTGCATATAAAAACAGTCTTAATCTCCCATCAGTTTTAGAAACATTGGTTGGGCAGATCCTGTTTCCTCCTGTAATCCAGAGAGGAAATAGGTTTTACAGCACAAAAAACCTTGTTCAGGTATTGGTGCGACCGTGCCTCGAACCTGTGGTGACCCCACTGTCAGTGCTAATGTGGGATGAGTTGCTGGAGTGAGAGATGCATAAAAATGACTAAAATGGGAAAATCTGAGTTCTGCAAATTTCCTCCCTTTGAGGTTAGCAGTTCTATTTGTCATTTCAGCTACAATAGGTTTGTTATCTCTGCAAATAATTTTTCACTACTGAAAGCATAGTCACCCCTCTGCTGGGATTAAGGCAGAAATTTGCAAGGAACAGAGGTAACTTTGGGGCTAAGATAAGAGAAGCTGTTTCTCAAGAAAGCACTTGAGAGAAATTAATGTTGTTCAATGTGTTTCTTGATTGTTGCTTGAGCCAAGATCTCGTATGTTTTCCCAGGCTGATGGGACAGCAATATAAAACTTCTGCATTTTATTCCCTTTTTCTATATGCTCAAATTTATTACTTCCCCTTTGTCTGGCTAAACCCAAAGATATATGACATAGGAAAAGCTACTTGGCATAAATACAGAAATGCAGTTCAGTCTGAGGCACAGCAAAAACAACTGCAGAGGCAGATTTCTTAATGGAATGTAAGGTTTTCTTTTTATTACTTCGCCTCTTCCCAGGTCACCTGTCCAGGTCACCTCCGTGAATAATTTTCTTTAATCACAATAAATGCATTCCCCTCAGGTATGCCCCGTCAGGGCCCAGCCTCAAGTTCTCCTCTCACAGTTGTGAAGTGCTAATAGGGCAGCTGCCCTGTATCTTTCCATTGTTTCCTGCTTGCATTTTTTTTTTACAGCATTCCTGGCATCTGAAATATGATTTATTTATCTTTTGTCTCTATCCAGCTGAAGACATCACAGCACTTGTGCTGGGTAGTGATGCCCTTCCCAGTAATTCTCTGTTTGTCTATCCCTTTCCATGGTTTAAGCCCAAGCACACTTGCCTCAGCGTGGGAAAGAGGAAAGCCCACCTCCCCAGCCTCCATCCTCTTCTCTCCCCCAGGCTCTCCCCCATGGGAAATGGGAATCCTCCTCTGTAAACTCGACGTGGGGTACCCAGCCATGGTCTGCCTGGCTAAGGGGCCTTCTGCCCAAGTCATGCCGGCTGTAGTTATTTCTTTCCTTTGACTGGCATTTTACTCTCTTCAGAATCAAAGTTTACATACCCCATATTAAGCAAAATATCCCAAAATTCTGTGTGACTGAAAGGAAAGGTGACCCGGGCCATTCATTTGTTATCCCCTCACTCAACAAGAAGTCCTGGGGCAGGGAGTGTTGCCCTGAAGAGTTGTTATCATTCTAGAGTTCATCAAGAAGTTTCAGAAGCCAGTTTCTTGCCTTGTAGGACATTTGGCACCTGGCTTGGTACCAGCAGCCTGAGTCTACATTGGAAAATGTAATGAAGTCTAGCTCAGCCTTTTCACATACAGTCATTCACAAAAATACATGAAAAATGGAGGCAACAACAGGCTTGAGCCGGTCTGCTGAATTTGAAATTACAATGTCGAGATGTTTCTCCATAAGAGAAAACTAAAAAAAACAGAACCAAACCAAACAAAAAACAGACACCCCCCCAAAAAAAATACAGAAAAAAGAAAGAGATCTCGATAGTGTTCGTACCACTGAAGTGCTCTGGCTGGGGCACCTCCACAGGCTGTGTGTGGCCAAAAGCTACTGTTCATCTAGGGAGTCACTGAGGAGTTCAGGGCTGGCAGACCAGTGTCTTCTCCTGGGTCTTCAGGCTCCCACAACACAATCAGGTTGTCTTCACTTGAGCTAAAAGCCACCCTCCAGCAAAGAGGCCCATTGGCTTCAGCTAACTCACCGATGGTATATGAACCTGGAATTGCCATCTTCCTGGTCCCATATTGCGCCTCGTCATCCTGCTTTTATTTTCCGATCTCTCCTCTCCCACTCCCTCTTTTTTACGCCATGCTAGTTTCCCTGCCCAAAGTGACTCTTAACAGAACTGCTAGAAGGCACGAAAATCATGCCTTTAAAAGCCGAGTTGCTGGTATGCGGGAGGGACTTTGTAGTTAAACTGTTTTTACTTTCTCAGCAGTAATACTGCAAGTTGAATAGAGTGCCAGGGTCAAAAGTGTCTTTTTTCTGACTTAGTTTCTTCCTCTCCTCATTTGTACATGCTTGTTTTGTAGGAAACAGGATCATGTTCCAACAGCAGCAGCTCTGTCCCCAACATTTTTTTCTCATTCCCCACAAAGTCTCAAGTGAAAAGACTTGAGACTTCAGTCCAAAATACCATCTGAAAGGACTGCCAAACTGTCACAGAAGAGTTTCACCCGTCGAAGGTGTTGTATAACGAAAAGGAGTAAGAGTATTTGGTTAAAAGTGCATTTACCCCATTAAGCTGAATGCATTTTTTTCCTTTTACTATTTTTTTAATGATAGTTTTCATGGTTGGAATAGGGGTACTTGCACACGGAACTGCAGACAATAATTCTTAACTTTTGATCAGTAAACATTGATTTTATTGTCACTATTCCTCTTGTTTTACTTGGACAGCTTCTTATCAGAATCAGAGGCCCTATGAGATCCCAGAACAATACTCTGTTATGTTGTAGCCGCTCAGGTTTTGTTTCCTAAATATGTTTTAAGTTACATCCACACCCTAAATGCCTTTAATAGTTTGATTCTGTTATGTCAAGGCTGCTAACCTTGATGTCAAAATGCTCTTGGGTCCAGCTCGTATTCACTAGAACTGCCCTACGTGGCTACATGTCCTCTTGCAACATTCCTGGAAAAGTGATGAAAATGTTGGCGGTGAGGAAAGCAGACATGAGTTCAGCCTCCTGAAGAAACTAGGAATTGATTCAAGGAAGGGTGGGGTTAGTGGTACTTTGTTAACTAAAGGATTTAATGAGAAGCAAGCTGTTACCTCTGGAAATTTGCTATTCAGCAGCACAAGAATTCTGATTAATTACTCAGTTATGTTACATATGTTGTGTTACAGTTAACTCAGTGTTATGTTACATCTTCACGAGAAAGGCTCACTGGTGCAGGACCTGGACTGCCCGGTCCCTCCTGCCAGCACCCTGGAAGCGTTTAGTCCTGTTTCCGTTTGTTTTGTTACCTTGGACCTTAATATTTATAACACCATCTGTGAAAGAGAGATTGGCTGGTCCTATCATGTTGCATCGTGGAGGGACGCTCTGGGTAAGTGAGCTGCAGAGGTTTAACTGCGGCTCTTCCACCTCTGGGGTGTGTTACCTCTGAGGTCACTGGAGAATTTTGTGCATTTCTGGTCCTTTTTATTTTCTTAGTGTGCTCCACTTCCCTTTGGTTTTGGTAATACAAAAAAAGAAAAAAATCTAGAAGTCAGAAAATGTTTTGTTCAGTCTGAAATATAACATTTTTTTTTTTTGCCCCAAAATGAGATGGTTTTTCTTTTCTTGTAAATCATAACTGAAACCTTTTTCAGGGTTTCTGAAATGGTGGTTTCTTTACCTGATGCCATTGAGATTTGGGTTATAAGAGAAATCATCATGCTTTCCCTTCCAGGGCAAACCAGGTCAATATTACTGGGGATCTGCTCTGCGGCAGCAGCGTGGGAGCGCATGCCCAGAAAGTAGAGAAAATGATGCAGGGTTGAGTAGAGTTGGGGGTACAGACCTGCTTGTGCCAAAACTGGTGGATAGCAGCCGAGGGGCACCACTCTCCCCTCTCTATCTGGCGTGCTGGGGAGGGGGTGCTGCAGCCTGTGCTGGCAAGGCTGGCAGGGGGTGCCTCTGGTGTCCCCCTTCCTCGAGCGCCCACCATGCACAGTGTCGGTTTGAGGGTGACCCTGTGCAGACCAGGAGACAGGGTGCAGCAGAGCAGGAGGCCCCTGGTGTGGTCCTCTTCCCTCTCCTCCACCCTCGGTCCATGCACCCGGCTTTGCTGCAGCCACGCTGTTGTCGCTGTTCTCACCATAACAGATAAGGTGGCGACAGGCACAAGGTCCCAGCGGTGAGGAAGGATCCTTTCATCAATGACTCTCCTGCAAATTATTGCCCCCACTGATAAGCCCTCAGCCCGCCAGGTGTGGCAGCGGGGACAGTGCCAGGTGAGTCACCGCACACTCCCTGGTGGCACTTTCCCCCGGGGCGGAGGGAGGCCAACGCCTTCTCCTCCCTGCTCCGCTGGCCTGGCTTCCAGCAAAGCTAGTGGGTTGGTCCCAGCAGCAACAAAGGGCTGTGCTGGGCACGGGCTGGGGCTGGCGGGAGGAGGCGATGCTCTCCTCCTGCTGCGGGGTGGTTCCTGTACAGCTGGGAATTCACGGGGACGCGCTGATGTCTCATACAGAAGCTGTGGCTGCAGTAAAGCACGGGAGAAACCTTCAGTGGAACAGACGTGTGAAAAACCAGAGCAATCCCATTTAAACCAAAACTGGGGATGGGTGTGGCTTTCCTGTCTAGAGTTCAGCTGGCCAGCTGTAAAAGAAGTAGGTCCAACAGGCTTTTGTTCCTACGAGTAAGAGTAATCAGATACCCCTCGTCAGGTGTAGATACGCTTTGGTTTGCAATGCTAAACAGCAGTTATAGACAAAGGAGTCAGAGGAGTGCAACCGTGTTGGGCAATTCCTGGTTCGTATGGCACAGAGCTAACCTGTAAATAGGACCCACCCTGAGCTTTTGACTCCTCCATGCTCAGGTGGCTGTGGAGCAAGGAGAGCGCCTTCCTTGGAAGGCACTCGGAGACCTGCACCCCCTAGTTTCATCCCACATCTGGAATGGCTGAAACCTGCACAGCTGGGGCAGGTTCCCCTTGGGTGCTTTTTCTGTTTTCTTCCTCTAAGGCTTGTTCAAGAAGACTGAGGGGGCACCAGGGAAGTGTGGTAGCACTACTTAGTGGTATTTTGGGCACCAGAATTGCAGCTTTTCTCCCGACCAGCAGGTATAGATGAGGAGAAAATGCACAACCCAATACACAACCCTTTCTTTTAATAAGGATCTGAACGTTGGTACCTGTTTCTCCACAGAAATTATTCTAGTGAGTTCTGGCAGTAGCTAATGAGCTCCCTCCTTGACAAGGTCAACTTTTGACTTGGGCACCTCCACTTTTCTCAAGCCTCAAAACACTCGGTTAGCTCCTTCCCTACATCCTGTTGGCTCTTGTGGGATGACTGCTCTGACTAGCGACTACCAGTGCACGGCCCACCTGTGGCTGAGATGCTGTGCCCTCTTGGGAGTTCTGATGCCGCAACTTTCCGCCATGTGAGTCCTCAGCTAATCCAGAGGAGGAGCTTGCTTTGGCCAGTGGTTCAGATCCAAGGCTTTAAGTTCCCAGGTAATATTCAAACAGCTTGGGTTTGTGAGTTGCATGTAATACATGCTATGGCAGCTCTTCCAAGATTAATGAAATAATGGGCTGTGATATGTATCTTTATGGCTTGTTTAGTGGTTGTTTTCCTGATTCAGTGGGCAATCTAAGAGAATGCTTCCTGAAATTAATTACTTTTGGGGCAATTAACATCATCCATGATCATGAAACAATGCAAGCAACAAGGCTTCTGGTTTTTCTCATTTCCCTGGGGAGGAAGTACAGGTCTGGGACCTGAGTCAAATAGCTTCAAGCAAGAGGAGACTTGAAAAGGATGACTCCTCTTGTCCTCTGAAGGAAAGAGGAAGGGAGAAGTTCTTTCCAGACTCTGACATATGAGGTTATGACCTACTTTCCTGGCTCACCGCATGAACGGAGCATGATGGCGTGGTATGACAGGCATGCATGCAAACATTGAGATACATTTTTCCTGGAGTGCTTCTCTTCTGATTAGCTAACACTGGGTTTCGTGGTACTGGGCTCACTCTGTCGTTCCTTGAAAGCCCTGGCATGCCAGGTGTGGCACCACAAACTGGCCAGCCATGAGACTGGCTGGAGACCTGTGACGGGACTCAGGGACCTTACTGAAAGGCACATATAAATCAATTGCATGAAATAATAGCAAGAAATAGCGTAGCTGAGAGACCCAGTTACTGTCATAGTGGTCTTGATTCCTCCTGAGGACTGCAGCAAGAACCTTCCTCCTCTGATGAGTAAGGTGCCCCTCAGGTCATGCATGTTAGAGCCATAGCCAAGATTGGTGACATGCCAGATTGAACTGTGCCAGAGCATCTGCAGGCAGAGCCTCAGCCTGCCCCTGGCCGTGCCCACCTGCCCTGGCCTAATGCCTCACATGCCTGACACCCTGGCAAGCTGTCTGCAGAGCTACACAGGCTCAAAGGAGCCACAGCAAAGGAGGTGAAAAACAGAGAAGGAGGTGTCGAATAAATGCTGGTATTGATGCAGAAGGCAAAGTATAGTCATCAGGGAGGAAACAGCAACCATTTAAGTTGGTTTAAATGATTGCAAAACCACACTCTGAGCCAGCAATGACCTCCAGATTGAAACGCAGGATTTCCCTGTCCTGTATGATGCTGTTGTGGCTCCCTGTCTTTACTTTGTTGTCCACAGTAAACATCCTTCAACGCAAGCTTTGGGCTTCTAAGTGCTCTATAAACCTGCTGAATGATCACGTCTTGAATAACCTCACTAAGGAAGCATTGCAAATATTTGCAATTTACAACTAGTTGAAAACTAGTCAGCAACTGGCTCAGACTGGAGAGGTGTTCTTTACAAAGGGAGTCAAAATACAATTAACCGGTGGTTCATTAACACCTTGAGGCAATCTCTCTTTGATTTCATCCATGTTTTCTCTCTTTCAGTTCAATTCAAAGTCAATTAAATCTCACCTTAAAGCATAGGACTTTTTTTTCTTGATGTCAGTGTTCTCTTGTTGAGCTTCTGTGAAGATACAGTGATGATGGCAAACCAGGGAGTCTACCTGCTTACAGTTGCTCCACCTTAATTTCAATGGGAGAAACATTTTTCAAATTTGGGTAACAGAAGCCGTTGTGAGATCACCTAAATCCTTAGCAGGCAATGTATTAGGCACTTTCGTTCTCTGTCCTTATTTATTGTCGGAATGGAGCTTCGCATGTCATACCAGAGATTAGGTTGGTGTGGCTGCTCTGTGAATTCCCGGCCTGCCTTTTACTGTCTCTCACGATAAGCATTATGCTTACCACCATCCTGTGGCCCTTTTGAACCTCACCGCTTGTGCTGGAGATAATTGGTTCTCTCCAGAGATTATTCCAGTTTAAGTATTCTAGTATACGTTTTACTACATGCTAACAACTGCAATATATATTTTATTAGCTTAGTGATTAACTTGTTTTTCATCCAGTCTGTCTTGTTTCATCTGTTTCCTTTATCTTAGCAAGATTTTGCGTGTAGCTCAAGGGTCCTCTCAGAGCACTGCCTGACCTACATGAAAAGCTGAAAATGAGTTTAGACAGTTGCCTTGGCCAATTCTAATATTCTACTGAGGCTAACAAGAAAGCAGTTAGGCCACTGAAATTAATACGGTTCAAACTTCCTGGATGGCTACATAGCTGGAACAATTTTATTAATTTGCCGCTTTAGTTTGGAACTGGAAAAGAATAGACAGCACAGGTGAAATAAAAGTGTGGGGAATGATTTTATTAGCATAAACCCCAAGGTGAGCATTCCCTATGAATGGAAACATTATCCTAAGAAGAAATCTGAGCAGATCTCAGCTTCTGCAAAATAATTTCTGCAGAGCTATAAAACCATGGAGCTGAAATACAAAATGTTATGCTCTGTCTGAAAATCTAGACATTTTAATTAAGCTGTCTTCTTCCATTCTGGCCAAGCTAGAAATGTAGTTTTCTGGAATGCTTAGAAGATGTTTTTAGTGTTGTCATTGAAGGAGGCACATTTGCGCAAAGCCTTAAATGCTCCGAGTGTGAATTGGGAGCAGTTAGCAGTCAGAATCTCCAGACAGTTCTTAAAAAAAACAGCAGGATCCTGTCCTCCCTGGCAGGCAGACCTGCCTGGCTGTGTGTTCCCAGGGGAGAGCAGCAGGGTGACAGCGCTGGCGGGTTCTCACCCTTGCGGGTAGTGAAATGCCACACCGATATTTCAGTGACAGCCCCGGCTGCGGATTTCGGTACTGAGGCCGCCTGTAAAGACAGTGTTGCTTTTAGGCAATCTTCCCACCCAACAACACACACGTACGCGTGTGCGCACACACGTACGCACGCACACCTTGTGGGAAAACTGTTGTTAGCTGTCTGGAGAGCCAGAGGGTGCCTCTGACACGCTGACGCATCTCCAGTGTAGCCAATATAAAATTTTTTCCCCGCTGGAAACGTTCAAAACTGGCCTAGATGAGCAGTAGTTTTTTTCAACATTTCACATGTTAAAAGAATCCATTTTCTTATAGTTTTTTTCTGATTCTGGCCAAAATATGTTTTGGAAGTCTATGCTTTCATGTATGATTTTTATTATCATTATGAGAAGGGTATTCTGAAATACTACGGGTTTGTTTCTAACAAGGGGTTCCTTGCCCAACCTGGGCTAGAAAAAACAGCTGTTCTAGTTTACCTGAGCTGTTTACCCTTCTAATTCTACTTTGCAATGTGACTGAGAAACAGAGTCTTGTTGTTTTTCTATATTTGTATTTTTTTAAGGTGCCAGGTGAATTTGCAGAGCTGGTAGGTAGATAAGTCACTGCTGCTCTTGTCCATGCAGAGTGCATTTAAAAGTAGTATTGCAAATGCCACGTTCTCACTTTTCTACAGTTAACTTTTGGCGTGGGACTTCACTTTGTGGTGGTAAAGGCACTGCAGAGGTGTTTTAATGGCAATGTTCAAAACGTAGCAGAAGCTTATATCTAAACTTGGCACCCGAACGCCTCCTTCCAGGATTGCAGGGATGGGTTGCCAAAGTAAGTTCTCTTCAGCGTTTATCTGTGCATCTGGCCCTCTCTTGGCATGGGATGGGCCTGTGCAGTGTGAAGAGAACTTACGACTTCAGCATAATGTTGAAATGTAATAAATGAAAGCCTCTAGCCAAATGAAACTTGTAATTGGTACGTCACTTTCAAGTGAGAGAATGGCTCAGGCAGGTTCAGCGTTCTGCCTCAGTTGCAGAACTGCCGTAATTACCCTGTGTGGTTTTTAATGCTGCTGAGAAAAAAAAAGTGCAATAATTTTTAGAACTCTGGCATCTAAGCGTTTCAACCAGATGAAACGTTTGTGAGCAGTAAGGCAGGGTCAAAAATTGGCTATTGCCAACACAGGCTGTGTTAGCTGTAAAGTAATGTGAATTCTTGTGGACATAGACATTAGGCTGTCATTAAGATTGTAATTTAATTGCAAGATTAAACTCTTCCTCTCTGTTCCAATGCAGAGCATATGCTGGAAACATGGGAGGACAGACTAAAAAATGTAATTTTACTGCGGGTCCTTCCTAACTTTCAATGCTTGACTTTTTTCCCTCATTCCTGAGGACATTCTTCTTATAACCAATGCACATGAGTTTGT
This sequence comes from Anarhynchus alexandrinus, assembly GCA_008711295.1. NCBI lineage: Eukaryota > Metazoa > Chordata > Aves > Charadriiformes > Charadriidae > Anarhynchus > Anarhynchus alexandrinus. The sequence goes on from VUYV01000028.1 coordinate 1,533,986, forward strand.
ATACACACACACACAAACATGCACACATATAGAGAGAGACATTGGAATCTGGCGTGCCTGAATAGATTTCACACCTTTCTAGAAACAACCTAGGTGATATGAAAGCTCTCTTGGCAAAAGGGTGCCCTTGAGCTAGCATATTGCATGAGGAAGCTCCTACAATAAATATGTGTGGGAGTTGCTGCATATATTTAATCTACATTTGTCTGTCATAAATAATAAATCTCAAAAAAAAAAAAGGTGATAGTTATTTGACCTTGAAGGTGGAATAACACCCAACCAACTCCCGAACCTGCTGTACTTACAGCATTTTGAATGTAGTGCTGCTTGGAGCATTGATGCTCCTTGATATCAAGTTTGTTAAACAGCTATCAAAAGTAATTTTTTTTTCCATTCATGTCAATATATATGTAAGCAATATTTCCAAAAAATAAACTGGACTAGTGCATTGCACATCTGCCAGTCGCCACCTTTGAAAGGCAGCACTGCACTTCTAAGATTTTCAGCCTCTTGCATGTGTCTTCAAGTATTCAGTGGCCAAAGTCAGATCAGGAAGGTAGAAATCATTGAAATTACAGTCCATCCAAACTGTAAAAAAGTGGTGTTAAATGACAGGTTTATCCGTATCCTTGTGGCCTTTCTGATCTCTTGAAAAATTTCTCCAAGTCTTTGGTCACATGGCTGAGATGCAATTGTGTAATTTTCCTAATCTTAGTCTGAGGTTGAGTTTGGGCTGCAGGACTGTCTGCATCAAGCTGGTTTATACAGCTGAGTTCAGGCATGTTGAGCTGTAGTATGGATGGGTTACTTATACATTTGGAAAATCTATGATTTATTGTTTTAATAGTAAGAACAAACTATATATTATGAAAAAAAAATACTGAAAGAATACATTTCTGCCTTAGCTAATGCCTGCCCTTTCTATAACCATAAGTTACTCAGACCTTCCCTTTCTTATTTCTTTCAGGAAGGATGGGAAGGTGATGTATGGCCTTGCATCCACGTGTGCTTTATGCTCAGCAGGGCTCCACAGTGTCCATTGCTCCTACAGGACATTAGTAAAGAGCAGCTCCCTTCCAAAGCAATGTATCTACTGAAACCGAAGAGGATTATTAATAAATAAATAAAGCAGCAGGTTTTCAAGTTAGTATACAGTCACATAACTGTGCACTTTTTAATGAAAAGATTTGATTGATATCGCTATTACTGTCTCCAGCTCCACAGGGATGAGTACTGCTGGGAATGGTGATTGTTTTGTTTCTAAATTGTGGCACTGCTCTGAAACACTGAGTTTCTGTGGATATTCCCATTGCCCTAAAGAACAGCTTTGGTAGTAGCTTTGACTTTTTTTTTTTTTTTTTTTTTGTACAGCCCTGTACATTCATTTCACACACATGTAGGCTCCTAGCAGACACTGAGAAAATTCCACTTGGTGCAACAAAAGTCCTTTCAATAAGCTTTTTCAAAGCATTATAAAGCAACATCAACAACAAACTACAGTACATCAGTACTTTGCCGAGGAAGTGGCATGGGTTGTCACTGGAAAGTAACCCGAGGTGGGTATTTTAGGGTAGAATGGAGCTACGTCCCTATGTGTTTGAGATGGCAAAGGTGAGGTTAATTCATCCACTGCTCTTCTAGACGATGCCAGAGAAGACTGGTTGTTTTGAAGGGCACCTAGTTCATAACAGATTTTACTGATGCCAAGAGCCTTTCATTGATCTGACAGGTGAGCAACAATAAATAGATTACCTTTGGGTGCAGGAATCCAGTAAACTTCAAGAACAGGTAAAACTTGTTGGTCTTTTCCTGCAGTACATTCTGAACCATAACATTTGTACAGAGAATGAAGTTTGAGCACAGTGTTCAGGTTGTTATTTCCTCTGTAGTTTTGTATATGCAAAGGCTTGGATATGAAACACTAAAAGGTGGTTCTGTTTCCAAGTGGCATTATATGATTTTTTTCTTAAAGTGCCTACATGCTTTAGGGAATAAAACTTCTAGTTTTTATATGCGACTCATGATGACAACTAGGCTTCTTAAGGCCTCAAACATCTTGAAAGGAAGAGTCCAGGGTCAAGTTTTCCTGTATGACAAGGTCTTTGATGGTTCCTAAACCACTTACCTCCACTTACTCAGTTACCTTGTGTCTGGACTCTGTGCTTGGGCTCTGCAGGTTTGCATGCGTCGCAGTTTTGTAAGGACAGGACTAACTAACTCCTCTATTATTAATTACTGCTAACTTGCTCATATATTTTCACAAAACTATAACTGAGTCTGGTCAATACAGCATAATTGCTGAGACATGGGGCTTTTAGCAGATATTCCTTAAATTTTACATCAACTAAGAAAGAAACAGGGGACTTATCTTGTGAACAAACTACCTCCAACTTCATTACTGCTGTTAGAATAGCAGGTTATGGTAGAGTTCTGCCTTGGAGGCATAACAAGTAAATTTTTTCAGTATGAAGTTCTTCCATGTGATTTTGGGCTGTTCCCTCCTGAGCTATATCTGTTCCTTTCTTTCGCTTTGTTCAGCATTTACTAAGAGACAGATGCAGTACAAACTTTACTCATCTATTAAGTACTACCCACAGGCGCAGGTCTTTTCCCATTCCTATTACCTAGGTATGGACTAGGTTTCTAAATATGTTTAAAAATATAGGCTTGATTTCCATGGGCACTTCTTCAACCCATCACTAGTTTATACGTAGGTTCCCAGGTGAGCTAGCGTCTCTAACTCACAGCTGTTGAAAAACAAAGATGCAGAATAAATCTGATCTCTAAGTTATCATATTAATTACAAAAGAAGATCCAAAATTTCAAATACAGAAGGCTTCTACAGTACATTATTATCCTTTTTCCCTTTCCTCCCTGATTTTAAGCTGTCTCTAAAAAAAAACCAATTAAAAGAATGCAGGCCCATAAAACAAAATGAACCTATACGTTCAAGTCCTAGCACTTTAACTAATGATAACCTCCGATATTTTTAGCTACGGAACATGGTAATTAACATGAACGTGGTAACTGTAATGAGAAAAACAAGCACCACATTATGCAAACGTTTGTACTGAGGGCCCAAGATTTGAATCCGTCCGGAAGCCATCTATTGATTATAGCTGGTGAAAACAGCTAACGAACAAGGTTAGGTTTCCTCCTTCTCTGAGACCTTTTTCACAATTGACTGCATTGCTCATTCATCAGCTAGGCGAGACTCAAAGTTTTTAAGAGATTGGACTGCTTCTTGATGTGGGGCTCACATATAAGCTCCTGATTAGTGAGCTGATTAAAGGAATTTCCAAAGCTGGCCTGGTCTGACTGATGGTGACTATTACAGCTGTAATGTGAGAGTTATACTGAAAGGAGAGGACAAAAGGATAAAAGTACGGCAAAGGAAGCTGTCAGCATTGTGAAAAATCAAAGCTCAAGCAGAAGTACAGTAGATTCTGAAATTAGATATGGGGAAGTTCTTTTGTAGTGATGATTTTAAGACCCACTTCAGGAAAGTCTGTAAGTTAGTGGTTTTTTTTTCTCAACACGTATTTTTCCTTTCAGGTAAGGGTTGTATGAAACTTCATGGAGGCAGAACCCTTGGCTCAATTAGAACAACACCATGGAAGTACAGAAGCATTCAAAAACTGTGAAAAAATATCTGCTTTGCTGTGAAGCTAAGCTTTGTGCTAGGGAATAAGATGCTACTTGCAAAACATCTTGTTCTAGTGCCAGTGGCCAAACCAGGCTAATGCTAACGTTAGTTGGAATATATGTTGCTTTGGTCTGCTTCTCGTAGCTAGGTAGGGCCACATGGAGTTTGAACACCCAACGAGTGGATGAGATTGCCTTCAACTGGAAATATTTGCTAGTCTTCAGCTAAAGTTAGCTCGAAGAATTTCTCTTTCTGCCCCCATGAGCATAAACTGGTTTGTTATTCTTTTACTTTATGCCAAGAAGCTTTTAAAATCCTGTAGAAATTATATGGTAGCGAATGGGAGCAAACACAGAAGCACCACTGAAATGTCATCTGCTGTCAGCAACAGTCGTGGTTGCACTGGAGATGTCACCATTTGCACTGTGCACAGAATAGGAAATACTGAGTTACCATGCTGTTTTTTTCCAGCCAAGTCTTCAAAAGTGGTAAGGATGGAGTGTCTCTGACCTCTCTAAGTAACCATTTCTAGCGCAGCACCACTGTTCTGGTAAGAAATTTTTTCCTAATGCCCTACCTGAATCTCCCAAACCTCAGCGTGATGCTGTTGCCCTGTTGTCCCTTGCATTACCAGCTATCACAACTGTGACAAGTTTGGTTGTGTCATCTCTGGGGCTTATTTTCAAGTACTTGTAGGTTGCTTTACATCCCCACTTTGCCTCCTCTTCACCTGGCCAAGCAAGCCCATGTCCTTCAACCTCTTCCAACAGCTTATGTGCTCTAGGTTTCTTACTGCCTGGGTAGCTCTCTGCTGGATCCTCTCCAGCATCTTGGCATCCCTCTTCTTGAACTGGGAGGGTTCAAGTCACAGCACTCCAGAGCAGTGTTACTCCCTGCCAAACAGGAGTAACAACTTTCCTTGGTCTGCTGGCCATGCGTCTCCTAACATAGCCCATTACGCCATTTCCCCAGTTTGCAGTGTAAGTGCGCTGTTGGTTCAAATTTCACTTGGTTTCCACTGTAATTCCCAGGCCCTTTTCGGCAGGTTGCCTGCTCAGCTGGTCGGTCCCAGCTGGCACTGATGTCTGGGGTTATTCCACCCCTGGTGCAGAGGTTTGCACTTCTTGAACACTGAGATCTCTGTTGGCCCAGTGATTGAGTCTGTGTGTCAAGATGAGGGTGTCCCTGTTGTGGATCCTAACACAGCTGTGTCTTGTTTCCATTCCTGAGGAAGGTCAAAGTATCCCTAGGAAACTTGATTTTGCAAAACTTATAGCCTGTTTCTCTTGAATAATATTCATATCCAAACCTGAAGTTGTTTTTACACTTTTTCAGTTATTTGTAATACTCCTGGATGGCAAAATCACCAGTATCTCCACTAGTAAGCACTGGCCATATCCTCTATCTAGTGCAGGCATCGTCATCAGCAGTGTGGCCATGAGAGCAACATGCCTATGTTTTGCAGAGACCGTCAAGGATACATATTAAAAGAAATGGAATGTTCTGGACAGCAAAAAGTTGATTTGGTGTACCTGGAAGAGCTGACCACCTGTAATGATACATACATAATGTATAATGTACATGATAACAGGATAGATGCTGTACCCAAATATGCCTGTCTGTGGGACACCAATTAAAGAACAGGATGGCAAAGCTCCTGAGCCCCTAAAACTAGTTGTGTTTAAGGCCAAGCATTTAAAAACTACAGGCCAATGAACATGAAGAATTTTTGAACAGTGTAAATTGTGTGCTGCTTTATTGCTGGGGGAAAAAAAAAGTTATAGCTTCAGTTACAGAAAGCTTTTAACAGAACTTGAACATCCAAGGTGTGGTGATTTAATTTTTTTTTTTTACAACTGGAGGTTTTACCACATTGTTGTTTAGATCAAACTACAAGCTTGGTTTTCACAGAACTACTCCTCCCTCATCCCCAAAAGCCCTTAGAGTAGAGTGCTGTTTATGGGGACAGGTGTCTCATATAAGGAGCCTGACGGAATGAAGAAGGACTCCAACAGATGTATCTTGATTTGTTTTGGCAAGAAAATCCTTAAGGCACGCTTGCAACGTCCTTTGTTTTGGGAACCTCCCTTCCCTTCACCCTGTCCTGACTATTCTGTGTCTGGGAATGTATATTGGGTTATGTGGAGGTAAGCAATGTGTTACCCTGATTTCACTGCTAAATTTACAGGAGGTGGAACTGACTTTGGTGTGGGAGCAGAGATAGGACTGCTGGGTTATTTCTGATCTTAAGTTTGGCAGTGAGATGTCACCTTTAGAGACTGTCTGCTAAGCCAAAGTGAAAGTGACTTGAACTTTATAGCATGTTTGCAGTTTTCAGTAAGCCTGTTGTACAAAGAGGTTCCCAAACAAACATTAATAGATTTACCTTGGAGGTGGGTGGGGGAAGAATAATATTTTGCTTAGTTTTGGAGGAGAGTTATTGTTATGGCCCAGAAAGAGGAAAAATGTTGGGAAGATCTTCACAGAAACCTTCCTTTTCTTTTCCTTCTTGCCCTTGTCTTCTTACCCTGAAAAAGCTATTGTTAAATGGCATGAATGTAAAAATTAAACTGTTCCCCTCCAATAATGATGCCTCTGCTTAATGGACAGCAGCACAAGACTATGAGTTATTTGCTGTCCTTTTTGTGAAGACAGCAGGTCACACTGGGGGTCCGCTTGCAGCCAGAGCTAAATGTCCCAGGGACTTCCTGGGGTGAAGGAAAGAAACCTTGCTAGTGATGCTGTTAGCGGCCAGGAGTGTGTCTTCTTGCCTAAAGCACAGGATCATCAGCATTTAACAAGAACTTTGTGTTTCACAGGAATTATGTTTAAAGATTTCTCTGGCTTGAGATGTTACACTGATTTTTAAAATTTTTTTTAGCTGCCTGTCTACAGAGAAAAAAATCCCAGCCAAGGCCCTACAATCAGACTGCGCGAGTGGAAACAGTGGCAGAGAAAAATATACATCTGCTGCAGGTGGTTGGTATACACTCATGAGCGATCAGGGACCATTGTCCAGGGCTACGCCTTATTTACCTTTGTTTTCTTTCCTGGCTGGGAATCAATTAACTGCTGTTTGCTGACTTTAATGGAGAACCTGAGAGCAGACATGCACTTTCCAAGGGTTTTGCAAATCACAGTTAACACGACTGTTTGATCGCTGCTGCTAAGTGCATTTTTCCCAAGGAGTGAGTGCCCACAGGATGGGTGGAAAGCAGCCATTTGCCTCTGTGCTGCTCAAAACCCTCCCAGGCTGCCATGTCCTGCCCACCTCAAATTTGTTCAAACAATTCCGGCCAAAGCATCTGTCCCACAGGCCACATGTCTGCTCCAGAAAGCCCTCCCGTGGGTGTCCCTGCTGTGTGGTGCCTGCCCTGCACTGTTACGGCAGGTGCTGGAGGGGAGCCAGCCCGACGTGCAGCATCTGGGTACCTGAGAGCATCGGTTTTGCTGTGGCAGAGGTGGGGAAAAAAAGGCGCCAATTCATCACCATACACAGATGCCCCTTGCATGGCTCAGGGATGGGCCAGGGGTGGTTGCCACGAGCCAAGCTGCAAGCTGCTCTCTGACCCTGCGGGAAAAGCAGACATATGGGGTGACAGAGCATACGACATGTGCCTATCATTTTGTCATTGAAGTCATATGACAAAACTTGCATGTGGACCAGTAAATAATCCTCCAAAGCTGCTCCAGTGCTGTGCTGCTGTGGGTTGGGATGGGGGTGTTGTTTTGTTGGTTTTTTTTTCTCTCTTTGAGTCAGAACAATAGGGTTCGAAAGCACTTTTGCATTGAAAAATAAACAAAATGGCAACAGTGGGGCCCCACTTTTAAATCTGCATATGAACAGCTTCTTAGATCAGGCCACCTCATGTNTTTAATGCCAGTGTAACAAATCTACATCTGCAGCTACTGTGGTAGATGTGAAGAACACAAGGTTGCCTTTAAAATGCAGGTCCATGTCTTTCAGGTGTACTAAATACCTCTTCTTTTATAGGTGAGCATATTATAGACTACAGAATTCATTGTGCCCCATTTCCTATAATTACCCCCACAATAACTTAATTACAACCGTAAGCCCAGGTAATGGGGAATCTGTCCATCTTTCTTCATAACAGTGGAAAATAACTGATCTAATTAAGAAGAAAGTCCTTGGTGGACGGGTAATCTGCGCTGTGTACTTGGAAGGCACAGCACTGGTCAGGCTGCCGGCACGCAGACGTGGCTGTACAAGGGGCACGTGCCAGACCAGGGCTGCTTCCTCCAGCTCAGTGTGCAGAACTTCAGAAACCTGCAAAACAAAAACCTCTTCGCAACCCAACACCCAGTCCTTGAACCTTGGCAATATGTGCTCCAGCTTCTTGTTTGCTCCATGTACAAGCTGGGAAGCGAGTTGCGTGCAACCCCGTCAGGGTCTGCAGTGAGGGTCTCCTGAGATAAGTCCTCCTTGCTGGAGGCACTGGAAGTGCCTCTGACCCGGCATCCAGATGGTCTTGCTTTCTGCCAAGTGAATTTCAGAGCTTCTGAAATTTCTCCTTTCTTTTCCACATCACTTCCTTGGCCTTTCTCACTTTCACAGTTTATCCGCCTCATACTTTTTTGCCAAGGTAGCATCTGCTGCCTGACCCTGTCCGGTAATGCTTCTCTCTGGAGGTTTGGCATCCCTTCCCTCTCACCAGAGAGAAGCCAGCTCCCTTCCCCCCTCCCCACACTCCGACTTTCCCACCCCTTCCTCGATGAACCGCTCTGGCACTCACACCTCTTTCAAATGCCTCTGCTTCAGTCTTTCACACCAGAAGACAGTTTTTCTTCCACCTCTTTGTGTCGTTTAAGCTGTGCCAAAACTTTTGCAGTAACACCTGCAGGAACATTACAGCTATCCAAAGCATCAGTTACTGACTTGCAGGTTTTAAGTATTTTCGGGTGGAGTAGTAGCGTCATTAAAAAAGGCTACAACAATGCTGCTTGCAAATATTAGTTTGCAGATTCTTCTTTTCATCAGTGTGTATGTATATCATCAGGCCTTCCTTTGTTTTAAAAACTCTAATCTTTGTCCATATGCTTTTAAAACAACAAATATGATCCTATTAATAAAATATTATTTCGAGGCTATATGTATAATATGTTTAGAGCAGCTTTGTTTGCTAGCATCAGGAAACTTCTTAAGGATCCTTATTTTAATTTCCAGAAAGAGAAACTAAGATTCCTGTAATCCCAGTTTTCATTTTAAGCATGAAGCAGGAGCCAGGTAACACACCTAATCCAACGTGCCAGCAAGCAGAGAGCGCTGACAGCCTGCATGGCCGCCTCTGTCCCTCCTCAGGGATAAAGGTTGTCTCTGAAAGCCTCCATTGTTCTCTGCGCAGCATCCTGCGCATTACTGTGTTGTAACTGCAACGCAAACGCAAAAGTAACCACAGCACAAACGCACCGTACTGCCCGCCCCAACTATGCCACCAAGCAACATTTTTATTACAAAGGGGAAGTTTTATGATGAAAAAGCTTATTTCCTCTTTACACTATTCCTCACTTTGAATTAACAATTAGGATTGTAGAATTAATTATCATACAAGGTCTTTTAATCTCAGTTACAGATCATTCATCCTGCATGCCACATCCAACATTCTCCAGCCTTAAAAAGTTGTGTGGGGTTTAAACTCATGCACAGGTTTTAATTAGACTATGCCCAATGTCCAGTGTTTTGAGTTAAACTCAAGCGTGCTTGTGTATCCTGAGGTGCAGTGTGCTTTCCAGGCAGAGTTCAGCACTGATACGACAACATTACTGATTTATTTTGTTGTTATTCCAAGCCAAACACTATTCTGGCTGGGGCCCATTATCTTATGACCTTCATGGGCTTCAGAAAGTTTGTGAACTTTCTGGAAGATATAACCCTCTTTGGCAGCAGCTGAAAAAGCCCCTTTCACTCTTCATCATTTTTCTGTGTTCATCCAGCGGCTCAGCCTTGGCTATTTCAATTCCTGATGAACACACAGTAAGACATATTTTTGAGGGTCAAACAATGCCCTTAGATCTCTCTAGACCTGAGGGTGATCTGGTGCCAGGTAGATGGGAACAGTCTTTTTTCAGTGGTGCCCAGTGATAGAACAAGAGGTAACGTGCACAAACTTGAGCATAGGAGTTCCATCTAAACATGAGGAGGAACTTCTTTACTTTGAGGGTGGCAGAGCACCGGAACAGGCTGCCCAGAGAGGCTGTGGAGTCTCCCACTCTGTAGACATTCAAAACCCACCTGGACGCTGTCCTGTGCAACCTGCTGTAGGTGACCCTGCTCTGGCAGGGGGGTTAGACTAGAGGATCTCCAGAGGTCCGTTCCAACCCTGACCATTCTGTGATTCTGTGATTTAAATTACAGCGGCTCCCAGATGTCTAAATACACTCAAGGCAGTAGTGGTGTCCTTCTGAACCCCAAAAAGCAAGAGCAAGCTGGGGATTTTTGAGGCTGACACCTTTCAAGTTGTGAGCGATGGCAGCTTGTCTTGTGGTCCTACAGCTGATTACAGCTTAGAGATTGCGAAACGCAGGCATAGGTAAGAGAGGGCCTTGCACAATTTCAGCGGGAATATGTGGTCAGCATGGAAAAAAGAGCCTATTGAGGAGCAGTGTATTTGCAGCTGGTGTCCCTGTTCCCTTTCACGGTCATGGTGCTGCCTGCTCTGTGACCAAGGGCATGTTCAGGAGGCCCTGATACCTTAGGGGGATTTGCAGTATTGGCTCTAAACTCTAGCTGCTAGGGACACATAAGGCAAATGCCTGCTTCCTCTTTTTTGTATCTGTGGATATTTAGGCTGGTCAGAGAGATCAGTAAGAATAACGGGATACAAATAAGGGAATGGGAGCTCAGGCTGAATAATGGAAAGTTTTGTAATAGATATAAGTTTCTAAACTTGCATTATTCACAGTCACACTGGACACAGCACTGAAAGATACGGCTGAAGAAAGGATGCAAGCAAACTCTAATTTCTGATCCTGAGCTGACAATACCTTTACTGTGTACAATAAAATGTTTTTGGCTCTGTACATGTGAAATAAGATAAAATGGCCTTATTTCCTCATCATATGCAAACCTATTAAAATATCCAAAGTATGACTGCAGAGGAAAGCAACCCCCTTCTCTGTGTATACTATCTACTATAAACCCCTTTTTGTTTTTGGTATATTTGAGCAAACCCCCCTGCTGGGTTTTCGGTTGGGAGATGCCATGCAACACCTAAACCAATATGCTAGGTGTAGACTCACATGGTTATGTTAATACCTGATTTTTCAAACCTTGTCCTTGATGCACTGGGATGTTGAGCTCAAACGTGCATTTTCTCCTGTCTGATTTCTGCTGCTATTTCCAGATCTTCGTCTCCTTTCAGATGATGCCTTAAGGTCATGTTATCTTCCCCATGGGCTGGGTCTGGAGTATGAGTCAGGAATGCAAACTGAGGTTTTATCAGTAGCAATTAAAGTAAAAGAATGGAAAAGCAGTTTCTGGATTTGGAATGACTTAGGAAACATCGGTCTCATCACTTTGCATAGCTTGAGCGTGGTTCACACTGTGACTGTGCTCATTAGGCTATCTCATGAACCACCCCCCCTAAGAGGGCTGTGAAGTGATAGGGTTGGGCTTTTTGGTCCTGAACCTGAAGACAGGAAAACATAACGCTTCTGGCAAGCTGAAGCCTAAGGGCTAAACAAGGTAACAAGCAAACAGACAGCCTGAGATACAATCCCTCAGCTTTCATGAGTTGCCTTTTGAGGATGTGTAAGCAGTACCCGGTGAAAGGGCTGGGATTCTTGTGTCATGGCTCATGATGGTGCCAGTTCATCTCACCTGCAGTTTTGTATGGGCCCAGAAGGGAGGGTTGAACTTTTCTTAATGCATGTTCCTACTCAAAAGACAATCCCTCCCCTTAAAAGAACCCAAGTAACCTAAACTCTTGTCTGTGCACAATATAATGCCATATTTTACATAGCTTAATTCTATTTAGCAAGGAAGGGAGGAGAAAAAGCATTACTACTTAGAAGCAATGACAGTAGAAAAAAGGTAGGAGGATGAAATGGGGAAAGGAATGACTAATTCTCTGGCAATGAATTAATGTGGCTATTTTGTGGTATCTACTGCAACATTATCCATACTAATTAAGAGTTTCTACTAAAACGATTCAGTGAAAGGTGGTTGTACCGGGCTGTGGTTAAGACACTATCTCAAGACAGGAGGACCTCGTGTTACCTGCAAAAACTGACAAGACAACACTGGGGTCAGTTCCTGGCTCAGCCAAAGTCTTTTTGGACGCTACCCGGTATGTTTAAATTCAAGGTCTCAAACCACTCTGTAAAAGAGCAAGTGCGTAGGTTATATTTCTTGAGTCCAAGACTATGGTGAGGATGATCCTAATTATGCTTGAGATCTCAAGGGGTGATATGGCCAATGGTAAAGTTTACTGGCAAAGACCAATTAAAGAGGGGTGAAGACAGAAGATGCCAGGTGCTTTGATAGATCAGCAATACTGGACAATGAGAGCTGTAACAGATTTTGCATGTAAAAATAAATTATTTGCAGGAGCACTCTGATGCCAAAAGTGGCATTACACAGCTTGCCTTCAGTAGCACTCTCCTCTTGTAGAAAAGTCTGTCTCTGTACCCAGATTTAATTTAAAAATGAATTTGTCCTTTTAAAGGAAGGGCTAAGACTTGCAAATACATTTGCCGCATCCCAGCTAGTAGGTTCACTAATAACAACAAAGACCACAGACAGATTTTTTGTATTAGAGAGAACACTTTATTATTTCTCTGACTCACATTCTTTGCTTTCTTTGGAGTCCTGCTGAAATGTTTTTGATTGCATAGAAGTAGGAGATCAGTTGTCATTGTTTCTCATCCTGTCTTCATTCTTCATCACACCCCTTCAGGGCGTGTCATTGTTTCTCATCCCTGTTTATAGCTTTCAGTTGTTGCCAGGTCTGATATTCTCCTTCGTGACTTCTGAACACTGCTTTGGTTTTAAAGGGACACTATCAACAGCAACAACCCAAATGATGTGCACCCCATTCTTAAGGCCATCTTACTGGGAGTTAGATATACTAAGTAGGGCATTTGAAAATGCTCAGCATTGGTTTTTTTGGTTTTTTTTGTTTTTTTTTTAAAACAGCATGTGAATTTCACAGAACTAAACCAATACTTGAGTGTTTCTAAAACCCTTCCTGATCTTTACACTGCATTTCTGCATTCCTGTGCTACTCTGTATTTAGGTTTACTCTTTCCACATTAATTTTACCTACCAATACTTTTTGGGCAGTAAAAATAGACTTGTCCAAGTTTCTTGGTGTTTATTCATTCACGGCATATGCAGTGTTACTTGGGCTAACAAGTCAGAAGAAAAAGTTAGATTTTAATTGTCTGTTTTCTATCATATTTTTAAAAAATTATAAAAACAATTTCCTCAACATGCAGTGCTGTAAATTCCCTTCCCCTGTGTTGCTTTTGGATGTAGAGTATTTTGAAAACGACCTCTTACCAAAACAATAGTATTTTTAAAACCTCTTACTGGAATGCATTTGATTTGAATTATTCAAAGCAATTGCGGAGGACTAACAGACCCATGAAAATGATCTGTGATGGGAAAGCAGGGTTGTTTGCTTACCTCCCCAGGACATGTTCTGTTCTGCACGCACATGCCTGACTTCCCGGGAACCCTATGAAAACTACATGCACCTACCAGCAGAATTTAGCTCTGCGATATCCAGAAATATGTTTGGACGCAGTGCAATGACACAATCCACTGGTAATAAATTTCTGATAGGAGGCAGACCTTTAGCCAGGAGTGTTGAAATGAACAGACCCGATGATCTCCTCTTTGAGGTCCCTGCTTGGAGGATTATGCATCCCTTTCTGGGTAAGAAGAGCTGTAATAGCTCCTGTGCCAGCAGTTCATCATGGGGGCACAGGATGGGCTGCATTCGTGCAGGAAGGCTTGAAAATACATATACCAAAGTCTTGGTTGCCATAAATGTAGCTTAGCTCCCCTGATTTCAGAAGAGTAATGCCAGATCATGTCAGCTGACAATCCAATCCACAGAGCTTTATATATTTATATATTGCTTTAATGGACAATTTAACTACTGGTTTGCTGAGATAAATCTAGCTTACTAAAGGTATCAGATGGGGTTTTTTAGTGCTTCTTTTCCCTCTCTGAAGAACATATAATGGGAACAGCCTTCAGGTGCTTAGGAATTTTTCTCCTCCTGTTACCAATTCCCACACGTGCAGACATAGTCCTTCAGTCATCATATTGCATGTAGTTGCTGCAGGGAGGAGGACGATTTCAAGTAAGAGAATATGAAGAAGGAGCAGATGAATTCCTTAACCAGCACACAGACTTCTCTCTTGTGTGTGTGTTTATCTATTTTTTTAAAAATAAAGGCAAGACTCCACTCCCTTTACTATATATAAACAACAGAATCATTTTGAAAATGCAGTTTCCTTAAAATATTCATTGAATCACCAGCAACTAACTCTTCCACCAATTAGCAAAGAATGATGGATCTAAGTTCAGCCCAAAGTGTCTGAAACATATTGGTTCTAGTTAAAACCCTTTCTGGACACAGTTACGAATTCCAACAGCCATGTGAGGAAGGATGAGAGGAGCAAGGTATGATGAGACCTACGAAAAATCAGTTTTGTTGCTGTTGCTGATGAAATCTCAAAGGAAAGAGGTGTAAGAACCAGTGAGCACATGAATACAAGCAATACAAAAATAATAATTTTAACTTCATTGGTGCTTTTATAATGCAAGTAGTGAAACAGCTTTTTGTGTATACTCACAGAGTCTGAAGATTCTTATTTAGCATGTGGAAAGAAACAAAAGGGTGAAAAATTACTGTGTCATGAGCAGTGCACTTGATGCTTACCCACTGTAGAAAACTATCTGTAAAAAACAGTCTGAAAAGAATTTGCTGCCAATCAGCATTTCAAACCTCTCTGTATAAATGCATGTTAGACAAAAGGCAGTCATCTGAAGCTCTGATTAGTGGTAAACCTGGATGAAACTTCACCTCAGACATCCTGAAGAATCCATCTTTGGTTATTCTTATATTGATATATACAGTGACAACAAGGTGATTAGGATTAAAAACACAAAACAGCTACCCTCTGGTCACTCAAGTCTTATATTAAATCAGCCTCTTTTTTTCTGAGATACTTCCTGGTTCATGATGGCAACACCAGCCATGTGAAGATAGTTTCGATAATTGATGTATGATCTCATTTGTCTTCAGTGGTGTTATGATCTGATTCAATCTTTTAGTGAATTATAGGCTTTTGTGGTCCGGGTGTTGATGAAATCCACCTTCTTAAAGTCAGCCTTTGGAAAGAAAGAAACAGAATAATTCATTATCTTCCATCCCGATTCTGCAAGAGAAGGGTGAGTTCAGCTGCCTAAAAGCTAGGTACAGAGCCATGGCAGGGGTACAGGCAGAGTCCTCTACAGTCAACAGAGACAGAACAGGCGTCTCTCAGGACTGACTCCGTTCAGTCTCAGATAGGTGAGATGAATCATGGGAGTTGCTCAACTCTCTACGCTGACTGTATGGGGGGAGCCTATTCTTCTAGCTCAGCTCTACAGACTCCTAAGTGACTAATGTCAGCTGAGATCAACCGTATCTGAACAAAGAGTACAGGGCAATGTCAAAATGACTCAGGATTTTATCAATCTCATTTGATCAAGTGATTTCTGTTGCTTATTAGACTGACTTTTCAAAAATATCTAGCCATTAGGTAGCCTGCAGTTTTCAGTGCTGTACCTGATATCTCTAGGGGACCCGATTTGCACAGGAACGGCAAGTAATCAGCATTTTTTGAAACTCAGATCTGGCAAGTGTGTCTTATTGGCATACCCAAAGTATCAGTGACTTCAGAAAATTCATGCCATCAGGGATACTGCTGTACAGTACAGTCAGGAATGTAGTTGCAAAAAGCCAGAGACAACAAAATCCAGTTAGAGTTTATATGGGTACAGCCCCCTTATTCTTGAAAGCAGATTTCTGGTTTGTGGGGCAGTATACTGCTGAGTGTGAGGTAAGACTGTTAAAGGATACTACACTAAGTAACTTTTTTTGAGCTCATTTCAACAAAAAGAAGAAACAAGCTGACTAATAAATGCTAAAAAATAGAATAGTTTTGGGTTATAGGGAATTTTAGTTGACAGAAATTCTGAACAGCAAGAAAACAAGGAATGAAAACAGTTTGAAATGCAGGTTGAAGTTAGGTAGGTTGAAGGTAGGTAGGTCGAAGCCAACCCAGCTGTGTGTTGAAAAAGCAGTCACAGAGCTTCAAAAGGAAACAAACGAACTGGTTTGTTGGGTGATTCATGCTGGTCATTTTTTTGCTTGATTTTGACTGTGGCAGTAAACTTTTGCCAACACCTTTCTCAGGTCCTACTTTTTTTGTCTGAATATAATGACACCTGGGCTTGCAGACCATACAAACAACAAGGAGAAAAAAACTGCTCTGGTTTTAAAGCAGGAAGCTGCCTCGCCCTGCCTTTGCTTTTGCTGGCACCTTACATCCTCTGTGTAGGTTGGTTCAGTCAGTGGTGGACGGACACCTACTGTGCATCACTTCTCACCATCTGACACTTCTGGCAGGCAGCAGCAACGTTTTTTATAAACTTTGCCAGTGCATATAAAAAACACAGAGGGAGAGAATATGAACACAGATGAGCAAAAAATAAGAGCATGCATTACTTTTGCAGGATTTTGCATAAGTAATAGGAACACCAAATTCAGAGACAACTTGAAATCTTATCGTAGGATAGGATTCTGTTTCTTAGCGGTGAAACATCATGGTTTCTTAACAGCGCAGAAGTGCTGAGGCCCCCAGAGGACGTTCTAGATCTGAAAGAACAGATTAAATGGCTTTGCTCTAACCCAGGTCTTACCTTTTTGTAAGCACTGTGGAGATCGGTATGTGACCACAAGGAGTAGAGGAGGACCGAAGCAGCCCTACTAGCTTTGCTGAACATGTTACTGCAATTTTGCAAAAAGAATGATAAAGCATGTTTAAATTACCACTTCATAATTACAGTGCACGTGCAGACTTCAGCAAATGTAACCTCGTAGCATTTTTTCTGTCTCTCTCACCTCCTAAATGCTGTTTTACTGCTCTTTAGGTATTCTAGCACATTTCATGCTGTCCTGACTACTGAAAACAAATGCAGCATCCTGTCCTGCTTCACTCATTCTTCAAAATTAGAGAGAAATGAAGTATTCTATAGCCTTCATCTTAGACCAGCTATCATACTATTCACATTCAGTTGAGGAAAATACACCTCAGCAGAGCAAGCATTTGAAAGGATCTTTCCAGCAGGTAAAATCTCTGTTAAGTTACACAGGATAATAACCTCATGAGGCCTCCTTTACTGAGATGAATTTCCTCTTTCACTTTGTAAAAAGAGAGGAAGGCAAAGAAAGTAATTATTCACAATCACAAAGCATTAATTATTCTCTTTTGAGTAAACATTGGTTGCATGTGATTACATATTAAATAATGATTAAAGGAAATTTAACACCTATTATCTAAAATGCCCCTTTATAAATAATTTTTAAGTACAGTTCTATCAGCTCTATAAAATGTTTCTCTGCATTTTTCTGCTAAAGATTATCAGAGCTGTGGTATAAAGAACAGGAAATATAGAACATTTTGGGGGACAGATAAGATCTGATGGTCAGCCACTATATATATTAGAATATAGATAATATTGTGCTGTCGTATTCTGAGGAACTATTTAAAATGCTGGAACATGGCAAATGTAGCTGTGGATGGAACAGTTGTTATAAGAGATTCTTCTGTATTTCCCAATACGTGCAATTTTATTCATATTACAGTCACTTGTTTAAGCTGCCCTGTACCTTAAGATCCAGTGTTTTTTCCCCTCAGGTGGCAGAAGCTGCAGTTTCTTTTTTCCCCAGGGAAAGGAGGAGGGGGAGGGAAGGCTTCTTCACCGTCTTACCTGTCATTCATGCTGATGGTAATGATCTTTGGCAGGCCATCAGCACTCAGGAGAAGCCGTGCATTGTGAGAACTGCTCTGTGTCAAATTGAACAAGGTGTAGCAGATGGACGCTGTGGTTTCACAGACAATGTCAGACTCCGGGACAGACTCGGGAAGTATTGAGACCAAATCAGGCAAAACTTCTCTAGCTACAAGTCGGAAGAGAGACAAGCAACTCCATTACTGACAAGTGCAGATTGTGTAGGGGTCCTACAAGACTTTACTCCTCCCATTATCACCTATCAGAGTGCTGTGTGCTCCCACAACCGTCATGGTTTCAAATCTGCGTTACATCCCCACAATTTAGGTTAAGCTGCATCCACTCTATCAGACAGTAAGTATTTTGCCTCTTCTACACAATGCATTAATACCCAGTGTACTGCAGTGAGGTCCTGAGGCATGTGCTAGCAGCAGGCTGCCACTTCCCGAGGAACCCTGTGTGTCCTATAGGTAATCATATAGTGATCAGAGCATCATAGTGATCAACCATAGTGATACACAGCAAGCTGAGAAAGGGTAACTACAGCACAGTTTTTACTGCTGAACTTTTCTATGTCTTCCCCTCTACTCTGCTCTGGTGAGACCCCACCTGGAGTACTGCATCCAGCTCTGGAGCCCCCAACATAGGAAAGACATGGACCTGTTGGAGCTGCTCCAGAGGAGGGCCACAAAGATGATCAGAGGGCTGGGCTCCTCTCCTATGAAGACAGGCTGAGAGAGTTGGGGTTGTTCAGCCTGGAGAAGGTCTCTGGGGAGACCTTACTGCAGCCTTCCAGTACCTAAAGGAAGTCTACAGGAGAGCTNGGTGTCCCTGCCTATGGCAGGGGGGTGGAACTAGATGATCTTCAAGTTCTCTCTTCCAACCTAAACCATTCTGTGATTCTGTGCTTCTATGGTTGGCTATAAGGGGATGTACACACTCAACCTTCTGAGCTGGTGTGTAAGCTATCTGTTTAAGTAGAACGCCCTATTCTGAAGTCTGTCCCTATTCAAGAAACACCGCAACACTTTGACCACACTGGATGCAAGCTTACCAGCCAACCAAACAACAGCTCTGGACAGCAACTGAGTCCTACTGTATACTGTGAGATCTGTGCCGTGTGGACCAGATCTGATGGAGAAAATTTAAGCAATGGGTTGTAGCCAGCTGGTCCCACTGTAAGAAGGAGCACTGGGCAATAGTTTGAGGCATTTGGGGCCATTCTCCCCTCTGTAACCAGTGTTTCACTTGGACAGAGTGCTTTGCTCTCTGGGAGTTCTCTTCATTCCTCCAGATGGGTGTGTGACAACGTTCATGTATATTGAGATTAAATTACACGCAATTTAGGAAGCGACCTTTAAAACTGGATGAACCACCTGCTATACTAAGTATCAGTCAAAGCAATTATGTCAGACATGATAGCTCATTTTTTCTTCCATTGGTAAATCAAGAAAGGTGATTTTTAGAAAGTATACATTTGTCAGTGTCTTAAAAACATCTGTTCAGAACAAAGGTTATTTTTTCAAGTAAAATAGGAATTTTTCTGTTGTTTCTCAATCATTTAACTTTTAGACATGTTTTATATTAAATTATTCACAATTCCATATCAAAGGTTCATTTTGCTTGATAAATATAGACATTTTATCTAGGAAACAGTATGCCTTTCCAAATGTTTTCCTCTGGCCAAAATTATTTGGAGAATTGGAACTGAATTCATACATGTTTTTAGTCAACCAAAACAAATGCCTTTTCATGGACAAAAGGTTCACCTGAAATTCCCCCAGTTCTTCTTACCATGGGTAAAGCAAGAGAACTACTGTGATGCAAGATGAAGCACTTTTCTCCAAAGCTTCATGCTACTGGCTTTCCTGCATTCTTTCATAAATTGCTTTTCCTGATGAAATCCCAACTTCTCAGGTTAATTCCTACTCTTTCTGGGGGATTCACCACTTGTAATTTTTAGCACCATATGGATTATCCCTTTGTAATCAGTCCAACAACATATTAGAATATTTTCATTAACAGGGAATGTTTTCTAAGGATTAAACAGTGCCCAGCAGAGTGTTCTGCAGAATTCCGGAGGTTAATCTGCCCCATGAACCAGCTGTAGGCCTGTAATTTCCCCTTCCCCTTTGGTGGGAACAAAGACAAGAACAACAAATGCTGTGAATTCATTTTATCCTATCAGTAGGAAACAATTGAAATATGCATTAAACTGAAATGAGAATACTCAGAATAGAAATAGCTTCTGATGTGAAAATAATTATAACATTTTAGAAATAAGGTCCTCCAAAAAGACTGAACTATTTTCTCTACAATGTCTTCTAGTTTCCATTCTCAAAAAAACTTATGCAGGAAAACTGTGTGAGCTGCAAGTTTCCAAAGCTTTGTGTCTAAAAGAAGAAAATAAGATTTTCACCTGAAGAATTAGAGATGTTCTATGACTTGTCCCAAAGGATTACATAGATGTGGCAGTGCAGAACTCAGCACTCACCTTCCTTTACCCTATTTTAAGGTGAAGAAAAACTCCTCTCCAAATCTGTGTAGATTTTACTTCCATTATGTATTTTTTGAAAGCAACATCAATGGAAGTATCTAATGAGGAATATCCAATTTAGAGAAAACTTGAAGTTAGAGTCTTTCTTAGGCAAAACTCTTATTTTCAACCCTGTATAACGACTGCAAGTATCTGACCTAAAAATCCACTAAATGCACTTTTTTTTTTCACATTTTTTTTTTATTTCAAGAACGAAAGCTTAATGTAAAGAGAACAGAAAAAGAAAGCCCAAGAGGCAATGTTAGTCTTTGCTTACCTATATCACTTTGCAGAGACGTGTTGCGAGACAAGTTCCTGAGCAGCGAGACCGCTGTCTTCTTTACTGTTGGGTGGCTTACATGCAGCATAGTTCGAATACTTGGAAGGCCATTTGCCTTCTGAACAACAGTCCGGGCCACCGCAAACGGCATCTGTTATAAGGCATGTGGCAATAGCGTGTCATTACCATGAATGTACAGCCTCATAAACAACCACAGCAGCTTCTCTACATCAATTTAAGCATGTTTAAAATAGTTTAAATCCAGAGCTACATATGAGCTGCAACAGAAAAGGAAGGTGACATAAAAGAAACTTCAAGCCCTCTTTCTCCCATGTGCTGGTTCCTCAGCCAAAACATGACAGAGGTCATTAGTTTCTTCACTATGAAAGTGATCTGTGGCCGTTTCAGAGCCTTCCTCTCCCCATGGGACTGATTATGTTCCACAAAACCACTTTTTTTTTGTGCTTTTAACATCTACTTATCCCTCACTGTGCAATGAATAGGCAAAATTCCACACATGGGATGTACAAAGAGTGAGAAGAAGCAGTCCCAAGCAAGAAATATCTGCATTGCCAGTTATGATTTTCCCTTCAATGTTCTTTGATTTCCTTGGTCATGCCTGTGAGACAGTGACATGTCAGTGGTTACCTGATCTCAGTGCTGTGGGTGCACTGCTCTCCAGCCCTAAACTCTCTGCATTCACATTAAGAAGTAAATGATAAGAAAAAGAAAAAAGCTGACTTACTGGTCCAGTGCCAGCTGTGAGGTTCTGAAGAGCTCCCAGGGATGCTTCCTGGGTATAGTTTCTGGTACTCTTTGCTATTAAGGAGAGATATATCCTAATCAGTGTGGAATGCCAGAGCGATTCAACACCTCTGGGATTGCTCTTTTCCTCAGGTAGCGGGGTGTCCTGCTGCTTCTAAACATGTAAACAGATCAAGCCTTTAGAAACAGTGACTTTATATGACTTACTGCATCACAAGCTAAACTAGCCATTTTGTAACTCTCTATGACCAGACCATTTGCAGATTATAAAGGTGTGAACTCAAATGACAACACGTAAAATTTCAATATTTAATTATACTGGCCACTCTATCAAAAAAGAGGAGATAGGTATGGGGGAAGCTGCTTCTTATCTCTCAGCAAATGACACTAGGGGCTGAGGCCAAGGAGAAACAGAAAGGGCCAGCTGGACTTGTACTCTGGATGGAACGGGAGAAGGCAGAATACACTCCAGCAAAACTAATAGATAGGGAAGGGTCATCAATCCTTTTCTTTTGCTTTCCCCCTCCCCTGATACCTGTTTTATCTCCAACAACTCCCAGTTGCCAGAATATTTGTGATCTGTACCACATGGCATCAAAAGAAGAGGTCTTGAGACAGCCCAAAAGCCAGCAAGTCATGGAAGAGGCAAGTCACCTTGTGCTGGTTTCAGTGGTGAAACCATCACAGTGCCCACTCATTGGTAGGGCATTTGCACAATTGCTGTACGTGATACAGATACTACTTAGACCCATCAGAGGGAATGAAACTGAGTGGCAATATTCCTCAACTAATGAAACAGTGAATTGCTATGTCATTTTCACCATCAGCAGCTGAACAAGATAATGGGTGTTAGGAAAGGCTATCAGTAAATTTGCATTTTGGGGGTAAGTAAGTGTCAGGCTACCAGATACATCAATAACAGATTGTTAAGTAGATTACAGTCTTATTCTCCAGAAGTTGCTACCACTGATTAACAAACCAAGATGTAATAAACATGTCCTTTACCTCTTTTACTTTTCTGCTCCGTGTCCCGAAACAGCCTGGTGTTTTATCATTGCTAGAAATATTTCTTCTTTGCATATATATGCTCTGGGCATAGCTCTCAGGGAGCTCTAGCTCTAGCTGGTAGGAAAGGTTATGAAGAATGCACACACAGTTCTCTGTAGCCTAGAATAACAAAAGAATAGAAATCTTGAAAGCTTTGGCATGCATTGAGGGGACATGTATAGACACAGGAAGATCTTTCATTTTTGGATCTTCAACAACTAACTGCAGAGCTTCTAATGGCTTACAGAAGAGCTACTCTTAGTGCCAGTGATCCACAAGACTGCATTTACACTGATAAATTAAACATGCCCTGGGATGTTCCTGAGCACTGAGGCCAACTGGCACACAGGACTTGCATTCGCAGCCGGGTGCATGCCTGTTGGAAATGGTTCTGGGACATTACAATTCCTGAATTGTGCCTGGGAATTGTTTGGGCGAGTGCTATTTGGCACAGACCAGTAAGTGTGCCAAGGAATATTTAAGAGCTTAACAGTAAAGATGATCACGTACACACCTCGCCGTAGTGTCAGCAAAAGGAAAGCTCTGCATCTTCCCTAAGGAGGAAGCACTTTTCTGTGGTAGAACACTTTTTTTAATTAGATATGCCTTTCTGGGCATGGCTAAGGTCAGGCCTACAATTTCTGAGTTATGAGTCTAGTGGCAAATTATTACCAGTTCCTCCTTTTTTGAAAGTAAAAAAGGAATGAGCGGTTTTACAACAAAATGCAGCAGGGAGCTATTGGCACAGGTGTAATGCACTCCCTGAAGCTAATGGCACTGAATAAAGGGAGATGGAGAAGCTCAAGTATCTAATCCTAGAATAGAGCTGTAAATGTGCAGTAATTACCACTTCAGAGCACAAGTTATAGCAGGCACGCTAGAAGTGCCTCACAGGCTACGGCTAACCTTCTCATAAGTGACAGCTGGTCTTCTCACCCAATTTCACCCAGCTAAAAAGCAAACATCTACTCTAAGCAATGTTCGGGGTTCATCTGCAGTCAATGGTGAGAGGAAGAGAATGAGAGGAACTGGCTTCTGTAGGTGTCCATGTCCTTGTAGTTACTGGCTTAGGCAGAATGTATAACTTCTAAAAAACTTAGGAAAATCAATCTCATTCTAAATGATGTAAGTTCCTTAATTACACTGCCACCCAAAGGGATTTAGGTTCTTTATTTCCTAAGGGTTATATAGCACTAAATATGCAGGAAAGTAACCAGATTAATTTTTTAAGCTTCTAGCTAGCTAGCTCCCTGAGACAACTAAAAAGGTAATATCTGACTCTTCAGGTGTTTCAGTATCTCTGAAAGCTGTGACTTTCTGTCACATTTAAAATAAAAGGCAGAAGGTTCTAGCTCTTTCTGGTGGTTCTAAAAATGTTTTCCCAAAGATAAGGTATGCTATTCTTTCAGATTGCAGGATAAAAAAAAACACTTCAGAAAGCTTCTTACTGGACTTTCATCTTTGGTGACAGTTCTAAAAGCCCTGGAAATAAGTATAAGTTTGGCAGTTACATCACAACTATTTTCGAATGTGGGTTTCTAAACAAAAAAAAAGTTCGCATAGCAATTTCCCCTTGGAAAAGACCTTTCATCTCAAAGAATACCTTGTCATTAGGCTCGTGGTCTGCAATAGCTCCTTGAATATAATACACAAGAGAATCAATCAAACCGTCGCATTCTCTCATCTTTTTCCTTCCTTCTGGGCCGGCAGAGCTCATGTTTCTGTGCAGGAAAGAATATGTTGGTGAGAAGAGATTTAGTCAAAGGTATGTCCTTGTGCTCTTCTGACAAACTTTTCCAGCTAAATCTTAAAGGTACTGAAGTTAAGTTTGTCTGCTTCCTTTCTTCAGAGCTGTAAAATAATCTGAGCCTCTGCTAAGTAAAACTTTCACTTCAGTGCACTGCCAGACAAACCCAAATACTCCAGAAAAACAAACTGTTGTGTTGGGATGGATAACAAGACCTGACTCAAATCTTCATCTCAAAGTTCAATTAATCCTTTTTAAACAGTCAAACAAACTGGACTTTTTTCCATTATTCCATTTGTAGTTATATTTTTAAAATCTGGGACAGTGCCTATGTCAAAATATCAGAGGAAAGGTACCTGTAAAAATTTACATGCACACAAATGTCATTTAGCATTTACTTACACCAAACCAGTTCTTGATCTGAGATGACCCATCAACAGACACACTTCTGAGACTTTTAGCAACATTCGTCCATTAACACATAAAGATAACTGATGTCGGTTACAGGGCCAAATTCAGGTGGCAGTTCACGTGCTCATGGAAATGGTCCGAGCAGTGCTAGCAGGCAGGAGGGGATGTGATTGCAGCCGAGCTGGTAGGTCGGAGCAGCAAGCTGGTCCCACCGCTGGGCGAGAGGCTGAGGGGATGCATCAAATCGCACCGTGGCTGCTGCTGCCATTGCTGGCAGAGCAGCAGCGTGAGAATTATGAAATGTGCAGGGACAAGGAAAAGGAAAAAATACACCATGCTCAGCCGACTCCCAGCTTCCCAGAGAAACTGCTGGCATCTAAGAAGAAACAAGCTGAAGCCACCAGAAGCTGCTCAGTCGGAGAGGGAAATGCCAGATGCCTTCTGCTGTTCTACTGCAGTGGCTCGGACACAGCTCCGCACACTTTCTGCTTCCTCCAGATCCAAAGGAAGCCACTGTTTGCCCGGCTTTCAAGTAACATTTTCTGTGCTTTGTGATAACCCAATTACAACTTGAAAATGAATTATGAAAGTGATTTAAAAACTCTTGAAAAGCCAAACACATGCTTGCTGCTTGAAGTTTGGCTCTAAATAAGCTACTGATTTCCAGGGAAGTAACAACACTTACAGTTTTAGGGTATAATTATTTTTACAACTGAACAAACTCTGAATTATGGAATGCTGGAATTATAAACCTAGGCCTCATTATTTTAGACTCCCGCAGCTCTGCTGGCCAACAGGCTGCACACAGTATCACATTCCAGCTTCTTTGTTTGCAATAAGATTAAATATAACCACATCTTAGCATCCATCACAGAGGGGGACATGTTCCTTTAGATAGTTTCAGGGTGTTTATTTTGCATGCTTACTTTACTCACTGGAAATTACAATGGCTTAAAATTTTATTATCAACAAAGCCAGTAAAGTACAGCTTTAAACTTTCCTGTGGCTTATGACTGTAAAATGAATGTAGTGTTTTATATACTGTCAATGTGGTTCTTCTGTGTTTTTTTCCCCCTCCCGGGAAGTACATATTCAGATTAAATACTAATGTGTTGTAATTATAGTTTTAGTTTAGGTCATGCTGTTAACAATATCCCTATTTATGACTTCATTTATTCTCTCATGGAATTATATATCACAGAATCAATATTCAGATTCCTCAATATGGCCTACTATAGTCATCACTTTGGAATTTAATTTTACCTATGTATGTCACATTCGAGGCATGTCACCCCTTCATATGTTTATGGTTATGCTGACAGAAACGTACACGTTACAGCCCTTCTAGTGCATAGCAAAAATAGTTTCTGAGGAACACAGACTAAAAATACTATTAAAAGATAAGTGTGGAATTTCCCTCGCCAAAGACACTTCAGCTGATACAGTATTTCATTTTGTCACAGTACGTTATTCTACAAATCCCTGAACTTTTGACAACTACGATCATGCTACATGAACGGCTGTGCAAGGACAGGCCATCACCTAGCCCTGCTGTCTAGCATGAATATGGTGGGGCACACAGCTTTATAGGTCAGGAGGCAGAGAAGAGCCTGAATGAGAGGCACTCTCCTGTTCTGCAAAGGAAATGAATTACCGAACTCTGTTTCATTAAGAAGCTGATGTCATCCAGTTCAACTGTTCATCCAGTCAGAGATATCAGTGTGTGCCTATGTGTGTGTGTCTGTACACACATGGCCACTCCATTCTCCACCTTTCCCTGTTTCCTTATCACCACGGCGTGGTCTGGGAAGGGAAGAGCTCGTGCTCTCCCACTTGCCCAATTACAGTTGTAACCACCTTACTCTGCATGAGTTTACAGCATTTCAGGCAAAACCTCAGCTGACAGTTTAAGTTTGTCTGCTAATTAAAGCTTGAGAAACTCCAGGAAATAAAAATATTATTAGATTGGGGAACAATATGTTTCTGAGAAGTGTCACAGAAACCTAAATTAAACAAACAAACAAACCAACCAACCTGATTTTGAAACAATGGCAATATTTTGCTTAGAGAATTGCAAAACTGACTCCATCTTGGATTCCCAACATTTGAGATTCCTGACAACTGGACCGCCTCTCTCTGAGCTCTGGAGTTGAACTCTTCTAGTGGAGCTCCTGGAGGCCTTGAAATACTTAGTGCTTGGGCAATTGCCATGGTTGGGCTGGCCCAGTATTGTGGCTCGTGGCAACTCCCATGGTGAGACTCCAGGGCTATCTAGAAACCTTCAAATCTGCTATGCAAGTTTGTTTTACTAGCACTTCATCAGAAGTACACCAAGACAAACACACCCATGGAAAAAAAGGATTAGCTGGAGTCAAGATCAAGAGTCTTCTCATAGAAAAACTCTTCTGCTACACAGTTCCTGATATCTCCACCCTGCGTTGGTACTGAATGGTTGGGAGAATGCAGTGTGGGGAGAATGCAGCCTTAGGGAGATTGCTGCTTGTAGGGATACTCTCTTTTGAATGACTCAGAACTTATGTGTTGGGATCATCTAACTGTTAAAAACCTCTGACTTCTGGCATGCTTAAAAATGCTAATCCTGCTGACATGCCCAAACTAAACCCCATGCTAATGTGGACGCATTGTTATCTATCTACATGCCTCATTTATCCCGTATTTGCTGCTTCTGTTCTCTCTTGCACACATGCACGGTGTAACTATACCTCTAACCAAAATAGCCCTTTGCACATGTTCCTGTAGTGTTTGTGGAAGATCACCTAATTCCCTGTTGGGATATATTGTTTTGATCCAGAGATGTGAGGTAAATACAAAGAAATGTAACACAGTAAAATCAAGTGTGATTTTGAAAGAAACAGAATGATAATATACATTCAGTTAGATTGCAGATGGCACCAAATGAAAGGGATACTCCCTTTAAGCCAGCAGTGAGTCACACACTGGCAGACTATGTTGGAAAAGGTTTTTGCACTGCTGTGAATGATCTACACGACTGATAAGAAAGCTTTTGCTCCTGGGACTCATTCTGCTAAAACTGGTAATTTGAATTTAACTCAATTACGTGATAACAATTTCCTGAAGTAGTTTGGGAAATTCTATTCCCTTCATGCCTTACACAGTTCAAAAATGCAACAAGGAGTGAAAGGGATCCGGGGATCTACTTAGTAATCACAGGCGCCAGGCTGTAAGCTGCTTGCTGGAAATAACAAAATTCCTTTCAGGAATTGGGGGAGCAGATAAACTGAAGAGGAGGCAAGAGAAGATAAGAATGGATGGAAATAAACTTAAAGGAATGGCAATGATATGCAAGAGGCCTTGGTTCAAAGAGTTCTTATCACCAGTCATTTGTTTTACGTTCTCTCTTAGAAGCTTCCATTCTGAAATTGAGCTGCCATTACGCTTTTCAACACACAGTGAGAGCTTTGGCTTCACTTCTCTCCAGAACAAATGGAAGTAGATGTTTACGCAGCCTCCTGGTCTGAAGTGCAATGATACTACTTCCTCCAGCTCCAGTTTTCCACTGTCCTTGTGGGTCACTGTGTAATTCACAAAGAGGTTAAAAGGGAGCTGGGACAGACAAAGGGTGAAAAATAATAATGAAAAAGGAAGAGTTACTTCTATATTACTGGCTGGGGAGCCAGGAACAGAGAGGTTAGCTGACGTTTCTGGAGACAGTTGTCTAGAAAGTTTTGAAGAATTAGGATACATAGGGCCACAGGATGCTCCAGTTACAGATCAATCAAAAAGGAGGATTCTGTAATGAAACACAGCAGTTGCGATCACTAGCTCCAACACTTAAATCAAATGTTTTGCAGGAGGAAATGTGACCACTAAACATAAATTTTGTAAAGTTCAGCATCGTAGAACTTTTGGGAACAGGTATTTCAAGGTAAAAATGGAACAAGATCATTATCAGCTTTCAAGGTATAATACAGACAGCCTCTACTAAGCCTTCCTTTTAATCAGAGGAAGAATCATGCCAGAAATTCACTTATGTATATAAATAATATTCGAAACCATATATTCTGCATGCTGTTGGCATCTTACCCTTTCAGACTCAGGAGTATGGAGGAGGAGGCTAAGTATCTTGAAGATTTCTAACCATTTGTATTGGAGACAGAACTATTATGAGTAGGAATTTCAGGCCAAGAAAAAGTGACTTTGCCTTTAAAATCCAATAAGACTTGTCTGCAAAAGTCTGCAAGATGCCTCTAGATAGTTTAATACACCAATACTCGTTCAGCTTGTTGTCAGGCAACCAGCAGAGTCTTTTGATTTGGCTTACTCTACCTGGTCAGGGCATGGCCCTTTTTATCATATTTCAGGACTGAACAATACCATTACTTATTCTAACTGTTAAGGCAGAACTATGTGATATACACAGCTTCTTTTTATTATATTAAGTTTTTTGATGCGTGATTTCTGTAAAATTGTGTCAGAAGCAAAGCTTTGAGACAATTTACAGACCTAAAGAATGGGATTAAGAAAGCCTTCTAACGTCAGACTTCCTTATCAGTGACTACATACACTGACACAGGCAGCTGAAATTCAGGACTCCACAATACATCTGGCAATAACTGGTTAACAGAATGGGTAGTGTTCTAGTCATTCACTCATTCCAGTGTTAGTATCTGCAATATTATATATATATGTGGATTCACTTCTGAAATTCTGTCAAAGAGGATGAAGAGAGCTTTAATTTACTAGTTGGTAACTGCGTGGCACAGCGCAGACGCCCATGTCAGATGCTAGTGTTAGATTTAGACTGTGGGTGTCCCTGTCAGTCAATAGGTGTATGTAAATTTTTAAAAAGAAGTTTTGGCATTCTCCTATAACTAAGTACGGTACTATGCATAATGTATTGCACTTCAAAGTACTATTTTTACCCTGTAATAGAAGCTGCAGGCTACAGACTTTATCAACATGCACAACAACCATGTTAGTATTACAAAAGGGAAGACTAATTACAAGTTTATATTCTGGCAAATACATATACCTTTCAACATCTTCATTAGTAACATCATTCCCTCAGTGCACAGTTTTTTATTTTGTGGTGTGCTCTTCTTTTAGTTTTCAGCACTTCTTCGTGCAGATTTTTTTTTTTTAAATTAATACATAAGGAAGGAATACTTCTAGGCACCTAACTAGGGAGGTGCATTAATTTCCAATAGAGTGAAGCAAACTGATTCATTTAAAAATATTGGATATTTGGTCTGTACAAATACAGTAAGCCTCATTAAAAACTCTTCTTTGCTAGAAAGTTGGCAACCCTGCAGATCAACTTTACCTGTGAATTTTCAAGCCCTTATTGTTCTCCTCTCAGTTATAATTTTTAGTGTTCAAGCTCTTAAAAGTGAGAAGGACTAGAATATGGACCTCATATTTATAAAATAGTTAATGTATCCTTGGATATCTCAGTAAGGGCAGTTTGAGGGACTTTTCATTGAGGCTGCAGAGCTAACTGCAGCACTGGTGCAGCCCTACTCACTGACTGTTTGTACATAGTAAAGTATGCTCACAATCTACTTTTATTTAATTTGAAACAAGTCAGCTACTGCTATTCCTTCTTTGTCTCATATCAAGTTGTGTCAAGTTGCTGTAACAAGCGCAGAGAGAGTAATACCAAAAACAGTGAATGATCCTATGCCCCCATCGACTGGCTTACAGGGAAGAGATGGTTCCAGCATCCAAATGCAGGAGAGGAGCAGGTCATGCCACCACAGAACGGCACAGCTAACAGCCAGCCCGGTTTCTGTACACATGCAGCTTGGGCTAATTAATACAAAAAAAAAGACAACCTACTTCATTTCATAGACAACACCACTAGCATTAGCTAGAGAGATTTTATTATGGGTAGTTAATGTTTCTCTCTATTTGCTTTTGAGCCATCAGAGTATATAAAAGTTAATTGTTACTTAGCGATGAAGTTAATTAGTAGTTAGTGCGCTGACAGGAGTTCCTGCCGGAAAAGGTGCTTTATCGTTGAGTATTTTGTATAGCTAACAATTCATTTGTCCTCTGAAACCACCCATGAGTCAGATACAGAGCTGTTTACATGGTAAAAATTAATGCAATACAGATACAACTACTCCGCTATAGGAAATGTTAGCAAAACAGACACATGTAAGGCAAAACCGGGCAGCTTCCCAACCTCTACATTTCAAAATTAATTCCTTGTACTGTATTAAGAAGAGTTTAAAACTCACACCATGCTTTTGCACTGGTACCTTACTTGTCAATTATTTCAAACTATGTCCTTTCATGCATTTTTGAATATGTAAACAAGACGTATCTCTAATACTCATATTTGTATTTATTTAACATGCAATGACTTTGAACTCACAAACACAAAGGGCCACAGTTTTACGGACTGTTATGTTTAAAGATGTTTTCAATAAAGATCTGACTTTTATACTTCAGTCATTTAGGGGTGTGATTACTGAGGCCTTCGGTGATTTTCTGTAGTAGCTGCTACTATGTTCATGAGGCTATCAGCTGACTGCAGTAGTAAATTCACAACTGTAAATCTATTCATCCACCCCATGGCTACAGCCTGGCCTCAATTTACTTGAACGTGTTCAAAAAGTTGGACGGGGCTTACTTTGGTTTAAAAAATGGCTTTTTCCTAATTTAGGTTAAGTAATTTTCTAATCAGTTTAGCTATAGATTATGATACATCTGAGTAAGCATCTTTGGCAGCAGCTGAAAACTGAACGTTCCTCTATGCTTGTAGATACCATGCCCCCTTTCCAAGTCATCTATTTAGATGAGACGTGATTATGGCTCAAGATTAACTCTATGTATTTATCCAAGGGGCCCTTGGAGATGCTACTGAATATAACTGTTAGTTGTGGTTTAGATGCCAAGTAGAAAGAAAGAGTGAGTTGGCCACAGCTGAGCATGTTCTGCTTACTACCCAAAGGACTGCCCCCATGCCTGGTAAAGCTGGTAGGACTCAGCAGGTATTACAGCAGTTGAGCAGAACTTAGCCTGCACAAATGGCAGAAAACATTGTTGTCCCATTAATACCTAATGTTGCTGTAGATGAAGATGACTTGCTCAGTCTCTGCAAAGAAAATCCCAGGTACACGAGCACTTCAGTTGTCCCACTGATGGACCTACGACACCACAACTAATCCTTCACGTATGTTAATCTTTTGGTAGCCCAAATGGCACTTATGGCGCTATACAGCAGTAAAGCGCAAAGAAAGGAATTTGTGAGAGAAAGCTGCCAACTTTGTGGTTCTTATGGGAAATGTTAATACTCCTGGGTGTCTGAACCAGAGACTGTGCTCAAAGGAACTGCCCGTAACGAGTTATACACTATAAACAGCGTTACCACTGCTTGAATAAAACATACATGACAGCAAATTTCTGTTGAGGTTACCCTGAAACAGTGATATGTAAATATAGTGAATTTCTTTACTCTTCATAGAAGGTGAGTTTCTCGTTTACATAGAATCAAACTCTCTAAATGGAGGCATGGGATGATAAAAATCCTGTTACTGCCTATAACTGTGTTTTGCTCTGGCACAACTAAGAAATTTTGTTTCAAAGAAAAACTGCTTTACCTGCTATAGCCTAGGACTCTTCACAACGTTTTGCACTGTTACTTTTTAACAAATGCAATCATAAATCTGTTCTGCCACTCAGAATTATAGACATGTACTCAAGCTACGTATAAAGAGTCTTAATTCTTTTGAGTTTGTAGAGTAGGCACATTTTTATGTGACTCCAGTGGACAGTTCCCTCTTATGCTTCATAAATTTTAGAAATTAAAATGAAGCAGGAAATGTTTATGAAAAAGGTATTAACAAAGTGGTTATAAATGATACTTATATGGGTCAAAGAACTTGACACTATGAAAGTGTCACCCTTGTATTTATATCAGCAGATCATACAACTTTAGACCTAGGCTTTAAAGGTCACTGTGCTACACATCCACTAGAGCCCTGGTCTCCCCAAGGGGTGCACGAAGTCCACTGGGGTGTCGGAAAGAAATATTTTAGTACCATTCATAAATAAAATGAAAAAACAATTAAAATAGTGTTTATTTAATCTTTATACCATCCTTTTTAGTTTCTGTTTTATGTATGTTTTATAATGTATATATTAGTACAGTAGTACATGTATATAATTTATAAATAAATATACATGTACCGAGGGAGTGTTCTCAAAAGGTTTTTCCTGATAGGGGTGTATGATCAAAAAAGTTTGGAGACCACTGCACTGGAGTCTTAAAATAACTTTAACAGGCTCACACAGGTTTAAAGTTTCTTTTAAGTTACTGTTAGCTTTTCTCTAGTGCTAATTTGTCATACCACTCCTACAACCATTTTAAAAAGCTTAGTTTTTACTACTGTCATCATCAGTCAGGGGCTAACAGTAAATATCATACCAACAACTGTTATTCAGTGAAGGGTCTCTCTGACTTCAATCCAACTATGCACTGCAGCCAGGCCTCTGATTACTATTTCCTGTTATGGATATATTTAGTCTGTGGAGTACCCATCAAATGAATATATAGGAGTCTTATAAAGAAAGTTGTTTTCATTGCACTGAGCAGTAATTCTTCTGGTCTGATATACATGAGGCATTTCAAAATATGTGCTGTATGCAAACTCTTCTTTTGGAGCCATCAAAATTCAAACCAAGAAAGAAAATAACTATGCAGGCCTGTTTTATCATCACTGTAGTTTTGGGTACCTCTGGACTCACCTCAAGCATCCCGTGGCATTGTAGAAGATATCAGGGTCAGATAAAACACTTGACTTTGGGTAATCTCGATCTGGCCAGCCAGAGTAAGGGATGAGAACAGCTTCAGTCAGCGTCTGCAGGGCTTCTCTAATCAACAGGTGCTTCAGCTGGTCATTGGAGGACAAATTCCACAGCAAACCTGCAATATCCAAAATAAAACCAGAGTGGCAACAAGAGTCCCCCACAGTTTGAAAGACCTAATCTCAAATTCCTTGAAGTTAATGACTGAAGGAGCCTGCCTAGCACTTGATATTCTGAAGAGGAGCAGAAAGGGGTGATAAGAGTTCACCAGCCCTGATCTGAGGACATGGAAATGGGCCAAAAAATGGGCCACAACTATCCACTTAATTAAAGGCAGATCCCTATATAGTCAGTCTTATGCCTGACTGAGAAGCACAGTTTTCAATGGCTCTGCATGTACATTGCCCATCTGAGCAATCATCTTCTCCACTATCAAACTAATACAAGCTGAACAGAGCTAACACCACCAAGGCCAGTGATCATTCTCCACACTTCCAGGGAGGAATTTGTCCTTTCTGGATGCCTGGCAGGACCAGCTGCACTTCCAAGTACCAAGTAAAGACCAATGAACAGGAGAGTAAATTTGCATGCAAAGGAGGCAGATGGGAGGTACAGAGAGTGAGTTTACAGGTCTTTGGAAATCTGCGGGAAGACAGACCAAGTTTCTCTAACACTTGATAGCAAAATTCTTCATAGGAGGGAAAACTGTTAAACACTGGTTGACTGTTACTGTCCAGACATTTGTGACTAAGCAAACCATTAAGTAACACTATACATCTTGTCTGCTCACTATCTCCAAACACCAAAATAAATCTCAAATATAGTCTTGTATAATTGATCAGCTTTGCTTTTGTTCTATTCGAACAGCTGACAATTCTTTTTAAAGTACTCTTCCCTTGGAAAAAGACATGTATTTCTGCTTTTCACTACAAAGGCTTGCATTGTTTCCCTAGCTTGCTGGTCTAAGTTTCACCGTCCTCCTCCTCCAAACACTGGCAGAGTATTAGTGAATGTTCCTTTCATCAGTTCACAACAAAAAAATGTTTCTTTTGTATCTCCTTACACTTGAATTTAATTACAGCTATTGTGAGCAATAGTAAAATCAAAACAAAAGCCAACCAGAAGCAGCCCATTCCTTTTTCTGGGATCAGTTCTTCAACCCTGAATTCGGGGATGAAAGGAAGAATGTACTTTCCTGAAGGATAAGTAAGGCTTATAGGAAATCAGACATGCAGTCCAGAGGGCATTGGTAAGGGAAACAGGTTAAGTCAGAATGGCACAAATGCAAGGGCACAAGGAGAGAACATCATATTAAAAGGAACAAGTGCATTTTGAATTACAGACAGATATCTAGAATAGAATTGTCAGAACAGAATTTGAGATGTTGCTCACATGGTAAATCTTCCAAGAAAAATCCTACCTTTACCCACAGGCACTGTCTCGCTGGGTTTAGAAGTATTCTCTCAGTGGCATTCTGGGTGTGGAATAATTTGTTTACTTTAAAAAATGTCTTTAGGAGTGGGCTCTTTCCTTGCAGCTATGCTATAATGTATTCATAGGGGCATAGTTTTCCCTTAGATGGTTATTTGGGAAAATGGGTGGGGTCTCCTTTTAAATTTAGATTTCTTTTAATGACAGCTCTGTTTGCGCTGTAATCTTCCCTGCAGGAAAACTTTTCTTTCATTTCTTAGATTTATACTGCACGATAACAAGATCAAGAGGTTAGATACTCCCTGGAGGCTCATCTGGCTTACCTTCAAAAGCTAATCTTTTTTGTTTTTTTCATGCCACAGCCATTTTACTTTCTGTTCCTCAGCATGCTCTCCAAATACTAAAAAATGCCATTCCTATCTTGGCTCCTGCATTGTCTCCAAGTGACAACCTCTCCTACTATTCAGGAGTAACCTCATTCCTTTCCTAAGAGAATTGCAAGAAGTTTATTTGTATGTCAAACAATGGACAGAGCCTATGGTTCTTTTTCTTTAATTGTATCAATGATGTTATGAAGCTAGAAAATCCAGTCAATGTGACTTTGAGGAGGTCTCATTCCCCCTAAGAAGAAGTCATATAAACACAGAAATTGAACAGAGAAACCAGGCAGCTATTTTCTGCACATGGGCATTAGGTAAACTGGTCCATGGCAGCTTTCAAACCACTGTCATAAGCACAAAGCCGCTTTGATGGGAGTACTGGGTTGGTGCTTTTTGTGCGTTCTCCTGGGATGCACAGACTGTGAGGCAGGACACAGCACTCGCTATAATCAGCATTTATCTCCATACACTTTCATTGCTTTCAGTCTTTTCACAGGACGATATAAGGTACACTATGTGACTATGCTCAGGCTGTATTCCTCAGCCTGGGTCTTGGTCTGCATCTGCATTTCTGATGTGCCTATGGGAGCGTGTACATAGGGATGAGCAGCTGCAGGTTCTTATGCGTGGTGATATCAATAAAATGGAGTCACATTTTTGATCCTGGGAGATCTCTTGCTTACTTTCCTGTTATTGGCTTTTTTAGGTCCTCTCTGCACTGTGAGAGAGAAAGAAAGAGGAGGGCGGGCCAGTACAACAGGTCAGAAGAAAATACAGGCCATTGAAACTTTCTTAGAGAAGATATGATATGATATGATATGGCTTAATATCAGGCAAGCGTTTGTCTGTACTAACCCTGCTGGTACTAATAAGCCAGTGACCTTAAAGATTAGCTGCTACAGCTGAGATGTATTTATCTCATGTGCACAAGATCATATTTCTGACTGGTGATGAAGCAGTCTCATCTGACTGGGATGAGAAAAACTCCGTGTCTCGGAGTTTTAACTTCCTTCTCTCCAACAAATTCCTTACCTTTGTCTATTTTTGTCGGGTGAAGTGCTTTGGTACCATGCTTCCTACACAGCAGTAGAAACAAAAAGCTTTCCTCTGCTGAGCTTAGACATCTTTATTAATGTGTATCACATGCTTTTGATCCTTGGCAGGAGTCTTTCACCAGAGTTCAGTGTGGTATTATCAGGTACTAAGATTATTTTACTAATCTCTTATGGGTGAAGACATTCAGCTAATTATCATATCACCCATTTGGAAGTCTCTAATTTACAGTCAAAGTAGGCAAGTAATAAGTATGATGTGGAAAGACAGATGGGCTTCTCATGCTGACAAGGTGGACCCCAAAGGTTCTGCATTAACCTTTTCCTGGAAGTGTTACAACACTGCAGTGCAATTGCAGGCACAGCTATGATATTCCACTAGTCCTGTAGGAAGCCAAAGGCAAAGCAAGAAGAGAAACAAAACTTGTAGATGAGCCATGAAGCAGATAGGGAAACTGTTGCTCAGCAGGGTTTAACCATTTTGGTAGAAAGGCACTCAGAGGTTTGCATTGTGCTTGGAAAAGCCTTATGCTGAAGCCTTTCTTGGGCTACATAGTCAATCTGTACAGAACAGGAATTCCAGTGTTTTCAAGATATCGCTGTACATGCCAAGATCATCTGGAAGCACTGACCTTAGTAAGCATACACTTAACAGTGACTGTCTACCTCCTGTCTGCAGCCCACTCCTTGCCTGCCTTTGAAGTGTGGCCTGGGAAAGAAAGTGGCTAGAAGCAAAGTTAATATTCTCATAGAAATTCATTCAACCAGGCTGCCCTTTGCCCTGTAGGCTCCTTGCAGCTTGCTAGGGAGCTGGAAGAATTGCTCAAGTGATGGCAAAAAGTATGTCCTAGTGCCACTTTCACCAAGGCACCCAGTGTACTTCCTCCTGACTGCACATTTGGTCTTGGACAAAGTGAGAAATACTTCTGTCTTGGTGTATTTTTAAAGTCATCCCTTGCAACTGATAGGCATGAAAATACGTCAGAGTATTTTGCTTTATGCAAACTACAACATCCTGCTCCATATTGCTTAAATATTTTGTTGGTGTCTTGTATGTTTCGTAAGTAAATATTCACGTTCAATGACAGCAGTAATTGCAGAAAGAAAGTGCCCCTTCATCCATTTTCACGGTGGTGAAGGGGAATATTCACAGTATCTGTATCAGTTATCGTGCACAAACAGTCAGAGGTCTTGTCAGAAATTCTGAAATTGCTAGCAAGAAATGAGCATAAGGTTACTGGACATTGTGAGACCATTTTCACTGCTTCCCTCACTGATGTGTAATAGCACTAAGAGACAACACACTACACAATATGTTACTAAGTGACCCAATTCTGCATCTGATGAATGTGAAAAACTTTAAAACACTTTAATGTTGCAGAGCTGTAGAACTGAGCCAAAAGAGGCAACAACACAAACCTTTGTTCTCCAGCTTAGGGAGCACAGTATTTCAAATACCTAAAAGAATGCAGAATTACAGAAGGTCTAAACGTGCTTTTGCTTCAAGGCAGGGCTGCTTGACACCTTCTGTATCTTTTCAAGCACTGTTATTTTAATAGCTTGTGTTCCTGGTATCTTTAAAGATCACTTGAAATAAATCCCCATTTATTTATTCATAATGTTTTCTTCCATTCATAAAATATAAGCCTGGTCCTCCTTTGCATGCTAACTAGAATGAATGCGGGTCTCAAGTGGTTCGACTTCCTAGAGACACACTATGGTCACACACGAGTGCAGGGTTGAAGTGGTGGGCATTTCTTAGCTGGCTGCTCCAAAGCCAAAAGGGCAGTAACCACAGGTTTCTTTATGAGTAATGGTGGACATTTCCTCCCACCATTCCTTCTGCTACATCCATGTACAACAAGAGGTGCCATATGGGGTTTCTGACCCAATGGGCTCTTCCTTAACAATTGCAATGGGCCCTACTCATTTTTAACAGTTCTTCCTCAAGGACATTGGAAATAAAAGGATGAGAACATAAGCCCAGCAAAGACTGAATCCAGAATGCAGGTCACTCCACTGACGGTGCTGTATGATCTTTATGGTCAAATGGATGTCCTGTAGGAATACTCTCCCACACAGAAAAGAAGCACAGTGTTGCTGTGGCAGTGTTTTCTGCTTGTCACAGATCTGAGAAGACAGACTCTGGGGTGTAAACAGCTAGGAGTGAGAGAGCTCAGAGTAGAAATTTGGGACAGTAGGGTTTGGGGGAGTCGGGCACCCACTTTCTATCCACAGCACCTGACAGTTCAGGGGGACAGTCTTCAACAACGAGCTCCCAGTATGCACTGGCAGTATAGTGTCAAAAAGTGAGGGCTGAGCTGCTGCATAAGTCGTGGGCATTAATTATGGTCCCAGGCACCTCTGGGACTGCTCCAATCACTGCTTGGTTCTAAAGAAATTGCTATTTGGAACCTCACTTTCTTTTCCGGTGTATCAAGGACTTTAAGCTTCCTGCAAACAAACAGACTCATGTCATTTCTGAAGAAGCTTTAAGAGGGCACTTTTCAGTTCCTAGTGTCTTCTTACTTTCTTAAGGACTGGTCTTGAGTAAGGACCTTGGAATTTCACCCTAAGGGAAAAGCTTAGAATAGGTGACAAAATTCTTGCATTTAGTCACTAAACATTGGCCTAAGTAAACAATCAGGTACCTCACATGGAAAGCTTGTTCCACTTAACGCTTCATGCTTGACTGCACAGAAAACACTACCTGTTATTTGCTTTTTAGTCTCTACATCCCTGGTCTGTTGGAGTACTCGGAGCAAGAGTGGGATTCCTCTCTGCTCTGACACTTCCAGTTTGTTGTCATTGTCCTCAAACACCAAGTTTCTCAGAGCACCACACGCTGCTCGCTGAATGTCCTCATTCTGAACGTCTAGAAGCTGTAAAAGTTTCGGGATACCACCAAGTGAGAAAACCTGTGAGGAAAACAAAACACAGCAGAGAATAGTTAGGTACTGTAAATGACAAACTCCACCCTCCCCCCAGAAAACCTTTAAATAGTCATAGGGACTTTCTTTGTTTGCTCCTATTTGAAAGACTTCAAGCACAGATCATCAATCATTTGGACATGACTGTTAACTTCTGGGCTTTCACAGTTAAAATCCACAACTAAGGGAGGCATCATATTTTAATAATTAATGTAAGAGAATGAAACTAAATCTCTTCCAGCTTTGCTGCAGATTTATACTCTCTGACAAGACATTTAATTGATCTGTATTTTAGCTTCCATGTTGGTGAAATGGGTATTTGAGATTTAACTCTGGAACATTTATAAACTGCTTTGAGATTTCTGGATGTAAAATGTTCTGATGTGCCAAGTTTGCTTTTTTTCCTCAGCAGCCAGCCTGATGGAAAGACAGTATTTTTCTCTGTTAACTTTTGTGCATGTATTGAAAGTGTATTAAATAAGAATACTTTTTACTTAGTACTTCTTATCTGTGACATACTGAGAAAAAAATAGTAAACTAGTAAACTTCAAAATGTATACCATTAAACTTTGTAAGCTAGTTAACCACTGAACCACCCACATTTAACAAAGACTACTCTTCAGTGTCTAATTCTTTAGAAAATAAGGTTTTGGCCACAAATGAATGAAGAATCAAGATGTTATTTTACCGCAGCTGTACGGAAATAAATAGTTTCCAAGTTCTACATGTTGTGGCAAATGATGAATCCCATATGAGCTGTGATGTGGCATAAGCAAGCCTTGGCTCATTTAGGAATGAGTTTCCTTGTGTAGAATCAACAGCATGTGAAAGACTTAGAAATCTGATACGACTGTTTGGAGTAGTCCAGAGTTTAATGATAAAGAGAATTCAATATGACCATCAGGTGTTGGAGACATGAAGAAATGAAATGTAACAAAGCCTTTTGCCCTTCATGCCCTGGCAAACTACACTGCCTGCCTGCCTTTCCTCTGATTTTGTTGTACAAAAGGCACAGTGTCTTGCTGCTGCACTGCTGACCTGATTCCCCTGAGTCAACAATCATGTAGATACTAAAAGAATGAAATACAGAAATATCTATCTTGAGGTAAGTGGAGCATAGAACAGGCTGAAGGCACATTGACCTATTTTACTAGAGTAGATAAGCCCTTTTGACACCAATACCATAGCTGGTTGTTTTTTTAAAAACATTTATGCAGACTTTCTGTTGATAATTTTAAGTGGTTTATAACTCTTCTAAAAGAAGTAGTGCTATTTTGACCTAATGTGCAGAGGAGAATTTACAAAAACTAGGGATTGGTCTGTCTAAATTTTCATCAGTAGACAAAAATTCATCAAAATACTGTAAGACCATAAGTTCACAAGAAAAAGAAAAGCCAGTAGACCCACTACCAGGTATCAGGGAACAAAACATTGGGAAACAAAGCATCAGGCTGAAAGACTAAATGAGGAAACAAGACAATGCCAATGTGAACAAGTCTGATGGGCACCAAACAGAAAAACTCAGCTATGATGTGTGGGATAGACAGAAAAATAGAAGAAGGCTTCAGGCTGACTGCTCCAATTTGAACTTTTACTCATCCACTTGTTTTTCAGGGAAGCTGCCTGAGAGAGGTCTGAATAATAAACCACCTTCAAACATTCAGTTCTGAAGCTCTGTCCTCAGACTGAAAGTAAGGCTGCTAATTGTACTGGTGGTTTTTCCCAAAACAGACTTTGATCTACTGTGAAGCAAGTTAAAACTACCAAAGGACTGAATGATGTTAGGCTGTCAGTGAACTGGACTGCATATACATGAACATGGAGGTAAGGCTGAGATTATGTATGAATAATACCAAGCAAATTACAAAACAAAGCAGATGTAAGAATTTTTTTTAAGTGGTTGAACAACCACCTTACACATTAACGTACAGAACTGTTCAGCAAGAGAGCCATAACTGTGTTTGACAGTGAAATTTTAAAAAAAGGGAGAACAGAGTATTTTTAATATTCAAAAAACTTTCAAAAGACTTAACAAGTCTCTTGTAAGAGACGTACAAAATTTGGTTGATCCAAACAATTTATTAGTGCATTTGTGCAGTCCCAGCAAGTCCTTACTAGTTTGGCTAATCCATAGGCTGTATTAACACTTTGTGCAGTCCTAGCAAACCCTGAAGCTTGGATAACTTTGCACTGTACTCCCAGAGTTTTGTTTTCTGGGATATTTCTGTGCCAATGGTGTAAGAATGCCAGTAAAAAAAGAGAAAGGATCGATTATATTGACAGAATGTTCAGACTTTATGACTTACTCGTAAAGGATGAAAGAATTATGTTCACTTAGCCTGGAAAAGAGCAGATTAAGTGGATATACACTTAGCAGCCTTAGCACATATGTGAAAAATCACTACAAGAGGGACAGAAAAAAAGACACCTTTCTCCATATCCATGAATCAACTCAGTTTGCAAAAGGGAGACTTAAGTTATACTTTAGGAATATCTGGTAAGGGTAGGAAAGCTCTTTGACTGCCTGCAGGAGCTTGTGGGTTCCTCAGCAATGGGATGTTTTAAAAGTTGGTCACAAACATCTGTAATTAGAGATGGTCTGGGTGAATTCTTACCTTACATTTCTATGTCTCCTATCACAAAATGCTAAAGACCAAATTTTTGCTAGCATAGACCAGTGACTTTTCACAGATTTGAAAAAATCTGCAGCAAAAGCCATCAGTATATTTTAGAGAAAATATTCAACATCAGTATCCTGTAAGGTTTCTTGGAGTGCCTTTTTTTTTTTTTTCATGTTGGCATACAGTGCCATACAATACAGAAAGTAATTTGCTCTACCTGATTGTAACTGGCATAAAAATAATTACTTACTCTTCTTCTGGCATCTGCTTTCTGGAAGCACTCATGCTGTATGAAAGTCACTGCAGCAAGAATCCTAGGTGTGGACTGTGTATTTTCACTCTTCAGTATGCTCACTGCACGCTCCAGAGTCATCTCCCCTTCTGGGCTCCTTAAAAGTATAGACGGAGGAAATATAGTGAAGCAAGACTGCAGAAAAATCATCATTTAGCCTGTGAAATTTCTTTTAATGCTAGGATTTTTGTATTTTCCAAGTAACTTTAGCTTTTCTTAGCAAATTATTCCCTTTCCAATAGCAGAAAATATTATAAAAGCTTTAAGAGATACTAATATTCTGGGTGAAGAGAAAATTATAAATGGAAGTGTTGCAACAATGAGATGTTCTGAACAAAGCAAGCCATGCTTCAAATTATAAAAACAAAATGGAAACATTGGTGGATGAAAGACTAAGATCCAAAGAAGGCCATAACCAAATTAAAGTGTCTTTTACTTATCACAAAGATACCTTGATGTTTTCCTCACTAATGTGATGATTGCTTTTTTATAATTGTTTTCATGCCTTTCTTCAGTTTCAGTCCCCAGGCTACATATATGCAGGGCTCAGTACGTGCTTTTTTTTCAAGTGTATAGAGGTTGTTCTAGTTTGAAATACATGGGTAAAGCCTTTTTCAGGTGGGACAAAATAAAAACACCACTCATTAAATTGAGTATGTACATTGCCTCAAGTCGGATTAAAAACATGCATGGCCATTTTCCTCCCAAATTCCAGCGTGTTTGCTGTGTTAGACAACCATATAAAAAACTAGAAAGAGAGGTCACCAGACCCATTTTTTCTCCAGTAAATGGAACGTAAAACAATTCATGGCACAATCAGGTGCATTAGCTCTTGGACAGGTGGTTATGCTCCCCAGCCTTTTTATTTACTTTTTTTTTTTCCAAATACTTCCCACCCAGAGGAAAATAA
This sequence comes from Anarhynchus alexandrinus, assembly GCA_008711295.1. Lineage (NCBI taxonomy): Eukaryota > Metazoa > Chordata > Aves > Charadriiformes > Charadriidae > Anarhynchus > Anarhynchus alexandrinus. Next base: position 1,576,862 of record VUYV01000028.1, read on the forward strand.
AGGAAAAACCAAAACAACAACAACAGAAGTGGAAAAGACCATGAGAATTCTATGTTTTTAAAAAAAACCCACAATTTTGTAGAACCAGATCCCAGGCTGGCCAGACAGGGATGAGAGAGTAGTCTGAGAACCACAGTGAAACAAGTAGTTATTGGCAATAACTCCTTGCTTCAGAGCTACCAGAATCAGAATGGTTTACTTGATAATCATCTCAGTAAATGCATCTAAAATTAAAAATTTTGACAGTTCTGAGACTGTCTCAATAGTGGACTGACAGGAGTGAAAGAGCCTGGAAGTCCAGGCTTGCCCAGAATGGGCTGCAAAGAAGCAAGGTAGACAAACCAGGCAGAAATCAGACAGATTTCTCACAGGGAGTCTTGCTACAAATGTATTGAAATCTGATTCTTTTCCCCAAAATATTTATGATGAAAGTCACTGCAGCAAGAATCCTAGGTGTGGATTCTAGGAGAGCTAGGTCTCACTAGCTCTAAGACAAAAACGGATTTTGCTGGAATTTTTCCTGCCAGCCACACTGTAAATCAACATCTGCTGCTTGCTTTCACTAAGGCAAAAGACAATTAGTATGGATGCAAGGACAGCAAAAAAATGAAGAACAATTTTGATGCACCTGTTGCAAATGAAATTATACTCCTGTACACTGAGGTCTCCACCTACTTTTATATTTCCCTTTGGCATAAATCATGTTATTTCTTGTCTTCTCCCTCCTCTGAGTTAGTGTTTTGAGCAAATACGCTGCATCTATAGGTGCTGAGACATGCTTGTGCAGACAAAGATGAAATGAAGGTGACAGCATGTTAAGGATGTCACTGGAGAGGTTAAATCAAAGTGAAATTAGACAGAACTATGGTTAGTGTCTCTAGTGCCCTGGGCTCTGGTCTGGTAATGCTTACAGCTTCCATATTTTCAGAACCTGGATTTAAAACAAAGTAGCTACTGAGTTACTCTAAGTTGCAAGTCAGATGTACTGATCAGAAACCTACTTAAAGGTCTTGAACAATGAGTAATGGAAAAAAGTCAGATCATATTTCTTCTTACTCTCTTTTAAATGCAACAGAAGAACAGGCTTTTCAAGCTTGGGTTTTAGTCAGGTTTCTTATATCAATAAGGTTTTTGTGACCATGTTATATACGTGCACATGTGAGCATTCCTACCTGACTGTTAGTCACTGCAGTAACTTTGGAGCCCTTGGACCAAATTCAGTTGCCTTCTACAGAGTGGCGGACATCTCCGATTTTTAAAATTGGGAGTCATTTCAGTGACTAACAGCAGAGAAGGACCTTATCCATGCACTTTCCAAGGTCAAGATTGCTGCATGAGCTGATTCCTCATGGGACACCAGAGAATCTACGTGGGAACTCAGCCTCAGGATACCAGGGATGTCCCAGAGTAGTAAAGGTCCATCAGCAGTCACTGCCAGGCTGAGAAAAAGGCGTGTACAGCCAGAGACCAAGTTTCTAAGTGCTGGGTGTGTAGATCTGCACTGAGACTGAGAGCAGCGTGCCATTCACCAGAGTTGGCCCTTCATGGCTGATACTCCATCACGTGCAAAAATCCTTCTCTCCTGTTGTGCACTGCCACACTAGGATTGCTCCTCATTGGACAAAAAGAACATTCACTGACGTTTTATCTGACAGTAATAAAGGATGCAATACAATCTTTGACCTTCAATGGTATTCATAAAGTTGCAGCATCCCAACTTTTGTCAAAATAGAATTTGATGCAATGATTCCATCCTACCCTCAAAACATTTAAAGGCAAACTTAAGAGCCACGTGGCTGATTAGCATGTGTAATGACAACAAATGGACATTCAGACGATGGTTGTTAAACAGAACAATGATTTGACAAGTTCGGACTTCACCTTAATTGCCAGAATATAACATTTTTGAGATATATACACTGTGTTGTCTAATCATTTTGTGACAGCTCTCAGCACATTTAGAGGTCAGATTCTGTGAGCAGCTGTTTCTCAGACAGCTTCAGGTTGAATCTTTCTCTCTCCTAAGCCCTTGATATAAGGATGCCTTTAACTGCGTCACTTTACCAGAAGAAACAGATATAGCACCTCTATACTCTGATTTTTCTACTTTGATTTCACAGCATGAACTAATTCTTCTACAAAAAGTTTGAAAATGCTTCTATATACCTTTCAAATGCTATACACAGCTAGCCCACTATTTCTCTTTAACCTTACACAACTATTTTAGATTATTTTAATTAACCTTGGAAAGACCTAAATTGAGATTTACATACAAAAGTACAAATTTCTAGAAAAATCAAATTACTCAGATAACAGGCTTATCTTTTTTCCCTCCTTCCATTACTAAGGGAGCAATAGGGAAGGGAGCAATACATCAGATAATGCAACCTTAAAATCAAAGAGGATGGGAAATGACAAGAAATGTGAAACTCTCTACTAACTTCTTAAACTGAGAAGTCTTGTCAGAAGAAATTATTGTACTACTGGTGGAATGATGGACTTAAGTGAAATATCTCTGATTTGACAGCAGTGTATACCCCAAAGCAAAATGTCATCTATTAGGTTTTAAATAATTAATTCTACATTAATCTGTGCAATAGCTAGTTGTGGATGAACCAGAATGTAATACAACCAAAACAGGACTTCTGCACCAAGCCCTTCCAGTGACAAGAATTACAAGGGGAATTATTAAATCTGTAGTTTAGACGTCTGAAAACAGTCATAATGTATGTAGATATCATATACACGTTAGTACATAAGCACATGTAACAAATACTGAGTTCAGTCAGCTAAAATGGCTATAGTTTCTTCCTCATCGTTTAAGACTCTAGTGGTGCAAATCTCTTGTGGAATTGTACCTTACATGCTGCTTTTCACCATTCTCTTCACTAATATATTTTACAGAGACTTTTTTAAACTTTGGGTAGAATAAAGAGCCCCTCATTCCCCCAAAAACCTGGTTATGAAACTAAAGTAGAACTTCAGATATTTGAAAATCTAAACAAGATACGTACAAGTAAATTAAATAGTCAGAAGTACTGAGATAAACTACATCTGTAAACATCTGCAGAAAGAACTTTAGAAGCTTTCACAGCACTTCTGATTGTTTTCCTCTGTAATTTCCAGCAAAAGCTGAGCTTAAAAACTGGCATTTAAGGAATTAAGCTGTCAAAAAGATTTCCATTAGGTCACAAATCTTCCACCTGGAGATCAGCATGGTCTCAAGCAAGCCACTTGCACAATGACTGAACATAGATGTTTACATCTGCAGGTATGAAAAACAACACTTAGGTTGTTGTTTGTGCAGGCAGACAACCAGACTCCAGTGTCTACACCTGCAAAAGAAGAACCAAAATTGCTCCTACACAAAATTAAATATCAAAATTGCTGGTTGTGGCTCAGAAACACGCTCAAGAATGTGCTTAAAGTTAAGTAAATGATTAAGTCAATGGGATATATGCCTGTTTGTAAATTGCCTTACTGAGAAACAAAGTCCTCCCAGGTACCTATTTTCAACATCACTACTCCTAACTCTTTAGCTGTTGTGAGCTCTCAGCTGTTTTTTCTGGACTTACTTGCTGTAAAGACTGAATACATAAGACTCACATGTTTAATACCAGATCTCTTAACTCCTGCATCACCAAGAGATGAAAATTTCAATCCAGATCAGGTGTGGGAACAAGACCACATATCTTTGCAAATCTAGTCATAACACACAACATGTAGTTGATGACAGAAAATACCTGACCTGTACATAGTAGTGACATCAGATGATGCCTCATCTCACACAGTAGCAAATTTAGAAAAAGAAGAAAGATCACCTTCAGAAAAATGAACTTAACAGCTACACAGTTATGGAAAAAGAGACATTTCTTAATAACACTATTATAAATTACACCATGTTTAACTTACATAAGAAACCTTGGAATCCCATTTGGATTACAAAAAACCAACAGAAACCACAATAAACAGTGCAAGTAACCATCTCCAGTTTACCAAGTGGTTTGTTCTGTCCATTGAACCTTAACAGCTCTGGAAACAATCAGAATTATTCTAAAATGAACAAAATATTCACTCCTGAGGGGAATGTCAGTACTGACAAATATTCTCTTTTGAAAATAGAACAGATTTTAGACATTCTAAAATCTTGTCTGGAACAGAATTTCAGGGGGAAAAAAAAGGAATGCTTCTAAGATTTTAAACAATTTTCCTGAAGTCTGAGAGCAGCTTTGGAAATTTCTTCCATGGAGCTAACAGGGCTTCAGATAGCATCCTCAGAGCATGTAGGATCTCATGGTAGTGAGAAGTTCTGGAGTCCTGAGATTCAGAGCAGTTTATATTTGTTCTAGGGATGGATGGTGCTACAGAGCTAAGAGAAATTTCTGCCTGTGTTTTAACTGAAGTTTACCAAAACTAAAATGTTTCCTTGAAGCCATGAAGGATTTTTAACTAGAAATTGTCAATCTGTCAAAAGCTGCTTCACTGGTTGATTTCTGACCTGTTCTCATGAGAACCAGTGCTGAAATCATCTGATCTCTTATTAACACAAAACTTGCCAATGGCTTACTGTGTATTGTGACTTAGGTCGTAAATTACTCAGTGCCTACTTCATGTCTCCTTATAAAATTGATTAACTCTTGGCAAAAAGGGGTCCCAAACCTAAGCAGGAGGTGTGGAACCTGCAGTATGTACATAACAGGTACACTTTTTCTCCCTTTCCTCTGTTGCTCTGGAAGTGGACTTTTAAAATCAAACCTACTTTCTGCATCCTCTGCACTTACATTTCATACACTGTGTTGGCAGCTGACCATAAGCTGTCAGTTCACGTTCTCTTTTTAAACAAACAGGTTCCTTTCAGCTGTGACACCCCAGAACCAAAGCAGGTCCTGCATTGTGCTTACCCTAGCTGAGATCCATTGATGGTGACTTGTTCACTCTGCAGGAAACCATTTCTCCCTGCTGCTGCCACAGCAGCTGTCAATGGCATCCTCTTCCCATCTGTTTCTGCAGCAACACTGTTTACTGAAGCTGGCTGGGAAGCTTCCCTCCTGGTCTGTGTGCTTCTGAAAGTAGTGTGGTACCAGCTGGACCTTAAAGATTGCCGGTTTTGAGACCCCAAACGGGAAGCAACTGGTGATCGCACTTGTCCCATTGCACTGCCTGAGGTTAGGTAGTTCTCCTTCTCCAAAAGGTTGGTCATACTGCGACTGTTGCCTGCTTGATGGTACAGTGGTACAGTGGGGCTGGGGTAGACACCATCAAGGACGGCATCATTAACAGCCCCCATCTGGGAGTGTCTCTTAAAAGAGCGTCCCCCGTTCACTGAATCACGAAGAGTGTAACCAACAATCTCAGACCGAGCATATCTTGGTGGGACAGTCCCACTGGATCTCCTGCTATCTCCATGCCTCATGGAGAATCCAGTTGATATCCTTCCATCATAGTGAAAATCATTGGAAATAGATACCAATCTTTCAGGACCTCGCTGGGGTGAAACCTCTAGTCTCTTCAGAGGCTGTCTTTGAGCTCTCTCTTCCATCGTCTTGTAGGTAACCCTTGTCCCCCAGCCATTTGTATAAGAGGATGGTGAGGCCACCTGTTCAAGGGTGCATAAAAGAACAGCAGTCACAATAAGATCACAGCATTTAGGATTAATAGCAAAGAAAGCAAACCAAAAAAAGTAAAGATAAAAATTCTAAGGTCTGCTATCAGAATCAGAAAACAAAACGTGAACATCACCAAAATTGTGTATTAAATAGGATTCTGCAGCACTTTTTTGTATCTGCCTAATGAAGGCAGGAAGAAGTACAGTCTAAACATTAGGAGACAAAGTCTAAGCATCTAGTCTTCTGTCATTAACTCAAAATAGATGCATAAGTCAATTATGCCTGGTACCTTTCTTTGTGTCTTCAAGATTCTTACTGTTTATGTGCCATTTGGGCCCTCTCCAATTTTTCTACCTTTTTCTTATGCTCTAAATTGGACATCATCTACTTTATTCAAGACCTTTCAGAACTCTATCAACTTGGGAGACTGTCTGGCCTTGAAATAAAGGAGTCATGGCCCAATTTTTTAAAAATCAGTAAGCACAGTGGCACCCAGCCATAAATCAAAGCCCCATATATTCTATTTCCATATTGTATTAAAGTTTTGTAATATTAAAGGCATTTTTTAAGGTAAACTAAGAAGCTTACACAAGTTATTAATTGAAGGCACAGTGCTTAGCAGACAGCGGCCAAACTGAAATCCCTTGATTTCACTGTTGAGGAGTTACTGGAGGTGATAATCAACTCACAAAAGGAGTAAAGGTCGCTGAATCTAGTAGGCTGAGGCAAGGATCATTGGATATATCTGTTTATTCTACAGAAGCTATGCAATGATATCTTTATCTTTTGTTTGGGGATCAGGAAATTAATGCTTTTGTGAAATACTAGATCTTGTGGCTTTTTCTGGCTTTCACACAGGACAAACAGTCTCTCTCTCCTTTTATTTTTTAATTCTTTTTTTTTTTCCCTGCCTGGAAAACTGTAGTATTTTCTTGTGGTTCCTATGTCAGCTCCAGTTTTCCTCTTGTTGCTCTCTTCTAGAAAGAAGAGATTCACATCAAATATTAAGGACTGGGTGATAGGTGAGAACAGAGGATAGGAGGACAGAGAAGGAAATGTATTTAAGTAAATGATTCTAACTCTACCCATACAGAGCCAGAGCTGCTTCATTAACTGGCCAGAAGATGGGCTATTTCCTTTAACAAGAATAACCATTCTTGAGTAATTTAAAATTAAGAAAGAATTGGCATCTATGTATACAGCTATTTATTAAGTAACTATTTCTGTTTCCAAGCTGAATTGGTTTCAGTTTACTAATGTTGATCATGCAGCAGAGTTGCTATTGAGCTATGTGTTGATTTCCAAATCGTATGGTTACTCCCTCAAGTAGGTTGATACCAGTTATGAACTGTGTCACAAACCCTGCAGAAAACCAATTATTTATCTTAGCATGCAGACCATGAACCCAAGAAAAGCTGGTCAAAATAACAAGTGAATTTATGATTAGACAGTTTAGAAACACCACTGTACTGCAAGAACTGTACTGCTGAAATTCTTGTAATGCTAAAACAGGTTACAACAGGATTATTTTAAATGATAAGGAACACTCTACCTGTCATTGTGGAATTAAAGCAGTGTTTTCCTTTGGTTTTGGATGCTTAATTCCCTAACCTCTTTCATCACATTCCCAGCTCCTACTCGTCATTCGTTACCCCATGGGATTGCTGGACTTCCTCTAGCAAACTCCACCTGTTTGGCTGGGTGAGTGGCAGCGTGGCCTCTGGCCACTTTGGGCTATTGATGTTCTGCTGACTGCCCTGCTGCCTGGTGGGACGGATAAAGATCTGACTTGTCACAACCTTTGCCTTAGTGGAGTGTTGATAGAGTTTTTCATTTTCTACCCTGATGCAAATTCTCACAAAACCAATAGGATTGCAGAAAGTCCATCTGTACAAATTAGTTGAATTTAGCCACTAGGCTCAGAAGTCACCAGAAGGGGGAAAAACGTTAACAAATCTTGGTTGTAAAGACCTACTTTTTTAGAAATCAGGCTTTAAAAAGCAAACAAGCAAGTAAGCAAACCTTGAAACACCATCTACATGCTACTATTTGTGGTAACAAAAAGGATAAACTCTGCATGTGATATTATATTTATTTCTATTCGTTGCCTTCTTTTCCTCACCTGGTTTGACTGATAATATGAGAAACCATAGGGAGTTCTTGGTGCAAAATCATTTTCAGTAACGCCCATGTTATAGACACGCTCTGGAACACTGGATGCACGGTGCAAACTGCCTGTAACCAAAGACTAGTGTTAGTAAGATTTTAACACAACAATATATTGTTATAAAGGATGATTTACAGTACTAGGGAAATTTCCCAGTCTGCACTGCCATTAATACATATAAGCCAAAAATCAGACAGGTAAATGATGGAAAGAGGTTTGCATTCAGTGTATCACATTAAAAAAAAACATGGCTAAGCAAAGCTTTCTGAGGACACAAGCCATTTTTTTCAGTTTGCTATTTATTTTACTTAAGGCATATTTTTAACTTTTAGAAGCCTTGTTGTTCGTGTAGCTATTTAATGAAAAATGTTTTAACATAGCAAGCTGATATTTTAAATTTTCCAGATAATGACAGATTATTAAGTACTGAGAAAAGGTATCATGGAACAGCTATTAAGAACACTTATTTTCCACTGTAACCACTTTGAATATATATGTATGGTTTACATTACAGGCTGACATGCAAAGTACACAATAAATTAAAATATTGTAGCTGTAGATTGCAGATGAGAAACATGGGTTGATGCACATACCTCTGTTACTGTGCACCCTACAGATGCAATTTTCACAGTGTACCACTGTAAATAAATAGCGTACACTGAATATAGACGGTTTATTTGATAGTTGTCTACCTCAATGGCTGATGTTTCTTCTCCCATAGGTGCTAGTTTAGTGATAATATATTGTAGCAAGTAACGCTTCACTAATCTTCTCAGTGCTTCACCCAAAGAGCACAAAGAGTCCACGAACAAATTCCATGGCTTATGAAGGCACATGGCATATGATGCTGTAAAGTAGGGGTGTTTAATGACACTTCAAATCTGCACCGGAAAGGTTCACTTATCCTACAAATAATGTAGAAGATCTATAGTGTGTCTGCTCCAATTCTTTCATTCCATGACCCAGCTTTGAAAATAGAACAGTGCATTGTGATTAGTTCTTTCATTAAAACTGCATTCTCCTTTTAATTAAAAACAAACCAACTAAAAACTTCAGGCTGTTTCTTTTTCATTGTTACAATGCATTTTCAAAGAAAAAGTGCTTCTATTAATTTTTTTTTTTTTTAAAGCAACAGATACTGCTGAAATAGTTATTCATGAGACTCCTGTGTTACTATGAGAATCTGCATATAGGAATATAAATAACACAGGTTATAACACAGACAGGTTTAAAGAAGTGAAACAGAATTTGAAAGCAAGATATACCTCAAATCAGTCACAAATGGCGCCAGTGTGTGCTGCAGAAGTTTAGGCTGAACAGATAACAGTGGTCAAAAAAGAAGTTATTTGGCCATGAATTTTCAAAATAGCAGGTATTACCTGAGATACTACAAAAAGAAATCTAAAGAACCAATCATTAACTTGGTCAAACTGATGAAGTCTCCACTTGTAAAAATAGTAGGAGTTGTATGCCCATGGGAATTCAGGTGCCTGCTGGGATTTTTGAAGCAGCAAGCATATGTGTGCTAAATAGCTGAGGCTTTCACTTCGTGCAGTTAGACTCAGTGCTCTGTTAGGTGCATGTGGGTACCCCTAGGAACTTCAGTAGTCCCATATCCTTGATCCTTAGTGTCTGTAGGTAGTAAAGGGCTTGACAAGAATGAAAATAAACAAGAGACTCATGTAACAACAAAAATTTATGAATGATTCTCACTCACACGTAGCTACCTGGATATGTTCAAACTTGTGTATAATATAATACAGTATAATACAATACAATATAATAGCAGACTGCAATAATTTGAGGCCAAATTCAATCATACTTTGCAGTTATTTTGCTTATTTAATCATACTTTCCAATTCTTTCATTTTGGCCATGAGAGACAGATTTAAACATGTATCAGGTGATTTGTTAAGACACATTCACGATAACTGCGTCATGAGAGTGGAATGATGCAGCTTGGTCAAACTCATGATTTGGATTGTAATAATTCCTTTGTGACATTACAAGGTTACTGTAGCCCAAGGGTTACCCAAGTACATGAGAAAGCAGGAACAGGAAAACATTGTTTTATAGTGCAAAAAATTCCTGCCAATGTACACAGACACCCAAAATCTACGAATTCATATAAATCTCTCATTTGTGTGATATAATTCCTATATCAATGTACCATTTCAGGTGCCCAATAAGACTCCATCTTAGCCTATAATCTGTGCCTGCTTTTTAAAGATTTGTTTTATTCATTGCTGCTTATTAAAGTACTTTCATATAGTAGGACTTTAAATACATATACATATACATTTCTGTTTCTTTATAGTTAGCATTTTTTGTCCAGTTTACTTTACTTAGTGAAAAATGACTCTCAGTTATTTAGCTAGTCAGGGCATAAAGACCTTTTGAGCAAGTAATCTGTGCATGTTTTCGGTAACTCTAAACTCCTTGTCTTTACTAAAAAAACAAAAAAGGAGGATAAATTAAAATAACAAGGCTGTCCAGGAACTAGTTGAGGATAAACTACATATCTAACAGTTCTCTCTTTGCAAAAGCAAAATACAGTCAACCAGAAACTGCAACACTCAGTTATCTTCAAGTAGTCCTCTTCTTTTAGCCTTCAGTCTCCCTGTGAAACTATCTGTCAGTAAATATTTTTCTCTTTCAGAGATAAACACAGTATATGTTAGCTTATGGAATTTCACTTTGAATTTACAGTATCTCTTGCTTGCTCTTAGCACATAAGTAAATTATTTTGCCAGCATTTTACCTGTAGATTTATTTGGTAGGCATAAAATGTCTTTTTTACTGTGCCAAAAGCCAGTGTGTTAAAGGAAAAAGTGGTAAATAAAATGCTGTGTCTTTCCATTAGTTATGAGATGCAGAATAGGTGATCTGATCAAAACTTGCCTCTGTCAGTGAGGCTCCCTTCAGCTTATAATAACCATACTAAACCAACCTACATGTTTTTCACATCTTTCAGATTTGCCCAGTATTACATTATTCAAAAATCATTAGGCAGTTCTTATACCAGTGCACTGTTTTTTAAAAAAAAAAAAAAAAAAAAAAGCCATGACCGATGATTTTTTTTTAAATTTTATATTACGGATTCATTTACTGTTAGGATTAATATTTTCTAACCGTGAGACTCAGTGTTTTACGTCTCACAAAAACTTTCTCTTCAGAAAATATGCACACGATTCAGTTACTCATCCACAGGGGCCAATGCTATTTGAGAGGCCGTAGGATACCACACTTGATTTCCAGCAGCCAGTCAAGAAAAGGACTGGTGTCCTACAGGCCCTGCATCATGTCTGTCAACCCATGAGGATATTTTGGAAAACTCAGGCATCTCAGACAGCAGCAGACACCCATGTGTGGGCAGCTGAGTGGAACCGTTTATCACAGTCTCCCCTCTCCCCTGTCAGTATGAACTGAAGCAGCTCAGGAACGCTTTGGATGCGGTCAGGAGGAAAGCTAAATCCCTTTGCTCTTCTCCACACTTAAAATAAAAGCTGTACAAAAATCACCTGATATCACAACAATTCTGACAAAATTTTGAGATCTGACAAAATAATCAGACTATCAGGAGGGAGATTGTACAGATAACTGAGGAAAAAATCCCATCCTTATTCACAGAGGCTCTTTGTGAGCCCTCTTTGCTCCCCTGGACATGACAGGTCCAACATCTCCAAAGGCCTTGAACGTTCCTCCCCAGCAATCACTGCCTATGGCTGCAGACAGATCAATCTCCTGTTCTCTCGGCTTGCAAAAATAACAATGACAAGAGGCATCTCTAAGATATATGATATATGAAAAAGACAATTGTCCTCCATTAAGGAGTTAGATGTATCAAATTCCCCTTAAATCATGTTCAGTGTTAACTCTCAGTTGAGTCTTTTTCAGCGCTTTTGTATTTGAATGGTTACCATAAAAGCCAAATTTTGGCTTTAAACCCCACTGCAGGCATCAATGTAGCTGTACCCTGTACACAGATGTCTATTAAGGACTGCAATATTTTCATGCATCCTGAGTGCCCACCTACTGCGTATCTATCGTCCACTCTTGCTCAGGGCAGGTGGGTGATTACATCCACAAGAGAGACTCATAAGTGCTCCTGGACTGTCATCTTTTAATCCTTTTTTATACTCCACCACTCACGATGGACTGAGACGGTGACATTTAAGAATGGCATATCAAAAATTTCACTGAATCACTTCATCTAGAGATCAAAGAGACTTCTTTTTGATCATGCGCCTTCATCACTCTACCAGTACATGCCTGGTCCCAAAGGAGTTTTTCTAACATTTTTTACTTTGTGCCAGTCAGTACATTTACATAAGTGCTCAAATTTGAGAAAATTTCTTCTGGCTCAGGAAGAAGAGGCGAAGAATTTAATGAAACCAACAACGAGTGGAACTCACTAACAAGGAGTTTTTTCTACTTCCTTTTCCCACAAAGATATAAACAGAATATCACTACAAAGCAGTTAACATGGTCAGGATTCTGCAAAATAGAAGGCTGAGGATAGAAAACTCCTTCAAACTCCTGAAAGCAAGTTTAACAAGTAATACTACTAAGAATTTCAGAAGTGAAGAAATGTGAAGAATAAATAAGGCTCTGATTGTAACCCTCCTTGTATCTGACATTGTTGATTTGGAAATCACAAAAGTTTAATTCTGTTTTTTAGAAACACACTGTGTTTATAAAACCCCGTGTTACAGAAAGAATCTCTACACAGACAGCAGTTCATCGGGCTGTTTGGTTTTGTACGATATATTACTCAGTTCTTCCCTCCTTTTTTTATAATGGAACTGATAATGGAACTGTACAGGATGTACAGGAAAGTAGACTTTAGTCCAGGGATTATACTAAAACAGAAATACCACAAATGAATTTAAAAAGCCAATCAAAATCCACACGGAACAAGATCAGAGGCAAGTGAACTCATAAACAGAATAAAGTTTAATAGACTCCTAAAGTGTACATAAAATAATCAATACTGTTGCATCATATGCGTGCTGAAAAACACGTCATTAACGTGTACGATTCTGAATGCCATTTTTCTTTGATAAGGCTGAACTATCTACCATTTCATTTCCACCTTTAAATAGCATTCAGAAATTTGATACGGCTGCTTTAGTTCAAAATTTTTCAGGGCAATGTTCTCTTTAATTTAAGGTTCAGCAACTGATGAACTAGAAAAATTGCAGCTGTTGTTAAACTACTGCTTGAAAAACTATTAAAAGTGTTTGACAAAGTCTTGAAAGGAGTTGGGGCAGTACATGACTTAAATGATCTGGCAGCTGCTGGAATGCTCAAATCTGAGGATGGCCTGAATTTCTATTATAAAAAAGAAGAAGAAATACAACCTCGAAAAGGGGGGAAGGGCATAACACAACAAACAATATGGGGGTAGGAAGCAAAAAGATGTTTTTCCATTTAAAGGTAATGCTGAAGGCAAAGCAAACACCTTTAATTTGAAACTTTAAGGAGAAATTATGCTGCCTGACAGACTACTTCTTGCAGCTTCAAAGCTTCCAGTTCCAGTAGAAAATGGGTGTGCACAGATGATACCGGCTAAGACCTTTACTACCACTGATTTTTCATACCCAGTGGTTATGTGCTTGGCTAATTTTAGGCACGTATGTGCATACTCTGGTTAGGTATGTGCTAAGTACCTTGCTGAACAGGGTCTGAAATAATCCTACAGATAGGACAGTTATATCACAGGGACCTGTTCCTTCTAAATCTTTGTATCGTCTTCCCTGCAATGGCAAACAATATGGGACCCGTGGTGAAAGTATCTATAAAACTGTTATAATTCAGAGAAAGTGAGTTTTTTGCACGCAAAAGAGAGCATATTGTTAAAAAGTGCCTACATATAAGAATTCACACGTTTCTCAAAGCATAGGCAAATTTTGAGCAAGTCTATGATGAAAGCACATTGGGATACACATGTATATATACATATATTTCTCAGGAAAGTCAACATGTTAAATACATGATAGGCATTTGATTCACATTATAGATATTTGAGAGAGAGATAGACAGTCATATCCAAGTATTATACATGCATATACAACATATATCTATACACATGCATAAATATATGGAACACATTCCAGTTCCATTTATTTTTTCCGAGTTTTGCAGTGGGACTAAAAAAAACAGCAGGGCAAGTTGGGCATAAGAATATATTTGAAAGAAGAAAAGCTCATTTTATGCATGAACAATACATGTAACAGACATGACATTTGCTACTCCTGATCCTGAAGCTTAAAAGTTTTGGTGTCTCAGAAATCCAAAGGGCTCAAATACTTGACCTTTAGAAAAACAAAGCAAACCAAGACAACTATCCCCAAATCCATCAGGTCTGTTAATATATTCCAGAGAAGTCAAGATAAGTTAGGAGGATGGGAACTTTGTCTTCATAGTGTTTTATGCATGGTTTAGAGACATGATCTCAGGTTCATGGCACCATCTCATTTATTAACTACTGTTTAAAAAGCTTTCCCCAGGCTCTCTATTGGGAGAAGAAGAAATCAAGTCGCTCAAAAAGTGTTTAGGAACCTTATTTAAATGAGAGCTGCCAAGCTAAAGACACATTGCACAGCTGTGTATACCTGTTTACACAATGTGTGTACTTAACTTTTCTGAGCAGAGTATGTCTGTATCTGCATTGTATGCATTTTTGCCATGAGATGTTTTTTAGATGGAAGCCAGATGAAGCACAACGGAACGTTCCTCTGCCTGACAAGACAGACGAGTGAAGTACAGAAACAAATTTAAAGACCTGTGGCTCACAGATTTTTGCAAATGAAAAGCGACAGCTTCTTTAATGACAACGGAGCAAGAGAGTGTATAGCCCGTGAGTCGGTCAAATCTCCCTATTTAAAAACAGGATTGAAGTTTTCGGGGCAAGGCTTGCTTTGTTTCATTTATTTATTTACTAAACCCCTCGAGCAGCTTGCCTTTAGCCCTCAGCACCTGCCAAAGTCACCGTGGGGGTGCCCGAGGCTGCAGCCAGGCCCCCGGTTGGGGCAAAAGGTGCAACCGTGCGGACCTTCCCCACGGGGTCCGGCCTTAGCGGCTGTGCGGTCCGGGGAGCGGGGGACGGATCGGCGTCGGTTTAGTACCGCGCACCTCAACGAACCGGGTAAAAAAGAAGGGAGAGCAGCCCCCGCCGCGCACCCGAGTTACGGCGCTTGGGTGGGAGAAGCTTCAGACCCGCCCGGGGAGGGGAAAAAAAGAGAAGGGAAAAGGCGGCAGAGCCACGATTTTCCGTCAAACCCGGTAAAGGCCGGTGAGCGCTACCGCCGCTGCCCCGAGCCGCCCGCACCGCCCGGGGACGGGCAAGCCGCGGAGACGGCGGCGGCCGCCCGGGGCCCGCTCGGGTCTCCCCCCGGGGCCCTTTCCCGTGTTCCCGCCGCCGCCGAAACCGCCACCGACAGCCACCAGACAGCACCGAGCGGTGCGGGGCCGGGGCGGGCACTCACCGTTGTGCAGCGAGCCCCGGCTCTTCCTGGCCAGCGTCTGCTGGACCTGCCGGTGGATCCGCAGCGCCTTCTCCTCCCCGGCCCGGTCGCCCGAGAGCTTGAGCCTGGCCTCGGAGGGCAGCGCCAGGCTGGAGCTGTCCAGCTCCCCCAGGATCTGCTGGCCCAGCACGGTGCGGATGTAGCCCTGCTCGGCGGCGAGGCCGCGGCCGGCCATGGGCACAGCCGGGCACCGCTCCGCTCCGCGCCGATAACCTGTTGCGCCGCCGCCGCCGCCTCCCCAGCACCAGGGCTCAGCCGCCGAGGGCCGGGTCGGGCCGGGCCGAGCCGCGCCCAGCGCCCAGCACCGCCCGGGGCTCTGCCCCGCCCTACGCGCAGGTGCCAGGCACGGCNGCCGCCCGTCCCCGTCCTCCCCGCGCGGCAGCGGGGGCCCGGCCCGGCCCGACTCGACTCGTCCGGCAGCCCGCCGGGGCCTCCCGGGGCAGCAGGGGCTGCGCGGCCGGGGAGGGACCCCCGGGGCGGGGGGGATCTGTGGAGCTTTGTCCCGCGGCCGCCGGGAGAGCGGGTTCCTGTGACACACGTACCCCCCCGCGGGAACGAACACAGGCACAGCTTTCAAACGTGCTGGAACACCTCTGCGGTGAGGGCAGGCCGGGGGAGCTTGAGGGTGTTCAGCCTGGAGAAGAGAAGGCTCCGGGGAGACCTTATAGCGACCAGTACTTTTCCTACAGGAAAGGCGGTGAGGGACTCTGTCAGGGAGTGTAGTGACAGGACGAGGGCTAACAGTTTTAAACTGTAAGAGGGTAGATTTAGATTAGATATTAGGAAGAAATGCTTCACTGTGAGGGTGGTGAGGCACTGGAACAGGCTGCCCAGAGAAGCTGTGGATGCCCCATCCCTGGAGGTGTTCAAGGCCGGGCTGGATGGGGCTTTGAGCAACCTGGTCTAGTGGGAGGTGTCCCTGCCCATGGCAGTGGGCTTGGAACTAGATGATCTTTAAGGTCCCTTCCAACCTAAACCATTCTATGATTCTATGATCGTCCCTTATCGATCCTTTGTGTTATGTTATAGATTTAAGATACTATTATATTTTACACGTGACTTCAATTTGCACACATGTAGGTAAGTTTCAACCTGAAATATAAGGGGTGAAACTGCTTTAAGTACACCAGTCCCTGCCTGTGAAGATCAAAGTTTCAGGCAGGATTGTGTTAGGGGGCTGTAGGGCTGCTGGTTTGGGAGGTTTTCCTGCTGTCTGGGTTTTTTTCAGGCTGTCCTGAAATTCGCAGAGGGATGAATCGAAGCCACCTTGTCTCTGTTTCTAAAGAGGCGGTGAGGGAATTGGCTCTGCCCCTGCGAAGGTCTGTGCCTGCCTGCGTGATCTAAGTGGCTTCTTACACACTGAAAGACGGCTCAGGGCACGTGAGCAGGAGGAAGGCTGAAGTTCTCACACTATCTCAGGACACAGCTTGGAGTTACTGTTTAAACAAACACTCTACTCACGATGGATTGAAAGGAGGAGGAAAATGGGAACATGCAATGTCTTAGGGATAGAAAAGTGCAGGCATTAGAAAAAAGTAGATGATCCAGGGTTGCATGATTTAAAAAAAAAAAATCCCCAGCAAACTAAATGTAGATATTTTAACAGAAAAGCTAATGTTTCTTAAAAGTCAATGAAAATTACTGTAGCTTTTAACTTCATGGGTTGCTGTTTCAGAGACACGCTGGGACTCAAAATGAGCTGGTGTAGCTTGTTTTTTACCAGAACTTCAGACAGCGGTGAGGGTACAGGGTGGCTGGGGAGGAACTGGGGTGGTTCTTGACTTGGGGTATAATGTAAGAAACTGGGGAACCTTCTTTATTCTCAGAAAACTCAGGATGAGGGGAGGAACTGGCTTCATGCTGTGGAGCCCAGAATCCTTTTGCCCCTGATTTACCCTTTGTCTCTCTTCCATCTTTTTCTTTAAGAGGGGGAGGGAGCTCTGGCCTTTCTTGTCACTTGGTCTGGCTAATGTCATCTCCTTTTGTTCTAATGTGGCATATCACAGGAGAGGTCACATTAATGATATGTGAAAATAACTTTACTGGTTAAGAGAAATGGAGTGACACGCTCCTTATAAATGGGGAAAGGTTATGTATGGGAGTAACAAGTTTGGAGATAAGCTGTGGGGTACCGTCTGGGAAAGAGGAGCAGGAATCTGTGGAGAGGAGGAAGTTGGAGGTATGTGGCAGAACTACAATGGACAGGGGAAAAATGTAACAGAAGAATGGAAGGATAAAAAAAATGAAAGAATGGGCAGGATAAGGCAGGAAAAACAATGGGGAAGACACATCACAGCTCGAAAGGAATGTAAAATCTGTTAGAAACTATGTTAGACCCTTTTGCTGACACACAGGCAGTCACAAAAGCATTTCCAGGAAACAATAGATACTACATTCTCAGCACGTATGAGTAAGGACTACTGAGGAGATTAGAAAATAGTCTAAAAAATGTGAAACATTTCCTCCCCTCCTCCTTTTACCCTGCCCTCTTCTCTGTTCCCGAACTCCAGCAGAAACATGAATTCTGGATATTTTTTTATAGTTTGGATTCCCACACAACATACACCTGAAGTGATTTCAGGATTTAGAGTACACTCTTGCAGAGGGTGTCCTCAGATGCTACTGATATCACATATAGGTTTACAAGCTCTTGGCACATTGGCATTGCCTCTGTTGGAAGAACTGTTAATTGTTATCATCTTTATTTTGCAAGTATGTATGTTTATTTGTGCTTGTGAGATCCGTGGCAAAAGAAAAGGCAGTTTGCTCTTTAAAATCTTTAATGAATTTTCTGAGATAGATTTCTCTCCTTGTAACTAGGAATGCTTACTGAAAAGTTTTGGTGGGTGAGGGGAGGGGACAGAGAAAGAATTTTGCCTGCACAGCAATTCAGACAATGCTTAGCCAAGATCTGAAAGAGAAATTAATTAAGGCATTTTCTTACCTGTAGAAAATAAAAAGAAATGTCATGTAACTGATTGCTGCATCAACAGCGATCCCTTGAAGTGGACTTATGTTGGATTAACACCTCTTCTCAACTGAATTGCAAAAAAAAAATACCCCGAGTCTTTTGAGAGGGAAATACTTTACCAGTGCCATTTGCAGATGCAAAGCGACATAGCTGGGGTTATCCCTGAGAGGATCACAACTTGTGATGGATGATTGCTTATTAGATTTTTGAAAAAGAGTTTTAATTATGATGCAAATAGTGACTAAGGGATGAGGAATCACATACAGAAACATTTGCTTTCTGTCCAGTGTCTGATGGAGTCAAGCAGATCAGAAAACCAGATATTTCTTTTTAAGATTTATTTCTTATTCTGACCTGAAGTGCTTGGCCTAAACCGTGCAACCTTTCTCTGTCAGAAGTTCCCCACAAATAATATTTATGTTAAAGTTATGGTAGTTAGTACTTTCACTCTTCTTTCCCATCCTCCCACCTCTCTCTCTGCATTGGGACTTATGGAACAAGTTGGGTTTGCACCCTGGAAACAGATTATGTTCAGCTGCAGGAACCTTAGAGAAAACGGGTGTAAGTATGAACATTGAGGTATTCAGTTTAAATGTGAAACAGCTCGGCAGCAAGGGCTTCATCTTAAATACACACAACATTATTCCTCTGTGCATTTCTAGGACCACATGGAAAACGCAGTGCTGTTTGCTCAGGGGTTTCTTGGTTTGGTTGTTGGTTTGGTTTTTCTTCCTTTTTTATTTTGGATCCCATGGTTGAAGGCGTTATACGCAAGTGCAGGATAGTCAGGAACAGCCGGACTGTTTCTACATCTTTCCTCTTCTGGTTTCATTTGAGCCACCCCGCCGGGGCAGAGGGAGCCAATTCTTCCCCGTCGGTGAAAGCCCTGCGAGCAGCGAGGGGTCACACTGCCACCGCGTGTTCCCTTGCTGGAACGGCACGACCCAGCCTGCTCCCTGTCGCTGCTCCCAGGAAGGTAAAACTTGCGAAGCAGACGTGGGGAGCACCCAGGGAGGAGTTAATTCCATGCTTAAAAAGCCGAGATCGGTATTTTATTGCAATTTTATTTGTTACAGGAGGTAGAACTGGAGTTCAATCCATCTGTCTTTTGCACCAGGCACTTGTATCCTGTACTGTCTTACAGTAACATATCCATATCTTTCATCATCAGTTTGTCCTTTAGGATAATTTAAAGTAAAGATTTTTTTTCAGAGCCACGTAGGGGAAAAGTGCTACTTTTACATTGGTAAAACGAGTGTGATAGCAGTTCTCTGCCTGACAGAGATGTGACAATAAAAGCAGTAAGAGCCATGATTGGGACTCTATACCTGACCCAGACAGAGTTCAAGGGAGCGGCAAATTGCCTGAGGAAAGAAAGCACACACAGACGCACACACACACATACACAAGATGACAATGATCCTCATTGGAACATAACAAACCTTCATTCACTTTGATAAGGTGATTGTGAAACTGCTGGTTTTGGAAATCCAGGCCATAGCCTAGAGCTGACTAAACATCCTAACTTGAGAAAAGTAATTTCAAAACTGCCATATGGCTGTGAGCTTTGCTTTTTGTCTCAAGAGAGCCAAGGGCTGCAGGAATTCAGGATGGTCCTGAAGGCACAGATAACAGCATCTCCTCAGGCATATGGCTTTTTTGTTGTGTACTAGGACAGGACTAAGTTGCATTGTGACCTGGGTGATAAAGCAATGTTCGTTTCATCAGCTTGCCTCGATTTGTTTGTTTCTGCAGGTGGAGGCATTGGTTATCTAGCCCGCCTATAGTAGGGTGGCCGCTGATGTTGTCCGATGTTGTAGCCCTCAGGTAAAATCTCCGCTTGAGCCACAGACTGTTGAGCAGTTTTGCGTGCTGTCAACTGCCGCATGGAGCTTGAGCTGATGGGAATGGGATGCTACCGCTAGAGATCTGCTAGAGACCTACATTGGGATGCATTCAACCAGGGGATATTCTTGGATGCTATGTCTAGCACAAGTTGTGGGGTTAGATCACTCTCTGATACATGAAATAAGATAGAGCAGTCTTCAAGAGAAAGGTGTGTGTGTGTGTGTGGCTGCCCTTGTGTACAATGACATCTCTCCTTCTTTGTGATGCTGTAAAAAGGTTTCGATGCAGTGGACGAGACAGCAGGAACAGAAGGTTTTTAAGAGGCTTGACTATGAATCACCTCTGTGGAGATTCCCCAGCGGGGTCCAGGCCTGTTCTACTTGTTAGTGGGCTCCTCTTGGCACTGCTGGTAAGGGAGAGCCTGGTTGCACAGCTCCATTGGGAAGATATCTATTTTTTCAGTGAGCCAGAGCAGAGGAGACAGGGTTAGTCTAGATTTTCCATCTCCCTGCAGATCTTTTGTGTTTGGCAGGACCAGCTGCACACTGTGAACTGGTGGTGGTGGGGGCAGCAAGTTCTGGGGGAAGGTGGTAAAGCCCCTTCTGTCCTAGCCAGTCAATATCTTGTGGATAACATTCCCTTGACTGATCTCTTCTTACACAGTTTATCACAGCTGGCTCAAGGCTTGCTAGCAAAGCAGGCAAAACTAAGCAGCAGGGAAGCACAGGCAGAGTTGGAAATGCTGCCTTTAAGCATTGATAAAGTAACAGCATGGCCTGTCCGTGTGTGGCACTGTTTGTTTGCTGCCCGCGTACCCGCTGCCCTCGGCAATTGCCTCTGCCTCAGGCTTGCTCTCTTGTCTTCATTTCTTTTCTTTCCAGGTCTGTTTTGTCCTATGGTTCCTAGTCTGTCTCTTCAGTAATCAAGTGTAATGCTTTAAAAGTGTGATTTTCTTTTTTTTTCCCCCCTTTTTTCTTCTTTTTAGGCTCAGAGATGCACATAACCAGTTTTTGGAACAAAGGTTGTGCTCTGCATCTGTCAGTTCTTGAGTCATCGGGGCACTGGGGAGACAGCCAGGAAAGATGTAGGAAGACATATTCAAATGGGTTTATCAGATACTATGCTAAAAAGAGCAACGATGTAAAGTGACTTGTTCAAAAGGTTTGGAATGAAAGGAATGAAGCAGAGCTAATTTCAGTAAGCTGCAATCAATGCTTTGAGTAGCACACTTATTCAGTTGTCTCAGGCAGTGGTTGTTTTTCCATGCATTAGCGTTTTTGTCACTGAAGTAAAAGAACACATTGTATATGTAGGTGGAGGTATGAATACTCTTAAACTGTTGACAGAGGAGCACAATACCATTGTTTATTGGAGTTGTTCTTGCATGCAATATCATCTAGAGGCTCTGAATTTTATCAGGGCCCTCTTTTGTTAGTGGCTGCACGTCAGATTTTTTGTCTTCATCTTGTGGTACAAGTAAAGAATACATCCAAATCGCTGATGTCTCACCTTCATATATGAGTCAGGGATGGAGGATTTAAATGCTATTCCTGAAGAAATGTGGTAACCCAGAAATTGAAAACCATTTTTTATATTTTGGCTCCTAATATTGAGATGTAGGAGATGTGTTTATTGAGTACATAATATAGCAATATTTTAAAACAATCTTTTTTCTAGTGTTAGTAGAAAGTTTTTTACTGGTTGTATTTCCTCTGTCAAAGCATCTTTTGAGATAAAACTAAAATTTTGTGATTTTTTTTTTTAAATCAGACCTATCAACACCTCTCCCCCCCGGCAAAAATAAAATTATTAATTCTATATCCTAATTTTTTTCCCTATCTTATTTAGTGAAGTTGAAAACAAGTATGAAGGGATTTGAGGAGGACATCTATTCATTTTCTGCTGTAAAGCAGGATTAACTATATCTAAATTATCACAGATATCTATCTGCGACTTTTAATATATTAATATTTTAATAAATATATTATTTATTTTACTATATTATGTAATGCATGATGGGAGGCTATTGCTGTATGATACTGTTTTTCCACAACCTGAGGATGCACACATGAAAGATCTATTATAATAGACTCTCATCTGCATAATGCCAGTTTAACACATCCAAGCCAGTCACCATAAGAAAATGACAGAATACACTAAAACATACAGGAGATTAAGTTGGAAGAAAACCAAGGTGTACATGCATATTCATTTTGGGTTGGATCCTTAATTCTTCTTTCACAGCATTGTGCACAAAGCAGTCACAGAGCTGGCTGGCCCGTTTCCTTGGGAAAGGAAAATCTCAGATAGGCTCCAGTTGCCAGAATAGTTTATAAGCAATCTGTGTGTAGGACCAGCAGGTCCAGCTGGACAACAAGAACTGCTGTCGAGACCTGCTCTATAAACACAGTGATTTCCCAATGGGCTTTCCTTTTTCTTTTTCTTTTCTTTTCTTTTTTTTTTCCCCCCCCTTTCCTTTTTTTGGGTAAGTCAGACTGTTTAACTTTTTATGAACACATTTTTGGTAGTAATTTTACATGGTTGAGCCAGGTCAGGAAGAATACAGTCCAACCTGATCCTGGCTCAAAATAAATGCAACCAGATGTGCAGTATAAACAGCTTCCTTCTTTCCTATACTTTTCAATTTTTATAACTCTCTCTTTTTTAGGTTTTGCTGTTAGCATAGATAGCAGTGGGTATAATACAATGAAAACCTTCGTATTGTAGGCATTTCCAGCACAGTTTAGGGAGTGACATAAGAACAGAAAAATGTCTGTCCTGGATCAGATCAAAGATCTAGGTAGCCTGCCATGCTGTCATGGTGGCCAACAGTGGATTTCTAGTATAAAACCAGCACAAAGGTGTAATAGTACTCTATTAGTATACTTGTGCAGTTTACAGCAAAGTGCAGCTCAGGGATATCGTTAGTCAGAAGCAGTACCTTTGTGTTTAATTGTCTTTAATGATTTTCTCCCATGAATTTGAATAATGTCTTTTTGCATCACTATTGCCCTTTTGTAATGGGAAATACAGCTTAATTATAGGGTATGAGAAGATATATTCCCTTTTGTGTTTTTTTTTTTTTTTTTTAATATTTTAGATGATAATTTCACTTGATGTAATCTATTTTTGGTATTATGAAAAAAAAAAGGAATAAGAGTTTTTTATTCGTCCTCTCTGTGCTACTGATTATACAGTTCACTATTATGTTCCTCTGCAATTGGTTTTCCAGGCTGAAACGTCCTAACCTTTTAATTGCTCTTTGTGTGCAAATTGTTTCAGACTGTAGATCATCTTTATCGGCCTTCACTTTTGTAGCTCAGCTCTGCCGTTTTTAAGATGGGATGCCAGAACGGCACACAGTATTGAGGTGCTGAGACAGCTTGGAATTATACAGCGATATATTCATTATTTCCTGTTTTCTTCCTTATTCTGCACCTCATAATTCCTTTATATTCAGTTAGCTTTTTTAACTGCTTCTAAGCTGGTGTTTTGAAGTCAAACACTAGTCCCGAGGATTCTTTGTTTGGCCTTCGTGCTTCCTGCAAGGATGTTGAATGTAAACACATTTTAGTTACTATTACAGAGTTAGTCCTTGATAGGAACATTGTGACACAAGCCAAAAATACCACTGGGAAGAGAGTCGAAACCGGACTCTCCCCTTTGAGTTGCTTGACTAGCTTATCCATGAAACATTCATGTACAGTGTCTAAAAATACCCCAGTGTGACATTTAAATCTACATAAAAGTAATTAAATTCTCCTGTTATTGTGGTATTTCCAGTCCTGGCAGACTCTCTGAATCTGATTTTTCCCTAGCTTGTCACTATTGTTAACTGTCCTTATCTTGACCTGATTGGTGGTAATGTATATACTTTGCCATGAGAGTTGCTTTTAAATATTTTGCCTGACACTTCTGTATGAGAGCTGAGATTTGCAATTGGCCAGCCAACCGCTGCTGTACTTTTGGTGGTCTGACAAGGTGTCCATGGCGCTGTAGAATACACATCAGCTTTAACGCGGGAGGTCAAGTGTGTGAACACCGACACAAACACATAGTTTTAATCTGTGAAAAAGAGCCATAGGTGAAAAGGAACTAAAAGAAAATATTGAAGAGAAACATAGTCCTTACCTGTAGAGAGTAAATGATGGAAGAAATCCAAAGTTGAATTGCTTGCTTTGTTCCAAAGACTGCAAAAATATTTTACGTGTATTCATGAACTAAACTTGACAACATCACCAAAACAATAATTGGCAACTAGTTCCCTGCCTACTGCCATCTGCAAAATGAAATGAAACTTTGGGGATTTTTCTACAAACATGCTCTAGCTGTGGTTTGATCAATATACTCAAGCATTTTTATGTCCTCCCTACACTTTGCTCCTTTGTTGCATAATAAATTCATGTATATTTATCAGCACCACAGCGTCTGCCATCTGTTAATCCAGGTGCTAGATCTAAACAGTAGAAGTTCTCTGTGCCAGTGGACTGTTCCTTTCTATGTGCTGTCTCTGAAGTTAAGTATCATTTTAATATTAACAGGAGATTTGGATGCTGTTGCTTCCTTTGCCAGTTTGTGCAATTTTTAGATAAATTATAGAAATATATGCAGTCCCATTTCGGTCTCTGTAGTATCCTGTTTCATTTTTAACTTAATGAACTATAGGAATTTCCCTCTCTTGTACACTTCAGATTACTCTGATATACTGTGCCAGCAGCCACTGGATTTCACTCCTCTTTGTGAACTCCAGACAATAACTCCGAATGGGATATGGCAGCTTTGTAAAGCACTTCCTGAAAATCTGAAGTAATCCAGCCAAATATCTCCCTGATGTGAAGCCACTGGCAGTAATGGAGATACAGCAAGAAGGAATATTGCCTTGGCGTCCACTAAATCCGTTTCATTTGGTTTTGGCAAGACATTTATGATTTTTTTTTAAAGGAAATCAGTCAGTCTCTCCATAATCTGAATCCAGGCTGGCTATTCTTTTTGAAGCTGTACTTTTTCTGACATTTATGAAACTTAGTTGATCTCTAGACGTGCTGTTGATGATAACTTATTTCCCGATGCTGCAAAAACCCCATATCTCAACAGGCAATTTAAACTGGAATATTCAACTGAAGAGCAGTCTAAGCAGACAAGGACATTTTTTGTCTAGATCTTAGCTGGAAGAAGGGACTGCACAAAGTTAAGCAGTGCCTGCCAGTTCCTGGGAGTGCAATAGCCAGTAATTTAACCGGAAAGATCACTGTGGACATCTTCTGTTACTGACAGGCCTCCTGCCAGCCTCTCTAAAAGCCCTGCTTGCTGAAAATTTTCCTCATTAGACCTGGAGTCACGTGCAGCCAAGGATTGGAATTTCTTCCCCCCAACTCCGTTTTTTTTTAACATGGAAAGGCCACTGAAGTCTTTCAGTTATTTAATCAATGTTTTGTTTGGAATATAAAAAAAATAACCCAGGGCATGACATTTATTTAAGATGGTTTTGTAGTTAAAACAGATGAAATATAATAAATCTCATTCGTGCCCACTCTGATCCTTGCGGGTCTGGTTGTTTCCCCTTGTCCAGCCACTGTCATTGAACAAACCCGTACAGCCTCTTCTGGGTTGCTAAGGAAGCGTCTGTCTGAGGGTCCTGTTTCATGCCACCTCTCACATGGGTTGCCACTGAAGTGGTAGTTCCCACTTCTTCCCTTGCAGTTCCAATTAAGAGCTTCTGCTTTTTCCTTTGTGTTGGGTGTAGCAGTACTTTGGCCACAGGGTACGAAGGCTTACCTTGCTGCTGCTGAAAAACTAGAAATTCCTTTTTTTTTGTTGGGTTAGTTTTCTGTGAGATCGGCAAATGAAAGAACAGGATCAAATCTTCTGGCAGGAGCAGGGCTCTGCAGGGCTATGGGTCTGCTCCCTCTTGCAGGCTGCCCCTCACCTGGGAGTCTCTCAGTCCCTGTTGCCGCTTCATGCCTTTTTCTCCTTTCTCCCTCCCTCCAAAGAGTTCAGTATAACTGAGAGCGCAGTAGCCCAGATGAGACAGACCTTGCTGTCTTGCAAGGTGCCAAACATAAAAGAATGCACAGTATTGGAAGCAAATTAAGTAGTTTCATCAAAAATATATACTTTTTTTTTTACATACATATATGTAAAATGCATACATGTAACTGCAGACAGTTGGAAAACATGCACGAGTTACTTTCCATTAGCTTTCCTCTCACTACTGGAACCCATCACCAACAGCTTGTTTATTCCCCCCAGCCACTAGTAATTTAGCTCCTCTTTTCTCCATCATAGGGAGATGTTTGAAAAAAGTTTCTGTCTTCACAGGATATATGCTATATTCCACAGCTCTGAAACAAGATCTTGGCAATATTTCAGATCAAGAAAGTTGAATACTGTTTATGTAGATCTCTGGTGCTATATCAGCTTTTTAGGATTGCTTTTTTTCTCTGCTTCCTCTCCTACCCCATTGTGCAAGCTGCTCTGAGCTTTTTGAACTACTGTTCAGTGCTGGGCTGTGTTCTGCTATGAGGCAGGGTGGTATGTTAGTAATGGGTGATGTGACTCTTCCTTTTTTTGTGTATGAGCACACAGAGGTATGCACAGACAAGTACAGACTAATCTTCTCATTCTTCCATCCAGGGGAGTTCACTGGAGAGGAAGAAACTCTGGATTTCTTGTCTGCTCATAGCTATGGAACAGGGCTGCATATAGTTTTCCAGAGACATCGAGCTTTTAATCAGTTGCAATTCCACATGGACAAAAGACATGAACAAATAATTTATGAAGCGAAGTGCATAGATTTATGCATTCATAAGTTGTATGTAGGACCAAGGAAAGCATGTTTTATCCAAATCAGCATAGAATTTTAACCCTTTTTCATTAACATATCCCCCAAACCATAGCAATATAGAGCTCATTGTTACATCTTCTCATGGATTGCTGTTTGCACTGGGGGTGGGGATCAAAAATGTCTTGGGTTGCTGCCTGGTGTCCCTATCATTTGATAGGCAATTGGGCCACAGAATAACATGGCTGCACAGTATAATGTTTAGCTTTGTGTGGCCACACTTCCGACCTCTGAAAGCCAAGGTGTGAGGAGGAGTAGTGAAAAGGCGGGGCTATGGTGCGCTGCATTCTTGTACGAGCTGGGATTTGTCCAGGACACAGTCTGTGTCTGCTTCAGAAACACTCTGGAGTCCATCAGTTCAGAAACAGCCACAATAAATCAGTCCAGCAGACAAAAGTAAAAAGCTATATGACAGCTCTGGCTTGCCAGTTAGAAAATTGAGAGAATAGAGATCTGTAGGAGATCTCCAATTTCAGTTTGCCTAAAGTCATACAGGTTTTGAATCCTGAGCTCCAGTCCAGGACTTCAGCCCTTCTGCGGGCAATTACTTTGTTCTAATTATGAATTTGCTTGATTCTTTGAGCCATTTCTGTTGTATTTATCATCAAATGGCTCCTTATCTTGTAGCAATAATGCTGTTCAGCTAGGTAAGAGAATCTTCTATCCTTATTTTTGGCTCTTCCAGAAGGAGAAGTACTTGAGAAGATAAATAGTATCTTCTATTTTGTAAAGGGTAACTGTATATATTATTACAGGCTTCAGTGTGAAATAAATATGATTAACAAAAAGAAAGAAACTATGCATCAAACACTGAATATTTTGCTTAAACACAACTACAGTTGTCAAACAGAAGGTCTTGTCTGTGTTCTTTTTCAAAAACTGGTTTATAATTGCTGACATTATTTCTTGGTGATTACTGTACGTGGAAGAAAAGTGTGACTGCACTTGTCAGCCACTTTTCCTACACAGTGATATTCCTTTTCAGAAATTAAACAATCTCGTAGCCTACTGAGAAGTAAATTAAAAAGCACTGAGATTTATTCCCTGAATTGGATCTCCAATTAAAGTTACAATTACTCAAAGTATTGTTTATTTTCCTTTTGCAAACTTAGAAAAAGGCTACTTAGAATAGGGCTAATGACATTTTTGATGGAGTTACAAGAAAATGTGCATATATAATACTTGACTTCAAAATCACATGGAAACATTGCAATTAAGTTCTGTGAGACTCACTATACTCTTTAGTTCATTATGTTTCCTTATATGCAGATTAGAGACCTTATTCTCCTTCCCCGCTTATATATAATTCCACTCAGGCATTTGGAGCTGCACTGCTATAATACTGTTGTCAAAAGAAACAGCAGCAAAATGCAAGTGGAGACTGAATACCTGGTGAAATTTCTGCTGACGACAAAGTAGAATTCTGCTGGAGGAACACCAGCAGAAACAATCATCAGACACAGCAGACATGGCAGAAAGAGAAGAACTGACTCATGGTCGCCACTGTCTGTTCTTTATATCAACAGCAGCTGTCATACTCTTGATGAGACAGAAGAGGACCAGATTGGGAAGAGCATAGCCAAGGGTTAAAAGTCATCACCAAAAGATCAGACAATAGGAATTTATTGTTTTGTTGTGATGAGTATGTTTCGTGACATCTGAAGTCTGGCTGAAGTAAAAGCAGGAGGTGTTCTAGGACTACCAGAATAAAAGAAAGAACCAGGGTAAGCACAAGGGATAGCTTTCAAATTACTGGGTGGAATCCATGTGAAAATAGCTCATTGGAATCAAGAAAGGTTCTGTATATTTAGGGATGTCTTAGGGGATGCCCACTGAGGACTAAAGATGAGCTATTGAGGTAGTCCTCAGAAAGGAAGAAGAAAAAAGTTAGCATCATTGGCACTGACAGTGATGGTCAGAGTTCAAGGGATTTTGCAGTTCCATATGTTCTGGAAGGGGACAGTTTTGCTTTGATGTCCTCTTTTTATCTGAGAAGAATGTCAGCTTCTTGACTTCAAACAGGCAGTGTTTGTTAGGCAGGACCAAAGACCGGAAGGTAAGGAGGAGTTATGGTTACCTTGAGCAAGGTGGAATCTGCTTCCAGAATATAGGCAGGGTAAGAGTGACATTTTCTCTTCTCATCAAGAGGAAAGAAGCTAGGAAAGAAAGAAGAAAGAATAATAAAAAGAGATGGAAAAAGGTGTTAGCTTTTATCCATGCTGAAAGTAGGGCCTTCATGTACTGTGTAATAATAGCAAGAAAATATTTGAACTTGGGGTTGAGTCAATCTGATCCAAACTTTAATGAACTTTGAATTGTGCCTCTGTATTCGTAGTGCCTCTTTAATGGAAAAAAATAAAAGATTGGAAATGTAGGCTAGTTACATGTTACAATAAGCATAGTAATGAGACTATAAATTTACTAAACTGTTGTAATAAACATAAATCTGAAAATGTAAAATAAGTTTCTGAAAGCAGAGATGTGTTGGGATATCATAAAATGTCCCATTAAAAATTTGGATACTTTATTTTCAGATTTCCACTTCTATACTTTTTTAATGAGACAAATAATAAAGAAAAATGACAATTTCTGGTTGGTCACACAGGCCAGTAAAAGTTTTAAGGAAGTTATTTTATGTAAGAAAGAATGAAGGGTGGGTTGAAGCTATCACGCTATAAACTGAAATGGAGATTCATAAAGTACCAATGAATTTTAATGCTTCATATCCACCGTATTATATTCTCCAGAAACAGAAGGTTACATTGTGGGGTCCTGTCTCCTGTTGAGACCAAATTGATACAGACACAATTTCCATAAGGAATTGCAGGTTCACCTGTTGATATATGCTGTGGGGTGGGAGGTCTGAAGAACATATAGATTGCAGTGTCCTTTCAATATGACATGGAAGTAAAGACAGACAATTACACTCAGAGATACTATAAACCATCCAGGAGCTTACAGCTCCAGAAAGGGATTTTTGCATAAGCACACCACCTCAGGAGAAACAAGGATAAAATATGATGGCTATTAAGTAATGACTGGGTAGTGCGACCTGGAGGCCACTGAAGGTGGAAAGACTGCTGCATGATTTATTTTGAGCAGCAATGCCATCCTTTTCTTACATTGAAGTAACAGTGATAAGTCATGGCTGAAATAAAGACATTTCTTGCATGTCAAACAAAATGATGGATTGAAAGATGTGAGCTTTAACGATGACCATCAGGAGAACTTTTAGCTTTAAATTTAGCCTCCATGAGATGCATCTGAGATGAGGTAATCATGAACGGTTTAAAAATCTCTCACAAAGGTAGATGGCTTCTACAGAGAAAAATGAAAGGGTCATTTTGGTCATTCATTTATCAGAGATGCTTCAGTTCACAGAAATAACCTGTACTGTGTCAGAGGCAAGCTAAATTGAGCTAAGTCAAGATTGAAAGGTACCACCTTGCTTGAAATATTGATGAGAAATATAGAAACCCCCAATTCAAATAATTGAATAAATCCTTAAAAATAATCCTCAAGTAGGCTTCTATTTGGTGCAAGTACTAGGGTAGTAAAGAAGATGTAAGAATATTTAGAAATTAGCAACATTATCATTACCAATTAACTGGTTATGTGCTGGAAGCAAGCTAAAGTGATAGCAAAGTAGACAGCGGGGGGCCAACCTTCATGCTTTCTTTAAATCAATTTAGGTTAGGAGTCACTGAAGTAAAAATGAAACTATAGTCCTTGAAATCAGAGGAACTACTGCGTTATTGTCGAGCACATTCAAGGAGAATCAGGCTAAGCCATCACATAGAGGTTTCAAATCTGTGCTAGTAGTGTCATACACACAGTTCTTCCTCAGGACTTTCTGGTCTGCTGCTCTTTGTTCTTCCTGTTCTGCTGCACAGTGCCTATGTGATTTTTCCCACTCTTGGGATTCTTTATGAAACATGGGATTTCTTCTCTGAGAGTTGTGGACTAGCTAACTTTTCTCAGGTTTTACCCTTCTCCAGTCTGTGCAAAGTCTGCAACAGGATGACATTCCCCTGAACTTCCCAGAAAAGCAACGTAGGAAAGCAAGTTCTTGCAGGCTGTTGAGCATGTAATGCTCTGCTTTGTGTGTACAATGTGCGTCACAAGAACGTTGCATAGTTTGCATGTGACTCTCCCATCTTTGTAGGCCTCTATTAAACCACAAGTCTAGGATGCAGTGATTTTTGTGGCCTTATTTTGTAAGAGGAATACCGGCAGGGATGAGAAGCTCCAAAGGGAGCAGCAGAGTGACTGAGACTGTGAGGCACGGCTGGTTGGGCACATGTGTTGATGTTTATTAGCCGTGCATATGCCATCTGTTGAAGGAAAAGAAGCAACAGGGGACCAGTCACACTGAGTGGAAAAGATGTGAGAGCAGCGCTACGGCTGGCCTTGATGGTTGAGCTGAAAGGGAGGGAGACACAATCAGAGTGGAAGTGCAGAGGAAGGGGAGGAGGAAACGACCTGGCTCCGTGAACATAAAAATACTTGTCAGCTTCTGGTGTTTGCTTTTTCTGACTTTGTTACTGAGGACTAATTGCTGTAATAAGGCAAGAGTGCACATAATGTTAGGACTGGAAACGGTGGTCACTGGATTTTGCTTCTCCCCTTTCTTGAGGCTTTTTCTGTGAAACTGTCAGAGGGAAGAGGACCTGAAATCACTATATCTAATCACAGGAGACTGTTAACATCATTGAAAGGTCCTTTGCCTTGGGAATTAGTCCCTGGCGTAAAAGTTCTCAAATCATTGGCAGGCAACGTAAATTAGAGTTTGCAGCTTAAATTAAAAGGACTACAGGAAAAGAACACCAAGGTTATAAATTCAAGGATTTTGAGTTAAGGAAATGTCAGAACTAAGACACACATAGAATATGTACAGTTCTAGCCTGGCCAACACAAATCTGGTAATAAATAACTTAAAGGAATATTTGCAATGGGAAGGGTCATAGTAAACAATTAAGGGCAGAGGTACTTTTTAGGTGTAAGAGGCAAGAGAGCAACCAATGAAGGAGAAACAGCACAGGGCACTGAATGGCTATTCCAAAATATTGCAAAATGACTCATCTGTTGCTTAAATGCCTGTTGATATGATAAAAACTTTAGATTTTGATCAGTACATACAACCAAAGGAACCTTATACGAATCTGACTGCATTAAGTTGAATTTTAAAAATTACTCAAATGAAGAATTGCCCAATCTCAGAAGTAAACTCCAGCTTCTTTAGGAAGTAAGACACTAATGCTGTGACATTAATCTTGCAAGTACATTTTTATTTGCCAAATAAAACTGGAGAGAAGGAAAAGAAACTGCAATATGAAGGAATTGGAATTGAAGAATTAAAATGGCTTTGCCAAAAAATCTCGAGTATGAACATTCTGTGTGTATTTTCCGTGTCACCTGGAGGTAACTGAGTGCCCAAGAGGCTGTTCTTAATATCTACCTTGGTCATCAACTGTAAAGTACAAATCACAAAACTGATTTTATTCTCATGGATAATAATTGACCTGTAGTATTTTTCTGTAATCTCACAACTTTTTTTTTTGAATGAAATATGAAATGGAGGCACAATTCTGTATTTTTACATGTGTGGAACCTTAAAGAAACTGTTTCAAAACAGCGTGCATAAAAATCTCAGTATTGATATAGCATTTACTAGGAGCAGTGCTAAAAGCAGGTCATTTTATTACATTCTTCCTGTCTTAATGCATACTAGCAGCATTCTTAAAACAACACGTTCATTTTGCTGTTCTACATAGTTCTGCTTTGGCTGGATAGTAATATTAGCTGAAGTAACACTTATCTCCAGCCACTCTTCTGTTGTCAGCTATGCTTTCATGTTCTGATTTATAGTGCTTTAGACTATCTTCTGCCTAATGCCTGCTTTAGCTGATTTTTCAGTAGTGTAACCCAAAGTAACAACACGAGTGTCTGAAGGAGTGTTAATATTTTTTGCAAATAAAGAGGGAGGGCAGGGTACTTTAATTACTTGGCAAGAGAAAAGCCATCAGCGTATTTCATTTCTGAAGATTCATAGGGTTTAAAACATTGATTACTTAGGACTTTCTTTTGATATCAAGCAAATAATTGCTTGCTCGCTGTTCCAACAAGATGCCCTATCATTTTGAATGACAGTTGAATCCTATAGTTTTTTAAAGTCAGCAAGAGAAATACGTTATCTCTCTTTCCAATTCATTTTGCTCGTAAAGGCACAGAAAGTTGGCTCTTCATGGGGAATGAACTAAAAAATTAAGGGACTGCTGCAGCTCACTTTTTTTTTTTTTTAAAAACGGCTGCTTTGAATATGAACAGTGGTGCACACTCTGTCAAGGCTTTTATGCTCATAAAACAGGGAAAATTATTTGTCCCAGTGCTGAGTCACATACCTAAGTGATGAGCATAAAGAAACTTGAGAAGGCAGAAAAACAGGTGTCTTATAAAGTTAGGTTCTTCCTACCATATACTTTTTTGGGGTGGAATTAACTCTAAATCTCATTTCCTAGGTTAAATTAGGTCTTTCTGAAGCCATCTTTGTATTATTTTTTGTTTTACTTTCTTCTAGGTGTTTCAAACCTACACAGGAAAATTTCTGTTTAGAAAACTAAATCGTGCTGTATTAAAAAACAAACCGAAACATAAGGCTGATTTAAACACCAATTTAATCTCATGCTCAAAGATTATTAAACTATCTTGTGACAATCAGAGATACACTAATTACCCTGCAGTTGACAAATAAAAAGGCATTTTACAAGTATTATGTGGGATGTACAAGCTAATATCAATTCATATGTTGCCTAGATATAATTTTTAATTGTGTTCTTCAGAATTATTTAATTAACTTCATAATTGTCAAGTAAAAAGAAGTGAAGCATACAATCCAAAATCGTGCCAATGAAAAATCTCAATTGGCTGTAACAGACGTTGACTCAAACGTGTACTGCTATGGTTGTCAACAAAACTGTAGTTAAAAAATAAAAGATTAAAATCAGAAGGAGCTTAAAGGAGGAACCTGGGGGAGCCTGTGGGGAGGGAGAGATGGTGATAAGATTGCCAGGTGAATAACTAATGTCACTAAATTTGCAAACACTTATGTCAAGAATGTAATTCAACATGTCATACAGAAGAAAAACCAATGTACTTCTAAGTGAAGGAAAACAGCTTTTCAGGTGAGTACTGGTCAGGATCCCTATGTACAGCCCTTTCTAGTCTTCTCTTTTTCCATGAAAGGTTTGAGATCAGTTAAATATTGCCATGTGCTATCCAAGGGCACGGTAAAAAAAGAACACGGTTAGGAAAGGCAATATAGACATTGTTGAGGTTCAGAAGTCAGTCACAGCTCTTCTACCATAGGCTTCCAAAAAAGGATACTACAGAAGTAGTATCTTACATCTGGAGTAAAACAAGGAGATGGCCAAGGCTGAAGAAAGGCCTTTCACTTTTGTTGTTATAGATGCTGACCCAGGAGTTGGAGATCTGTTCAGTCATGTGTCCTCCAAGCTGTGGTGACTTTCATGAGGCAAGAGAAGAGGGAAAACAAAAAACTGTCTAGGACTGAGAACCTAAGGCATTTATAACACAGTTCAAATCCCAGTGCTGGCCTCTCCGGGACTGGAATTTATTGCTCTGTTGCATTAGGCTGTTTGTGTGAGATAAGATGAGGCCATGAGGCCAATTTTTAATTGACCAGGGTAATTTTCACAAATCATTTTAAGTAACCTTTATTCTCAACCTCAGCAGAGACCAAAAATGCAATGGACCATCGCAGCTTTATTTACACTCTTTTATTTGGAACCAAAATTCTCTAAACCTTGGTTAAGACAGATGATGCAATTTTAATGTTGGACTATCTCACACTTCAGTTCCATCTGCCACACCATTTCTGTGATAAAGCGGGGTCCTGATCTTAAAAGCACCTAATTGTGTCACTGTCATGATTACTTAGAAAAATTCAAAATATAAAATTTCAATGATGAAATAAATCCAGTTTCATGTTGCCTCAAAGTATTACCTAATACCAGGGGTAATACATTTTCTCAAATGCACTTATCCTCACACGAGTAAGGAAAACAGAGCTGAACAAATCTCCCTGGAGTTCAAAGGTACAACTTGCAAACTGGCCTAGCACTTATTTGTAAGCAAATGAAGTACAGCCCAGACAGACATTTTCCCTTTCATTTTATCAAGCCTTCCTTTGGTTTGTGCCAAGTCAGTATGAATACGGTCTCTCTGCATATTCCTGAACTACTTCTGTTCTTCATTTCACTATGGATTTTATTTTCCAAGAGAGACCTACTGTTGGAGCACAAGTAACCTACTGATCCATTAACAAGATGCAGAGTAATATAAAGTAAGGGAAAACGTGTCCCTGGGCTGGTCACCCTCACACCACACTCTTCCAGATGGGAGTATTGAGACTGTGGTATCCTTACCCTGCACACTGGGAAGTGCTGGTTCGAGAGGTCCAGGGAGCAGCAAAAATACCTGCTTTGGTCCTCGACAGAAGGAAAATCCCCCAGCTGAGTGCATTATAGTATTGGAAGGAGCTTTGCAGAGGAATATGGCTTGCATGTGTGCGTTTATTTGCCCGCAATGCTTCCACGTGTGGCCAGAGCTGAGGAGATTTTACAGTGACACCAGAGATCAGGTGAGACAGCAATGTGGCAAAGGTGTTGCACGCTTGGCCAAAACATCCTTTATACTAAGGTAACAGGCTGAGGCTGCCCCCAGGGCATAACCTTTGGCACCAGGAAAGGTGTATGGGGGCCAGAATAGTTTTGCGCAATGAAGGTTGCCATATGCAGCTGGGAGGGACTTCACTTTGGTGTTCTTTCTCAACTGGGCAGCAAGCAGTGGAAAATGTCTGCATGGTACACCCACCCTGCCTTGAACACAGCTGAGGGTGTGGAAGCCAAGACACACTGGGAAAGAGCAACCGCCCCTGCTCCAGCCCCAAATGCAGTGAAATCCTCCCCACCCACTCTGGATGAGTGGGGAAAAGGTGGCATCACTGACCCTGTTGTTTTTCACTCAGCCTGTGCCAAGAGTGATACAGACTGATGTTGCCACCTTTATCACTCAGTGGTATCTCAGCGGTGTCTGGTGAAAGAATACTTGTGAGGGTGATTGTCCACTGGAACAGGTCATCTAGAGATGTTGTGGGACTCCATCCATGGAGATATGCAACACCTGGCTCGACACAGCCCTGAGCGACCTGCTCTAGCTGACCTTGCTCTGAGCAGTGGGTTGGACAAGATGAGCTCCTGAGGTCCCTTCCAACCTCAACTATTTTGTGAGTCTGTGATTCTGACTGTCCAGGTATCTGCATGCCCAAATCAAATTCCAAAATGTAATTGAAATAATATTGTCTAATCTCAAGATATAACTTGCCTGCAATCTAATTTCTGGCCCACCTGTTCAAGGCATGGGCAAATGCACATAGTAATTTTAATGGAAAAATGTTATGTCTGTAACACAAATCATATATCACAAACACTCTTATTCTTGCAGAAACTCAATTAAATACACATATTTTAAGAGACAATAAATGAATGTAAATACCTAATAGCAGGAAAGAAAGTGTTATCAGGTGATTTTTATGCAATGCCATTCTTGATTATGTTTATTAAGATTTGTTTACTAAACTGGTCTACCTATTTTCATCTCACCTAATTAAAATTAATTACAAGAGGAGTAATTATGCTTACAGTCAGACCTGCTACACTGAGCAGATTATTTACTTGAGCTCTAATTTTAGAGCTGCATCTGATTTCGCAGTATTGGATTTTAATATGTGGATGCTCATATTCTTTCTTGTAGAGTTTCTAAAATGAAAATACTTATGTTGTGTGTAATTACCGAGACTTTCAAGAGCTATTTTGATCAAGATTGAGATAATTTGCCACTTTGCCATGGCAAGATGGAATTTAAGCTGAGGAGCTAGCTGTGTTGTAAGTACACACTTAGCTTATGTTACTGTCCTGTCTCTGAATAGCGTTAGAATAATCATTTTATAAACATATATATGTACCACAGGCTTATGCTGGGCATATACAGAAATATTTGTTCAGTTCAGAAATAGGACATTT
This sequence comes from Anarhynchus alexandrinus, assembly GCA_008711295.1. Classification (NCBI taxonomy): domain Eukaryota; kingdom Metazoa; phylum Chordata; class Aves; order Charadriiformes; family Charadriidae; genus Anarhynchus; species Anarhynchus alexandrinus. Next base: position 1,613,924 of record VUYV01000028.1, read on the forward strand.
ATCATTTGAACAGGGTACAAGCATGTTGAAATCAGTGGGCATAGGTTCAGTATCTTTCATGTAAGGAAGTTGTTCTCTCATACTATTGCAACTGTTTGTTTATGTCTATTTATAAATGCATATTATGTATTTCATTCAAAATGTTAAGTGTTTAAAAATATGGTTTGGTTTGCCATGGTTTAGCGCTTTATTTGGAAAATAAAAATTTTCATCTTACAATCAGAGGTAATAGATAGAAATTGAAAGCTCTAAAGAACTGTAAAAAATCTGCTAATACGCACATCAACCTCAACCTGCAACATGAGACTGACATGAAAATTGATGTCTAAATGGATGGAGTTGTGTTTTTAAAAATTGTTCTGGTGAAAAGGAAAAGAGCAATGTTAAGTGTTGGATCAGCTGATCAGGGACTAGCAGCATCGCAACGCTCAGGGGAAGAACAGAGCTGAGGCTCTCTCCCCGTTCTCTCCCCGTACATTTCTCATTCATTCTAGTTAAGAGATAAAACGTACAGTATGATTACTTTATTAAGAAGTAATACAATAATTTAAAGAACAAATTGGCCAGTGTCTGCTGTGCACCAGTGATGAAATTAATGGAACATAGCCACTGAGAACAGAAACTGAACTCTATCTTTATTATCCAGGGGAGTGTTGGCTCTATAAACCAATAACATCTGAATAGGACTAACCTATTCAGAAACATCAATTGGCCTGAGAATTAAAGCAAATGATCAACTTTCAAAAGCGAGATCCAGCGCAGCGTATTTATTTCAAATTGCTAAACCAATTCTTTGCAAGAGTTCTGTAACCAAAATACCCATTGTCTATAATTATTCATAAATTATATTCCTGCAAGCCTAATAGATTTGCATGCTAAAATTAAAGGAGTGTTTTGCTTATCCTCATTGTGGTAGCTCCTGTATATCTTGCATAAAATGCACAGCAATTTGCTCATGTAAGCTGAAATAGGTTGTTAAAATTGAAACAATATAATGGATGTACCCTATTGTTTGTTTGGGGTTTTTTTTTTTTGGTATATTTTAATATCTAGATAATGTTGCAGTGCAACATAAAAAAATCTAACGAGACTAATCAAAAACTCAGACAAATATTTCTCCTTGATTGAATTTTCTGATTATCTTATACAACCAGAACACACTAGGCTCTTTAAAAATGTGAAGCACGGCAAGAAACGGAGCACTGGAAATGTAGCAATGATATTGCATACATACCATTCATTAAAAAGAACCCAAAAGCAAAATGTAATTAAAAATGCAGAATTGTTTTAAAATTTCTTTAATAGTATTAAATCAACACTATTTTCTTTTCTTCAATGGATGTCCTACTGCCCTAAGAACGCTCCAAGCATTTTTAAAGCATATGAGGATAAAAGGAGAAAATTAATCCTGAGACTACGTTGAATATGCATTTTCATCTATAGAATTTTGATAATAAGGTAAATAGTATTTAATATCATGCTTTAGATGTATACCTAAGAACTACTACTTATTTGATATTTTAGTAAGAGGCTTGTGTTCCTTTCCCTGAGAAGAAATGGGAAATTTTAACTAAAGTGAGCATCATCCATTTTTGTTTAATGGTAAGAAACATTTTTTGCAGATCTCCAAATACACAAAGTCTGTTTGTTTGCCTTTTTTTTTTTTAAACAGGAAAAAAGAACAAAGAGAGGATGCCATCAAGGGAGCTTTCTGATTTATTCTTGAGCAGTTTGGCTTCATAACTGTTGACTGGTGCCCTTCTTAAATGGGAAATATTCTGAACTGGAAATTCCTGCATCGCTCTGTTGTTTTCATTAGTTTCTTCAAACCTGCTTGGCCTTCTCTTAGAAAATTTGAAAGCAGCATCCTTTAGTAAGGTTTCTAGATCAATCTTTTCAAATAAAGGGAGAAATTTCAGCTTCATGGAAATAAATTCAGCAAGGGATTCTGTCGAGATTTCACTGAGAGTTTAATGCCCAGGCTTTTTATCTCAAGGATTTTGATAATACTGTTTTGATAATAGTTTTTTTTTTTCTAACTATCGTACTTTCTTGATGGCATCAAAAATGCAATTAATTTATAACTAAATAAAGTACAGCTTAATTTCATAGGGGATTTTTAATGTTTAAGTGAAAAGTTATGGAGACCTCACATTCCACAGGAGGGAGCCTCTCTCCCACTGAGCTGGGAGCCAGACTTAAGTATAGGATGTTTTTCTCTTTTGAAATCTGTATAAACAGACAGTGTCCTGTACAGAAATTTAGGGCATGTTGGAGTAACTTCTACAAAAAAATGGGGGAAAAAACTCCCTTTTTTAATTATAAAAGAAACTTTGGGATAAACAGAACCTATGCCATTCAAATATTTGAGATATTTATGACAAAACACTGAAGTAATGTTCAAAGATACCATCAAAATTTTAATCTTTCTGTCAATTTTGTACCGAAAACTGGTTTTTTTAGTAAACTAATAGTTTTGATAACAAAGTAAAAATTGGTTTAAAATATACATTTTCAGAAATAAGCTGTTCTGAAACACTGCAAAATGGAAGGGACTTTGAAATTCTTCATGTGTGGCTTTTATAGAATAATTTTAAAATTCATTAACCAGCCTTGCTGAAAAGAGTAGATTTTCAGTTCTACACATTAAGGTAGTACTGTCCGAGCTAAGTATTATACAAGTGCACAGGATGTGTTTCTTATACTGGTGGAGATTGTGGCAGCCCTGGAAAGTTCACGTGCATTTGGAAGGATGAACCTAAATGGACTTCTTGTCCTGCAGGCTGTTCTGAAGCAGGAAATTAAACTTACAGAGGAGGGAGCTTAACTAGTTAGGGCACTCAGGAAACAGGGAGAAGATTAAATTAAATCTTAATAAAGACAGGTGGCAGCAGTCTCCCCACCAAACTACAAGCTGTGCTCAGTTCTTCCCACAGGACAGGACAATAGACTTTGGATGGCTCATTCTGGCAACCCCTACTCAGGCGCTTAATTTCCAGTGCGGAGGCATTTATTTGAACATTCTCCAATGCTTTGCATTTCCTTCACCAACAAACCTCCAGAGAAGCTTGAATGCAGCAAACATAGTTTGAATTACCCCTTGGGCGTGCTTCAGGACTCTGAGAGACTTGTGGGATTTTAAGAGTATATTGAACTGCTGTTGTCCCCAGTTGTTTCCCCCTTTCTTTCTTACATATTGCAGCTCCTGGGACCTGCTCTCTGCTTGCAAGTCCATAGCTACCTGTGCGGCACGGTAAATAGGGTTCATATCCCCACCTGGTACCCACCTGAATGACTCCTTGGCTGTGTAAGAAGGTGTGTGTGAAAGAAATAGCAATCCCTGATTGTGCAAGTTTTTGCTTATCAGAAATGCAAGTTCATGAACACCATCACTGGCCACAGTGGTCAAATGCATGATGCCGGCATCTTCTGCAACACTATACAGTTTAAGCACAGCCAACAAACAACATCTTTCCTCCAGCTGACAGGAACATCAGTGTCATCACGCTAATCCAAACGGTGAGGGACACTGCATATTTCCTGCTGTTCCAAGTCACATATTTTACCAGAATAATTATGGATTACTAAGTGACTTAGCTGGATACTGTGTTTCTGGCAGGTAGCGGTGGCGTAATGTGATGTCGAGCTGAATGCAAAATGTTCTCCCTTAAGGGATTGACTCGATATCAGTATTTCAAATGCAGTCTGGATAACCACAGCTAGCTGAGTCTTCCTGAAACTCCAAGGAGCCATCAGGGAGTACCTAGACCAGGTGTAGCAGTATGGAGATCAACCAGGCCATGCTTTTGTAACCTGAGACAGACACAGACCATGGGCTCAGCTCAAGTGAAGAAAGAATGGTCTGGAAGGCATCTGTTCCTGTAAAACATGAGGGCTGTGTCTGTCTTTTCAACATGCCCAAATACTTGTGCCAGCGTGGCCACAAACGTCTTCCGCAGCTGCATAAAGTACTGCCTTGCCTGACACATCTTTTAGTAATCTGGTCTGCTCCCCTGTCTGCTGGGACTTCAACTGATAGCACCACCAAAACAGACTGAAACCGATGCCAAAACTGTTCCCAAAGGAGTCCTTTTCTAGCTGCTTTTCACACACTTATGGCCAGTGTCTTTGTGGCACCGCCTGTCTTAACCTGAGATCCTGTTCTTGCCAGAACTATGTTCCTCAAGAAATTCTTCCCAGTCCCTGGTGCAATGCTGTGCAACTGTTCCCACTAGGAGCACTGGAGGACTCTAGGTCTCCTCAGGTGTTCCCACAGAAAGAAAAAGGCACCTTTTTCAGGGCTTTTTAGCACATGCAAAAACTATGTAATGCAAAAGAAGTCTACATGACTAAAGAAAGACATCTGCATCTCAGGGTGTCAAGCTGCTTTGATTTAAATGTCTTGTCATCTAGAGTCTTTGTGGATTTATTGTATGTGAAATCTTACAGAGGGCTAATGAAATCTGCTTGCCTTTTGCATAATCTGGGTATTCTCAGTGCTAAGTGAATCCTCAAGGTAGCTGAAGTATTGGCCAAAATGCAGAGGGTAGCTTTTTTCACATGATGGGACAGCAAAAAACATTTGGGAGGGTAAGTCCCTATTATTGCTATTGTTACTACTACTACTACTGTCAATATTAATAATATTATCATTACAACAACAATTATTATTGTAATAACAATCATAATAAAACCAATAGTAAGACTTTAGAAATTCTTTGTTTCATGTTTCCTTGGGAAGGATATTTCCCAGGAAAAAATGAATCAAAAGGGAAATGTCTCTCAGGATCTATGAACAGGTTGAAAAATGCTTCTTGTGATGACAATCCCATTATAACTTTAACTCTTGCAGACTCAAAGTACTTACTTTCTTATATTATGCACACAAATACCATGTATAGAAGTATGATATTTTTGAAATTTTACACACTTACAGACATCTGTGGACTTCAATGGGGTCACAGTTCCTTTCCTGTTGAAATGCACTAACACAAAATAATCCTTAAAGGGATTACTTAAAATGTCTCACCGGAGCAGGAGGCCCTAAGGGAGAAAAACTAATACCTGATAAATGATAAGTGAAATGTCACATTATTTTGTGAACATTTTTGTTTTTTCTAAATTCCAGTAAACTTTGGGATACATAAACCATTTAAGACAAACCAGTAAACAAGCACCAGATCCAAAATAACGTAAATTGTTCCAAATGTTTTGGCTGGATGGTATGGTGGATTGTGGAGATCTTGTTCTGTATGGCAGTACACAACACCTCAAAATGGGAGCTGTGGGACAGAGAAAAGGGTGGAGCCATCCCAGGGCGAAACCAGGAGAATATGAAGATGCTTATGAGTTATCTTTAGAAAGGTCCTGGTTAATATACATAAATACAGACCTAAGTCTACTACTGTACTAATGAAGGCAATGAGGTCGTTCCCAGAGCTGGCTTGGACATCTTCAGCTCTAAGCATGAATGAAACAGGAGCACCACCGCTTGCTTCTGTCTCACTCTGACATTGTTAGCTCATTTTTATGGAAATCTGTGCTGTGGGTTTAAGCCCAAAATATGTTGTGCCTGTATGCCTGTTAGTTACTGTGGAGCTCCCAGCTACTTCCCTGTTCCCTACAGAATAAGGAGTGGGTGGCTTTTGTCCCCAGAGCACTCAGATTTCCCCAAGAATGAAGCAGATCTGCACCTTAACGAGGAACAAACTAGTAAAAACTCTGTCTGAGAACCTTTCTTCTCTGGATTTTATGGTATTTTATCTCTGCATCAGGGATGAGGAGAAAGTAGTTCAAAGAGGTTAAGTGCCCTGGCAGAGATTGTAAGGCAGATCGGTGCTGGAATGTGGATGATCGTGCACATTCCTGTAAGCTGTTTCAGCCAGAGTCACTATCTCACAAGTATTTTAGAGATTTAATAAGGTCTTTCAGAAGCCATCTAAATATTGAAAGTGAAAGAGATGCTTCTGCATATTTTATGAGATATTTTTCAAGTACAGCGATAAAATTTTAAATGCTATTTCATCTTTTTTTTTTCCTAGAACCACTGACACAATAATTGTTTTACAACAATCTTAGACTCAAGATCCATTTAATAACGTGGGGAAGAGAATATAACGTACGAGGGAGGCAGCAACCGAATATTGTTTGTTTCTCATTGGAAATTTCCCAGAAGGGCCATGTGTACAAGAATGTGGTTAACCCTTTATATTTTTGCATGTTAATTCCAGTCAGAAATTTAACAATATATGCTTAAAATGTATATATTAGACAATAATATTTGAGCACACACTAAGCCCTGTTATTTTTATATTTCCTTTGTTTCCTTCTCGTTCTTTAAAGATTGGATCAAACCAAAATATTTTATCCACGTACTCCTGCCTGCCTCGGTTGAAAGTAATGGGGAGAAATACACCAAAACAGCAGTTCTTTTTTTTTTTTTAGGGGAAAACCTAATGGACAGAGTTTTGTGGAATACAAATACCTCTTATTAAATAATCTCTAACTCCTTTTAATATCATCAACTATTCGTGGTCTCTTCTCCTTACCTCTTCAGTTTCATTCTGCAAAATAACCTCACACACTTCCTTAATAGTAAAGACTGAACAAACCTTTTCTGTATCCCTCTGTTCTTACCCAAGCTCAAATTTGTTATATTTATAGCAAACTAAGAATTTGAATGAGACATTCTGTTTTACAGTCTTACATTTGCTATCAACAGGCCTGTGCCATATATTATCCCTTAATTTGTTTTCTAGCATTTTCCATAACATTAGGAGAGACCCTAAAATGAGTTAATGAGAATAAGTCAGGGGACCAATCAGCAGTGCTCCTGAAAGGGACAGATTTATTGCAAACAGCAGCAGGGTCTGCTTGAAATAGAAATACTTAAGGGCCCAATTTATACCTCAAACCCAAACAATTTCCATTGTATTGTTAACAGATCATTAGGAAAACTGAGATGTTATGCTTTTAAAAATGAAAGAGAATGGCTGCAATTGAAACAGAAATCATTATGTCCTCATTTCAACTGAAATAAATTATGTTATTAACAGATTATTGGGCTGGCTGCATTCCTCAGTCAGATGAATCGACAACATGAGCTTCTTCTATAATATATAGGTGGTTTTGAGAATGTGAATGGCCAATGTGAGAAAAAAACACATGGTTACTTAGAGATCTGAAACAAATTTTATTAGTAACTGTGTAAAGAAAAACACAGTGAGACCAGCTAATAGAGGAAACTCTTCTTTCTGTTTCCATGTTGATTTGACTTTTTCAACACAGAAATATATTAATAACTGTATAGATCATCTAAATTAATTTAATTGCAACACAATTGGTTACAAAATGATAACAAAACCAAAGCAAAAGTGCTCACCTCACACTTCACATTTTATTTGATGGAATCATATTTTGCCTACTGGTTAGCCTGATAAAATGATTAGTCTTACTTTTGAACTAAATGTGCTCACTTGCAGAGGTGTTTGTAAAGCAGAGGCTTAAGCACACACAAGTTCTGATTTTTGTATCCTATTTTATAACAATAACCGTAACTGAAATTTCAGCTTTTCTGCATGTACTATATAGCTAACCATAAGCAAAATTCTGTCCCTATATTGTCACCAAATCTGTCTCTCAACAGCTAAATACACATGGAATGGTTAAAATAAAGCCAAAATCTAACACAAATCAGGAGTTATCAAAGGCACATAAACTTGCTGCTCTGAAATACAAACCTATCTCTGATTAACAAAGTTTTAGCTTTCGCTGAGCAGCGCTTACACAGCGTCAAGGCCTCTTCTGCTTCTCACACTGCCCCGCCAGTGAGTAGGCACAGGAACTGAGTGGTACTTAGCTGTCTACAGGGGTTAAACCATGACGGAGAGCACTGGTTTAACTACATTGAAATACAGGGGATGTTCTAGAGGTTTTGAAGCTGATGCCAAAATCTAAGAGCAGTAAAGGGGATAAGTGGCTCATTATAGTCAATTTGATATAGTGTCAGTGAAAAGTAATGGAACGGTCTCATAACAAATTTAAGCAAAAGTAGTATAATTAAGGTCAATTGTTATGAATTTATGAACAACTGATCTCATGTGACTCAATTAACTTTGTATCTTTTATGATGACTTATTTCATAGAAATAATTGTGTCCTATATGTGGGCTTCTGCAGGGTTGTTTGACCTGATTAGATCAAGGAATATGAATAATCAGTATAGCACATATCCAGGGATTGCCCAAGTCAGAGATACCAAACTGTAATTGTAAATGGAAAATTTTCTCTCATGGGCAGCTCCAGTGAGTCCATAGAATGATAAGTTTTTGAAGGAAATCTGAAAACATTGTTGCTGTATTCTTTGGCAATTAAAAATTCCAGAGAGTCTTTTAAAAATAAAGCAGGCAAGTCTCCAATACAAAGAAATTTCAGCCACTTCATAATCTGGATCTATTCAAACGACATGGTCACACATAAAGCCACATGCTCTAATATTAAGAGAATAGGTTACATTTACAGAAGAAGTATTAAAGGCTAAAATACTATCTAGATGCCCAAATCCCTTGGCCAGCACCCCTTTAATAAAGGAGCACTGATGATCTGTTCAATCCAAAACATTCTGCTTTTCTTCCCAGTTTGGCTATGATGAGTACCGACAGTGATGAGATGCTTCGCAGTGCTACCTGTGGACCTGGACCTTTCTAGTGTGGTATTATGAGTACTATGTGAACAGAATGGAGATTTGTGCTCTAATAATGATTCCCCAAAACAGACTTCTTGGATCGGTCCCATTATTCATCTGGCACTAGGAGAAAGCATTTTGGGATGTCAGATTCTTATTTCAGCTTAAATAGAAATAAAATACATGTGGGTGTGTGTGAAGAACCTGTAATGTGTAAACTGCTTACTAGGAATACACTGATTTATGAGGAAGGAAATACTTTAGTAGCTGTGATTTATTTCCCATTTTAGATATTTATATGTCTGGTGCAGAAGTTAACTGGATGTACTCATTAAAAACCTTTGTTTCAAAAGGGCAGCAGCCTAGGGCTGTGTACCTAGTATTTATGGATCCAGTGACTGCACACACAAATCATGTATCTCTGCTGAATCTAGACTTAATCGGTTTAACATTTTTCTAGCTTGGTTGCTCACTCAGATTCAATCCATGCAAAGGACCCTATGCAGAATATACTGAAGCCCTCTGGGTTTGTGGTTGCAGGAACTTGTTTACCTGGAGCAAAATGATGTGGACTATGGGGCAACATCCATGATAAAGCAGTGGGGGTTCTGGACATTTCAAGGTGCCTAAGACTCCTAAAATGGTTAGGTGTCTCCTGAACTCTGACATTTGTGGGTGCCTGCATTTCTGTTTATGTGTCTCCTGATATGACAGCTTCCTTGGCCAGAGCGGTCATGATGGGAATCTTAGTATCTACCATATGAACTGATCCCCAAGTCCGACTTCATGATCACTGGAAAGAAATAGATACCTCACTCATTCTCAGGTACATGTCTAAAATGAAGCACTTGAGTCATTGTTTAGACATTCCTGTTTCTCTCTGCGAACTATAAGGGACATCAATAAAAATGAAGACATAAGCCTTGAAGATGGCTGAAGTTAGCAAGGTGAAACCTACACTGGGTGACGACTTCCTGGCAAAGCACAGCCAGCATCCAGATACACTGGAGAGCCACACTCAAACCCCCTGAAGGCGCAGGCTGCCTGGTATGTTAAAATATTGGGCTTCTTACAGAGTGTGATTGTAGCTGCTTAGAAAACAGTAGGAGAAAGAAAAGAATAACTACGGCACCAATGACAGTTAAGAGGAGGACCTGCTACTCTGAAAGAGGTCATGGTGTGCTCAGTTTTAAACAGATGAATAATTAGATTCCTCTTCAGCAATGCACTGAAGCACACATTTAGTGGTAACATCAGCATTGGCCAATGCACTTTTAAGACAATTTGCATGAAGTTAGGTAAGTGGCTTAAGTACTTTGCTAAATCACGACCACAGTGCAAGAGACAATTCCCACTTTACATACTGCGCTGCTAATAGCTTTTCTGGTCTCTGTAATGGAGTTCTAAGGGCACAAAAGACAATTAAATTAAAAAAAATAATAATAACAAAGCACTTAGTGCTGCAGTATTATATCTTCACATGATTGAATTCCTGTAAAAGGGCAGCTAATCAGTTTATCTACTTCCAGGAAAAAAAAAGATCTTTTCGGAACAAAACCGCACAAAAAAATAAGATGACAATTTTGTCTGGTCACTATGTACAAGTACCCAAGTAGCTTATAGTTGGACAAAGTAAGGCACTGTCACACCCACTTTTTAAATGGTGGTATAGTTATAGAAGAGATGTTATTAAAAGGCCAGTAAAGCACAAAGAGCTAGTTAAATAGATGAGACTCCTTTGCCTCTTGTCTCGTTACCTCTAGGTTAACAATTCATCATAAGGTGAAGAAAATATATTGACCTTGATGAAGCCCATGGTCAGATTGCCATTGATTGCAACAGAACCACAGCATAAAGTTGTATCTCATAAATATTTCTGAGAAAAAAAATGATAAGAGGATTAATGACAAACTCTATCAGAGACTGAGTAGATTTCTTTTTATCTTACTTATTCTACTCAAATACTAGTTCCTGTAATGTAAGTGTTTGTTAGAAAAGAAGGAGGATAACTGAAACGATATGTCCATTTTATTATAAAGCTGTTATTTTTGACCCTCTTAATGTTTCTATTGGTATTAACATTGAAGGGGTACCGTAAACGTAAGTTTGTAAGTAAGGTCATAAAAGGTGTGCGTGAGCTAAACTGAGTTTTCTCTCAGTGTAAGAAAATACAGTGCACACTGTTAAAACCAGGCAATGACAACACAAGTAAAACAAAAACACTGCACTGTACATGATACACTCCAACAAGCGTGTGTAAAATCTTTTAAAACAAAACTGACGATGTTTATTGAAGTGTAAAGGTGGCTGTGTTCTTCCTGGTTCTTGCCTTAAATATCCAGTTTTAAATTACTTTCAGTGCTGGGTCAATTTTTGCCAGTGACACTGTAAAGCCGGGCAGCAGCCTCAGTACCTCCCGCAGCTCGTCCTCTGGGCAGCCAGGTCAGCTCTCGGTCAGCGGAGCTTTTCTTCTCTTTCCTTTTCCTGCAGTCCCCCCATGCCTGGGCCCGCTGTGGATACTGAGCAAAACTTTGGCCTCATGCCACTACCAGGGAAAGGAAAATACACGTGCTAAGCCAGTGAGAGGTTAAATAACCACCAAAGCAAAATCCAGATCCAGGCATTTATTTTTCAAGGCTTTTCATTAGGGCTTATTTTTGTGTTCGCCATCGAGAAAATAAATCTTTGGAATAACCAAATAATGGTTTCCCTGCTGTAACCAGCCCAGATGGAGGAGGATGTGCATTTGTCCTTCATTTCTCTTTGATCCAACTTGCTCTTGTCTTTAAAAGCCCGCCTTATACAGCCAAGTAACATGAATGGCTTGTTAGCCCTTTTATGATTGTGACTCTCATCTGTCACTGCTGCTAATGTCATATGAGTGTCCTGTTTAAGTTTAATTAGCCTATGTATGGATAGTTTCATTATCAGTGAAGAATATAAAATCGGGGATCCAAGAAGGTGATTATATTATTGCATCATGTGTTTCCTACCTAACGTATGTTTTTCAGTAAAGCTTTTTTTGGACAGTACTATCTTCATGGTATAGATATCTTTGTTGTTGGTCCCCCCGTTACAGTTGTGCAGGCACCATAGAGCATGAAATAGGTTTTGGAGGTGTTCGGGAATGCCCCGAAGGAGCTATTCTTTCTGTAGTCACTTTATGTCACACCTTAAAACTGTTCAAACTAGAAGCTACAGTGCTCCGTGTCTCAATGTAAAGCTAACTCGTCCCCTTTTACAGTAGTCTAAAGATTTTTCCAGCCTTAAAGAATCTTGTTTGGGTACAGAAGAACTAAATGATAGTCAGTCCCATGCCTCAAACGAACATTTGTTTTGGGAAGTTTATCTGGAGGTTAGATGTTGTTTTGAGGCAGTTTCTAAAAGCTGTTTGGGGGCTGCAGTGCTGGAAATAGTCTGGATGAAGCTGGATTAATGGGCTGAGCGCAGGTGAGACAGTCAAAGTCACAATCACCAAAAATCATCATCAGAGCTTTGGTTGTGCATAGCGTATTATGTCCGTACAGGTAATCTGGCTTTCAAGTCTTGTAGATTTAATCTTCAGTTCTAGTTTATATTTAAAATGTCAGTTCAATTTTACTGGTATGCTGGAAGCATTTAATCTTACTCTTTTATCACTGAGAACACATTGCTGGTGATTTAGGGCTTAGTTAGCTTCCAAGAATTGCTTTATGTTGCTGAAGTTTATTGGCCATATTCAGTCAGCCTGAATTCCACCTTAGCTTCTAAGTCTAGTGTTTCTGACAGCTCCTAATTCAATGCCTTTCATGCTGTGAATTGCTTTGTCCACCTATGGAGGCGCAATGTAGGCCTTCCAAATATTCCTCTTTCTTCTTTCAAACCAGAAAGAAAGAGAGAAAAACGTGGTCTGTATAAATAGATGTTGCTTGTAATCTGTGCATTCACCATGAATAATTGCGTCTGTATAGTGGTACAAAGGATTCACTTGTAGATCTTCAAAAGAAATTTTGTCAACAGGACTGAGAGGGCTAAGACAGTTGAAAGCTGAAGGAAAAAAAAAAAGGCTTTCTGTTCCAGACCTACAGAGATTACCAAGAAAAGTTGGTAACAGTTAGTTTATCAGAGTCTGATATGGGGTGAAATGAGTTTCTGCTATACAGTTCTCCTAAAGCAAAGTTCCTAGAGAATTGCGGCCCATCGTAGCTGATCACTAATGTAGAGTTGGTTTGGAAGTTGCTGCTCAGGGGAGTTTGTGTGCACGAAGGGGGCAGAGGCAGTATCGGCTGTACTGGGTGGCTTTTACTATGGTAAACAGAGACATTGTCCATTCCTGGAAACAGAAGCAGAATGTCACAGTGGTACCAAGATACCTGAAAAGGAAAAGGTTTTATTTATGTTAGAAAGCAGGACAGGATTTCAGTTTCCCAGATCATGTGTGTAGCACCACATAAAGTAAATTCAGTTGCAAACAAAATTTATTAGCAGTACTGAAAATCACACGGGGAGCCTCTTAATCCTAATTTTCTAAGATTTTTCAGATGAGCTTGTGTTAGTAATGGTGGGAGGTTTTTTGTTTGTTGGGGTTTTTTAAAGAAAAGTTAATCTTGCATAGATAAGTCTGGAAAAAACACAAGGAGGCAGGCTGCTAGATGTCAGATGAGGAGAAGCAGAAGGTGGCTGAGTCATCTACTAGTTTGTCCTTAGATAAACTCCAAAATGCTTCTAGTTTTCTAAGGAAAGGACCATGAAGATGTGATTGCTCAGTAATTTTAAATCCCAAACAAAATATTTTGTAACTTCTATGAAAAATCTGAAAAATGAAAAAAGGATATTTTCATTAAAAAAGTGCTTTGTTCAATTATGATCCCATTGTAAAATTAGATATACACTGGCAAAACTTCACTCAAGGGAAAAAAGTCACCAGCTTCATTATAAGAGCTCTTCCACCACTGTTTTTTTCCCTTAATTTCTTTGTAGGAAATAAAACCCCTGGAAATATATGAACTAGCACATCAAATTGTATTATGGGTTATGGGCAGCAAGTTGTGCTACTGTGTAGGAGACTCATGTTCAGAAATGGCACTGAGAGCTTCAGAACCTTGCTTGAAGGACATAGCATCTTTGTTTAAATTGTGGCAGAGACACTGGACCATAGGCTTGGACCTTCTCTGGGTGTGTGCTTGACCATCCTTCCACCTTCTTCCCTTGACCTGGTTTAATTGCCAAGGAAAACCAGGTGGAACTGAAGCTACATAACTTCTTTGGGCTTCCTTCTTTCCCAGCCAGCTGGGCTATGCTGTAGGAAGAAGGGCAGCAAATTATGTTCTTCTTACTTCATGGGAAACAGTCTAGGTGAGCTTGTGCTAGAAGGACCGCTTCTGGCTAATCTCTTGTGGACTATGGTGGATGATAGGAAAACCAGGATTTTGACTCAAGAATATACCATATCACTGAGAAAATGCACTTCAGCAGGTACTTGGAAAGAAATAGGGATTTTATGCTGAATGTTTCTTGCTTCTGCTTCTTTTTAGTGGCCAGATTACAGAACTTCATTTTCTGTTAACTACATTCAGTATAAGTGCCTAATTGAAGACCTGGCACTGAACAAATCTGAGAAATTGAGAAGAATGCACGTTTCTTTCTTTTATATCTAGTGAAGGAAGAAACAAAAAGGCAAAGACAAAAATTTAAAAAATGTGGGGGAACACAATACAAGTTTTAAATAAAAGTAGATTCTGATTTCCGAATCTATGAAGGGAGAAGAACTTGATTCAACAGGTACCAATGTGTGTGCAACTTTATTATACCAGCATGGTTTAAACCAAAATGAATTGATCCAGAACTGAAGGCTTCTGAAGTTAAATATCACTTTTACAGGGATTTTAATATGTCCAGTAAGCAGAAGTAATGACTAGTTTAGAGCCTGGGAGCCACGTCCTTTGCCAAAGCACTGTGGATAGGACTTGCGTGTAAAAGATATTTTTCATAGTTACTCTTTCCACTGACAGTGAACTCCTTCCACTTTGAATTCCCGTTTGACACCGGTCAAACAAAGCGTAATTCAGAAGTCAATAGGTACAGTACAAAGGGATCTAATTAATGAAGAGATAGCAAAAGGAACTACCAGGACTGTACATAAGTAAGTTCCAGTCTACAATTAATGCCAAGATGTGTACCAAAGGATTTTTAATGCCTACTTCTGTCCAAGTATGAGTAATTTCAACCACAGTATGTCAGGGGCCCACTCTTTTCCTGTGAATTACAGGGTGTAATATAACATGCTGTTCCCTCTTGCTGTCTGCTTGCAATTACCTTTAATTGTTTGGGATCACTGAAGTAATACATTTAATGTGAATCATGGTTATTCATTTGTTATACTGCGGTGGGATAAACTAGCCCAAATGAAGACCTCTTTTTTTCTGGACAGGCAAGGGAAGCACAGGCTTAAAATCCACTGAAGTTGGAGGGATGCTGTCCATTGATTCCAGTATGCACTGAATTAAAAAACCTGTGGAAGTTATGCACCCAATTTGGGAGCTTTTGCAAATCTCACTAGGCATCTGCCTGCATCTTCAAATGTTAGATACTGCTGGAAATGTGGTCATCAGTGAACTCCCCAAGGTAACATGAGAAAGACATGGGTTACCACATCTTAGTACCGTTGTATTGCAGGCTAGTGCTTTAACAACCTCTTCTCCTTTAATACATGCAGATTTGCAGTACATATGTACTGATATAGCCAGGAATTTAAGTTATTTTTAAAAAATCTTGATTTAAGCAGTCCTCACTGTTATCGGACAGGAGGTTCGTTAGAGTTGTGTGGTGATCAAAGCATCATAATATCACGTAATTTTTCAGACATGGAAAGTTTGCATTGCCTTGGTAACACGTAGCTCTCAATTGCTTTCAGCCAATTAAATGACTTCCTAATTTTCAGTTGGTTTCCATTGTTGGCTTGCTGCTGATAGTATGATTTAAAATCTGCTTCGTGACTATGTGAAAGTAGTTGATATCACTTAAAATAAGACTGCAAAAGCACACCCTATGTATGCCTCTGATTAAATAATTTGAGATGATTTTCCCTTTGGCTGTAATCAGCACAATATGAAATCTGTCGCTGGGTGGTAAGAAGGAAAGAGATGCCGCTGAATATTCTGTAGAAAAACTTTATGTGCTATGTCTGGAATGCAAGTTTGTTTGGGGATATGTTAGGAGGGATCTTGCTCATGTTTTCCTTTTGAATTTCAGCAGCAGAACAAAACGCTATACCTGCTAGATCTGCATAACTGTGTGAGAAAGAAGAAATAGCCAGTAGCTAACATGAGACAAACCAGCAAACGAGAGGCTGGCTAGTCTGTCCCCAGTAGGCTTTGTGCTGTCCCAATGATCCTGAGCATCCAGGCAACAAACGTACCCAGAAGCCTTCGGTAATAGATAACGGAACAAACAAGCTGTGTGCTGAGCTCCGGAGGTTAATGAACAGATACAGTGGCTGTTCTGCTGTGAACAGGAGATGTTTGCTCTATGTACAGGTGGGGGCTGTGGAAGTGGAGGTTATAAACCAACTGTTGTAAACCGACATTGGCTAGCTAGTTTAGTTAAATTAGCTTCCCTGCTGTCATACTCTTGTTAGTGGAGTGATGTATGTCAATCTCATCAAGCCCCTTTCTACCTGAAATGATCCGCTGCGGGGAAATGTGCACAGCCCCTCATGGTAAGATGTTGTGGGTAACTGGGGTGGTAGGAAAGCAGCGGGCGGACAAACTGTGCATGGGAATGCAGTACTCCACACTGTCTGTTCTGGGAGGATGGTTGCCCCAAAAGTGATAACACTGAGAAGAAAGCAACAATGACGAAGTTAGCCTAAAATGACCATTTGCAGGATTAAACAGTGACCAGGGGACTCCTGAGACATTTTTGAGAAAAGGAGGCAGGTTGAATTGTAACAGAAGCACGAAAATTTGTAATAAGGGGGACAGACTGTCATGTGAGAAGTGGTACCAAATCACCAGTCAAATTGAAACCAGGTTTGTCACTGCCATGAGCTGCCCCAGCCAGCGCCGTGACTTCTGTCTGCCCCTGATGGAGCACTCTCCCAGTCAGAGGCTGCGAGTAGCCTGCACCCAGCTACTGGGCTGATGGTATGGGATGCAGCAGGTAGGGACTCGCTCTTGGAGTACACATATGTGACCTTGTTGGGAGGTTTTCATGCTGGAGTGAGGATGAGTGGGTTGTAGGGAGCAACTTGGGCAGGTGTAATGCTTGAGCACCCACGCTCACAGGAAAGGGCATGGGTACACATAGCCACACGTCTTGTGAGGGAGGCTGGGGACTCCATGGGTGCTTAACTCTGTGACTGTATGCGGGGGACACACATGGGGTTTTATAAATTTATGAGATTAGTTCTCGGCATTTGTTTAGAAAATTTGAGGTGTTTACTGACATTATTGAAGTGTCCAGTATTGTGGTTTGTCTGTTGTAGTGCTGATACTCATCCTGAATATATAGATTACTCACTGCTGTTATTTTTGTGTTATCAGTAAGTAAAAATTGTTTATCAAATGTGAGTGGAACAGTTTTTTCCCTGTGAGAACTCATCTTCTAAGTATGAAGGTTCAGAAACAAAATATAAATAAAAAATAGAAAATAGAAATTGGTAAGATACATACAAGCTGAATTCCATTGAAAACACCACTAAGACCATGCAGTTAACAAAATTCCAGAAGAATAAGGGAAAAAACCCAAGGAAGAAACCAGGGCATTCTGTAAAACGATGATGGAAAATCACAATCTTATTTCATATTTACAACAAACATAAGTAGGTAATATGTTAAAGTCCCGTCCTAAACATGGAACACATATCTCCCTTGCCCACAAAAATATCTGAATGATTAATTAGTGAAAAAAGATAAAACAGATCAGAGTCCTAGCTTTAATTAAGTAATTTCTGTTTGAACGAAACTATAGTCCCCACACTATAAACATTGTACAATGTGGTCTGCACAACTTTACAACTTATATGTATCTTCAAAATATTTTCTTGGTATTCAAAGAACTTTCTAAGATTTGTTTTAAAACTAAATCCAGTTCCTCTATGATAAAGTAATTAGGGAAAACTTAAATTGTGTTACATCTATCTCAGATTACATTATCACAGCTCCTTGCCAAGTTAATTATTTTTGTACTGTACCTTGTAAATTAATTAAATTAGAAGGCAGTGTATGCGACAACTTATTACCTTTTGTTCTGAAGTGTGGTTTTGGATATACTGTACCTATTTTATTGTGTGTTAAGAACAATAAAAAATACGTTGCTTTTTTTTAAAAAAAATGCTTTGTGAGCTGGATTACTTGAAATAGTCATAAACCATGAAGGATTAATAGTACTAAGACTTCTACCTCTATTCACATGAGATCTTATTTCCTAGCACAGAGATACACCTTATATCAGCAATATTCCTTAAATATTGGCCTTTGCAAATTCTATTGCTCTTTATGATTTAGAATTAATTGTCATAGATCCAGGGGCCAGACTTTGAGAGATATTTAGGTTGGATTCATATCCAGTGGGATTCACAGAGGGACTTAATTATTATTATATTTTCCTAACTTCCTAACTTTTTAAATTATTATTATATTTTCCTAACTTTTCTGTGTATTCTTTAAAATTCTTAATGCGTACTTCTTTGCAGCTTTAATTATGTAGATACTAATAAGTATATTAGAAAGTTTAAATACTTTTTTTTATCCACAGTTTAACTTCAGTTGGCTCTATTCCATTTTATATGCCATAGAGTTTTACAAAACAATAAATAAAGGAAGAAATATTTTGGATAACACATGTCCTAGAATAGGAAGGAATAATTTATTACCTAAATTATCTTAAAATAGACAAATCCATAAAATGACATTCACATTTTTGTTTTTGAATTTATACACTTTTTCTCGCACCTCAGAAGTATGTACATGCTGCTCTCCCAATTTAGCAAAGCACTTAAGCGCATGTTTAACCTTCAGGGCGCTCTTTGAGATCTAAGTGCATGCATTAATAATTGGATTAGAGGATAATGCCTTTAGAAGTAAACTTAAAGCATAATCAGCTGAATCAGGAATTAAAGCCAGACCAACTTTTAATGATTAGATAGCACCTCTACTCTTCTAAATGTTTCCCAAGGGAAAGATTCCCACTTTAAAGGTGCTCAGGACAAAACCACCTTATCAGCATCTCTATGGTGGGCCACTGAAATGCTTTCAGGGGACTTTTAACATATCTACATCAAACTTGGGATGACACATCCCTGACTTTGTCGTTTATCCCCTATGACATACCTGGCAAAGTGCTTCTAGCTTGTGACTTCCCTTCAACTTGTCTGCAGTACTCAGACAAATGACCCGGCCTGGGACACTGCCTGAGATACTCTGTATGTTTAGACTGAGAAGGAAAGATAAGCCTAGGGGACCTTCGTGTTCCCTAGATGCTGTTTTATCCTCAAATCTGGCAAGGCACAGGCACTATCTACTTCTTTGGAGGGTATGACAGAGGAAGAGTCTCCTTACTCCCCAAGGACACTGACAGACCTGGGCTCACTGGCAATGCGTGCCATCATCTCCCTGCTGAACAACCTCTTTCTTAGAGGACTTATACCTAGGTCAGGCCTGGAATAAATACTGCTCAAAAGCGCTCAGTACTGGCTGGCCAGAAGCTGGCCAGAAATGGGTTCCTTTCTGGGCTTTTGTGTCCTTTTGTGTTTGAAGAGGGGGAAAGGGATGGACCTCACAAGGACTTTCCCCAAGGCACTGAAGGAGGGGACAAGGCAAGTGCCATGCAGATTACCCATAGCATTTGGCCAGCTGCATGGGAGCAAGGTGCCAAGCCAGAGAGAAGGGCAAAGCCGGTGGATCCCAAGGGAGCTCGGGCTTGTGAGTGAGGCATCAGGGCTGGATCGTATCAGTGCCGCTCTGCTTGGCACCAGCAGGGTGGGGACTGGTCCTGGCTCTGACTGTGGCACAGCATATGGTCTTTCCTAATGAGAGTCACAGGTAGCAGTCCTCCTCAAGGAGACCACCTCCGAGCTGACTGTGCTATGGCATGACACAAGGGGAGAGCATGTGGTAGGTCTGGTGCTGGGGGGTGTTTGGGCTGCCTTGTGGGAGAGGTTTTGGGAGACTGACGCAGCTGAAAGCAGTGGTCTAGGTCTTCTGGAGTACCTGAGGTTGTCCACGAAGGGTAGCCCAAGGATCCTCTCTTCTCCATTAGTTTCCCAACTCAGATGTTTTTCTTGCACACTAGGCTTGCTCCTAAGGCAGGACAGAAAGGAGAGGTGCCTTGAGGGCATTGCTGGAGATGCTGTCAGTTGCTAGACCTCTTACAGTCATCTTGCATTTTGTCTCATGGAATTTGTCCATATGTGTTTATGGTAAGGAATTAGCAAACAACTTGCAGGGACAAGACCTGCTGGAAAGGACTAAACTTCAGGGATGTGACTAGCCAGGACTGAGGCCCAGTCATCAGTAATAACACGACACCTGGAGAATGCAGAACCTCAGAAGCAGTCCTTTGCTTTTCATAGATGAATAGGAAAAATGTCCAGGCCTTCATTCTGTACACACTAATCCATTTAGCATTCATTGACACTGTCACTTTGGACCTGTTGTCAGCCAGAAGCTGGGGTCTACCGGGATTAATTCTGTATAGAAGAGGGAACGTCTGGAGGAGTCAAGTATTGCGTGCAGCTCTGCACGTTTACAAAGAGCATCCTGCTGTGTTCAGACAAAACAAAACTGTTTACATGCTCACACTTTCAAGGCTTTCCCAGCAATTTGGTTCGAAAGCCTTCCCTCTCTTATTTTGCTTGTTGTGAGTGCAGCCGGGCTTTCTTGTTGCCTCTCTGCTGTCTCCATTAGCTCTTGCACTGACTGGTGCATACAGGGAAATCTCTCTACTCATATATACCCCTTCTTCTTTTGGATTTTTACTCTTATTGTGTCAGGTCATTAGAGCAGGCTCAGCCCTATGTGAAAAGTTTTACAGTAGAAGCAAAGTGGGTTTTAAAAGGAGGAAAGGGAGGAGGAGGGTTAGGAGAAGAAAGGGGATGCTCTGGCACCTACAGCCATCCTGCACTGATGCTTATTTGTCCTGTTTTGAACTGTTTCTGAAGCTGCTTAATTCTAGAACAGGAACTCTTTTTTTTTTTTCTTTTAACAGTCGAAAGTAAAATTGGCTCTTACACTTGCCACTTCCAGTGCTGTTTATCTCAACCTGTAAAGCTACCTCATATTCTATAAACACATTTCTTCATCTTTGTTTGTTTTTTTTTCTTTTACTCTCATCTCTGTTAATCAACTGCTCCTTATGCAACACATACTGTAATGAAAATACACGACACAGGCTGCTGCAGGCAATAGATCATGAACCCTTTGGACCACTCATCTTGCACTTGCCAGTCAAGAAGCATTTTGCTTAAATAATGTGCATTGTGTTCGTTCTCCCTTCAATTAGAGTAACCAGGTAAGGTAATTGGGCACCTAGCAAATGTGGCAGCTGCAGGCAGTAATCATAGCGTCAGCACCTGCTCCCATGGCAACTGATGTGTTTACACATTCACAAAAGTACACAACATTTTCTTCCTTCTACACAGTAGAGAAAGGAAAGGGTTTAGAGCTACAACGAAAGAGAGGGATTTACAAGGATAAATGTTTAAGCAAGTGGTTGGGAGAAACAGTGTTTGTTCTTTGGAGTGAAAACTTACAGGGTAATGGGTTGTTATCAGACAACAATTAAGCATCTTCACCTCCTGAACTCAGCATGCAGTAGGCAGCCCTCAGAAGCAGATCTCAACCCCTTTAAACTAAACCACCCAAGAGAAAGAGGAGGCAGGAGGGATTCCAGAAGTTAGTGATCCAGCACTGTTTCTGCAGATGTGGCACCAGTGTGGCTTCAGAGGCACCATGTTTATAGAATGCATTGCAATGGCTATTTTTTGGGATGTTACAAAGTATTCCTTCAAAGATACCCCCCCGCAAAAAATGTCATTGCTACTAGTTTTGCCTGAGAGATTGTATTAGGGTTGAGAAATGTCTGCTGCATCTACCTGTGGATTGCCAAGTGGCAGAGAGAGGGATGAGTGGAAGTTCAGGGCCTGAACTCTATGCATACAGGGAAATTACAGGACTTTTTGCCTTTCCTTGCTTTTAGAAGAACCCGGCATCCTCTGCTTCTCCTGCAGCAGATCCAGGACACCCAATACATAAACACTACTTTCTTTTTCCTGCCCCCATATACTCTAAATTTAAACAGAAGAGTGACCTGACCATGCTGAGAACTTAGGGCAAAGGAATGTCTGATCACGCAGGTGGGTTAGGAAAAACAAGTACAAAACAAGCACAGCTGAAATTGCAGGAAAACTGCTCAAATGTAGCAGAGCTGACCTTCCTTAATTCTCGGGTGGAAAATGTGGGCATAAGAGAGCCTTGAGCTCGAGAGATAGTTCTGTCAGATTCTTTCAAGAAAATGATGCTCCAAATGAGCGTCTCATGAAAACATAAATAAGCATTGAGAAATACCAGTCCTGTATTTATGAGACTTCTCTTCATTCTGGGAGCTGTTCATGCTAATGAACACTTGTTCCTCTGGACTGTGGCTCTTGGTTGACTCAGAACAGATTCCGCTTATTAGAGCAACATACCTTGAACAAATAATTTGTAAACACTTCCTCATCCACAAACATCTGGCCTGATGAAATAAGCAGTTGAGACACTTCTGACATTCTGTAATGAGTTGTGAATCCTCAAAGGAAAAATTGAAACAGTGCAGCTTAAGCTGAATACATCTTCTCGTCATTGCAATGCATTGCTCAAGCTTGGAGGATTATGCATTTGGCAGTTGGACTAAATTTGGCAGTTCTGAACCAGGACAGGTGACTGAATGAAAGCTCATGGTCTGTTTATGGCTATAGGTTACCCCAAAGTTTTAAAAGATACAGACCTTTTAAGATTTCAAAGTTCTGCATCCTCACCTGATAAAGGAGGAAGAAATGATATGTCCTCTCCATATATCTACCTCGTAGCAGGATTATGAGGGAAGATGCTAAAACGTCTCGGTTTAAGACTGCTATTTATGATTTAAGCCCTGGTATTGCAATGAGATCGCCTCTATGCATATGCAAATTCACTTATGCCAGTGGATCTGTGCTGGGGCATGGGGCTCTGTCTGCAGAGATTTCATTGCCAGACTCTGTTTTAAATTTTCTGATTTGTTTCTTCTGATAAAAAGTTTTATTATGACCAGGCAGATGGAGTACTTCAATAGGATTAAGCACGTTGGATTTTTACTCTGCAGAAATTACCCCTGGCTCCACTCCTGGTCTTCTAGGTGACCTAGTGCACACTTTTTTTTGCTTCTCTGCCTCTTTCACAGTTTCCCCATGTGTGAAATGCTACCAGTCTAGTTAGTATTGTTTAAGAAATCTACGTGCACTGTAAAAGTGTTTTACTTTTTTGCCCAAATCATCTGTAATTTTGAGATTATCATGATAAAAATTGAGCTCATTTTTAGATTTCATTTAAGCTATCAAAGGTGCTTTGCTGCAACCCTTTAGAAGAGCTGTGACAGCCTTGGCTTAGTGATTGCTCATAAAATGTCAGTTAAATAGAAGTAACTTTAAATGAAAATTCTAAATGTGCTACGCCATGTAAAGGTAATAGAAGATGTTAATATATCTATCAAAAGATTTCCTTTATGTTTTAATCACTCTGTGAAAAGATTATTCTGGTGCAGTTTTTTAAAAGAAACTCACTTTGAGCAGATTCAGTTATTTCTGCTCACTTGAAATACACTATTTCGGTGCAGTCTCAGTGAGAATAATGTCACTGCACAAAAAGGTACGGAAGTGTTTTATATTATTAAGAGGGTCTGAATCTGTATCCTTACTTAGGCAAAGACAAGATGGGCCAAAAAAACTTTCTTGTTATTCCCTGATACATGGTGGACGTTAGAGTAATCTGAAAAAAAGCCCTAGAAACTACGTTCTATCAGAAGAGTTTGCTCCATCAAAATTTAAGCATTTTGCAAATGATATGGCTTTACCAGTTTCACTTTGGAACAGAAAAATTGTGATAATTTTAAGAAGTCTTTTTTCAACATTTTCTAGATAACATTTGTGTGTAATTTCCGTATAATTTCTTTTCCAAAGAAAAGTATTCTAAAGCAAATAATCAAAGTAAAAAAAAAGGCAGCAATGGATAATGTTGTTTGCCAATGCATTTTCTTGTTTTGAATTTCAGTTTTGAATCAACAGTATGTCACATTTTAACATGCTCTGTAAAAGAGACCTGCTGCCCAAATGATTTATGGCTTATTCTTCAATTAGTTGGCTGCTGTATTGTAATACAGGCTACAGAAATCACGGATAACAGAGCCATTTACTTTTTGGTATCTGTTTAGAGACAATTTTTATATAAGCTACCAAAATCTGAAAAAAGTTTTTTGGAAGCAATCAGTCCTGTAAGTGGTATGAGAAGATGATCTTTATGTACCTGTATTTGAGGAGTACAGTCTCTGCCAGACCAGGGGTGCAAGCTACTGCTGAAGCATGCTGAACAACATACACTGAAGTTCCACAAGATCAGATGAAACATGAAGCAGATCAGTGAACAAAAATGTTTCCAGTGCAGCTCTTCTATCGAAACTTACTTCATTTACTGAAATTCACACTGGATCTTTGTGACTTTTCAGGATCTCCTTTTTCATGATATGGATCATTTGTAAATCTGTGTCAACATAGATCACCATTGTGGGAGAGGAACCCCAGAAGAAAAATCAAAAGCACAAACCCAGAAACACTTGCTCATGTGTCTTGACAACTGTATGAACCTAGCCTTTTTCCTTCCAGCCTGAGTTCATTTACTCTAAGCATATTGAATCAAAGAGGACATTTGTGTCACTCATGAGTCAGATTACCAATACAGACTGCTCAGCGATTGATGCATACCTAATAATGTAGTAATTGAATCATGCATCAATATCTTGTGATATCAGTGCTCAGTATAATCCCAGTTGACATCATTTTAATGATTTAGATGACAGAAGTTTAGCTGCTGAGAAAGCAGTACAATTTCACTATTGTGACTCTGCTCAATATTCTCACAAACAAGTCTGCACTTTAAACAGATCAGGGAAGGGGCAGAAACTCTGACCCGGGCTGCCGCTCGGGTAAGGGGACCGGGCTGAAGCACCAGCCTGCCCCATGCCTGCGGGGCTGGCAGCTGTGGAAGGCAGCGGGACCAGGACCAGCTGAACCCTTCTTCCTGCAGAGAGCAGCCTTGGATGCAGAAGTCCCCCTCCCAGCCCCGATGTGCTCAGGAAAGTGAAAGGATGGGTTCATTTAAGGTAAAGAGAAAAAAAAAAAAAAAGTCATTCCTTCCCCTTCCTGGAGAAGCTGCAGCCTGAGAGTTTACTTATGCTTGTGTGAGATTCAAAGGTCTTATCAACAGTTTAGCAATATTACCATAGGCAGACTAATGGGATCCAAGTTTAATTAAGGACTGTATTTAATTCGGTTTGTTTATTATCACTTCAAAGAAAACCAAACAAAAAACCTAAACCAGCCATCCGTCAAACATGTTCCTATTGAAAGTGGCATTTGCCCTAAGTCTGGAAAAGACAAAGGGTTTTGCAATCCTGAATTGTGGCTTTCTGAGTCGCTGCTGGAAATGACCTTTCCAAAGCCTTGTATCTCTGTTGTGTCCTGAAGTTTTCTTCCTTTTCTTACCTTTGAAAGGCTGTTCCACCTCAGGATAAATCAGTGTACATCTCCGCTATGGTCATATACCTGTGGACCTATTTCATAGCTCCCCTTTTGACCTTTTCCTGTAAGGTTGCATTTGAACTGTGTGTGAGGCTCAGGAGATGAGAAGTGAGTGGAAAATGTTGTTTAGAGAAACAAGAAGAGACAGCAGGGCATAGCAGCTGTGTTGGGTGGCTTCGCCTCTGTTGAAGGGCCTCAGCAGACCCCGGGACGCGGCTGGGCTGCTCTGCCATAGCCCCGATGTATACTGCCTGGGGACCTCCAACAGCAACAACCCCTCAGGGCACTGCTAGTGACATCTTTTTGTCACTCATACATTTATTGGGAATTTGTTGCTGGGAATCTACTCTTTGTCATGGCTCTGAACCACGAGGTAAGGCAATATTGTCACAGCCCATAACTTTCCCAGTAAGTGCTCCAAACTGGTTGGTGGAGGAGAAGAAGGGGGATGACTACACTGGCTAGCCACTGAGGGGTGATTGTACCTGGTGGCAGCTGAGTGACAGGATGCACAAGTGCATTGTGAGCATCCAGCTTTGGGGAGCCCCATCACTCAGCAGATTTGGACCTTAGCCATGGTGTCAGGCTGCTGGCTGCTATATTTCTTATATATTTCTCTTAAATGTATCCTTTTATTATCCTCAATGTAAAATTCAGTTATAAAACATCAATTAACTTCACTATATATTTCTTTAAAAAATGTGTTCATAAAATCTTTATTGTGCACAACTGTAATAAATTTAAATTTAAAATTCTGCCTAAACATAATCAGTATTTACCAAGTTTCTCCAATTTACCCAAACCTATTACATTACAAACAGTATTCTTTCAACTTCTGTTGTTAAGACGGGATCAGACATAACCAAAGTCACCTTTTTTAAGAAATTGAGAGAATTGGGATTTTAAAATATCATGAGACTATTTCCTTATACACAGTTCTTCTGACACTATACATTCTTACTTACATAAACATTCCACATCCAGCTTTTCGTCTGATGTCAGCCTTTTAATGATGCTTACATTCCTGAATAATCAACATATCTTTTGAAACACTGAAAGTTAAGAGTTTAGTGAAATTTCAGGTTAAAGGGTTTTCACATGTTCAAATAAAAATGTTATATCATTTGAGAGGTAATGTGTATTAGATAATTAAGATTATTTTTTTTTTTTGCTTAGATGGATGTGTTTTCTGTAAAAATCAGATTTTTGATCAGACAGCAGCCCTTCAGTGAATGCATTGTCATGAGCCTGAACACACACAAAATGTTTGTTTTAATTTTCTAGCTACTTAAATATATCTTCATAGATTCCAATGTTATTCAGCTACTTTGTCATCATCACTGTCCTTAAAGAACCTAAAAATCACAGTTGAGGAATCCTCATTGTAAGAATAAAATTAACGTCTAACAACTAGAGAGCACTTTAAAATACTTACAATGTCAGGGAAAAGAGATAACCTACTTGTAAGGACGTGTCTCCATGTTCCAATATAAATGCTGACAGAAACAATATTTCTGGTCATTTTGAACTTCTTGTGGCAAATGAGGAAAATTATTGCAAATCTATAAATATAGTCTTCAAGATACAGTGGAAATCCAGCTATGGTTCACTTTGCCTTGTGTAGCATATCAGATTGGCAATTAACAGGAAGAAAATATTAATTTGCCTTTTTCTTTAAATCACATGGGTGTTTTTCAAAGTTAACATTTACATGATCAGCCGTAAATAATGCTAGATTGTTGATTTTCAAACCATTTGCACTTTTTTCACTTTCAGACAGCAGAATAACTCCCATGTTACAGGTAATCAAGCAGAGAATGGATTTTTCTACTTTCAACTGTAGAGTCACAAAAAAAATTCTTGGGAACATTTTGAAATTTTTATGCTTTGAAGCATTAGAAGGCACAAGAAAGGCTCTTTCTATCCAAGCTTTTATTTTTTTACTTTTTTATTTTTTTTAATTGTAATGGGAGCTAGGGAATTATTGGAAAAACATGAAAGTTTTGTCTTACTGGAATGTATCATCTCAGATTAGATGAGAACAATTTAATTTGCTGTGAAAGTGTCCTGTATGAAGGATTATATGCTATTTTTTTTCTTCTGTAGAATTCAATGGATTTTCCATATTTTGACAGTTGTTAACAAAAAAAAAGTCTTAAGATTTTCAGTCCTAGAAGTAATGTTAACACTATTTTATGAGTTGCTTTTTTTGCAACATAACATTTGACAAGCCACAAGGACTGCAAATCTTTCTCCACGTACAACATAGTCTTATGATAAAACTATTGCTAACTTTGGTTGTCTGGCCAAAATCACTTCTCCATTTTCTCCAGATGGTAACGATGCTTTGTTTTTTAGGGAAAGTGTCTTGACTTCCTGACTAAATATTAACATTGCAATTACTTTCATATTCATGATCCACGCAAGCATAACATTGAACTAGTACAGCAGGACCTGCCTGCAGGAGTAACAGGCACTACCCAAAATTCTGCCCAGAGGGCACTGGGAACAAACTTAATTATGAAGGTGGTTCAGAGTTCAGTCAATCACCTAGTTTTAAGTTGATCCATTGCCACAAACCAGTCCATTGCCCCACCTATGCAGATGACTATTTGGGAGTTCCTAGACCACCCAGAGAACGAAGGAATTAAGTGTCCTGGACGTACACATAGGCACAGCCCTGATACCCAGAGACACCACAATTACAACAACAGGGCAGACTTGACTGTCATAATTGTAGCTCACTTCTAATTGGAGTCCCATAGCTCTTGCCACAAAGTCATAGCTAGATTCCTGCCTAGGGGAGGAAGAGAAATTTCCAAAGCTTTTTCTTTTCTTGAAGTGTGGGGTAACTCTTGCTGGCATTAGTGGGAGGTAGTAGAAAACACATCCACCTAAGATGTCTTTATTCAAGTCATGAGGACTGTGCCCTGCCTGAGGTCAGGGTGACTGGGGAAGAAAAGATCTCCAACAGGTTAGTTGCTCTTGGAGTCAAATGCTGCCCACTTGCTTAATGCCAGCATTTTAGAGACAGTTCCAGAGAAATGTAGATGACCAAGCTAATGTCCTTCAGGCAGAGTTTTATTTGAACTTTCAGCTCTTAATCTATATAACATGCTTTAAATCTCACTGTAGGCTTTCAGTAGACATTGGGATGTCATTTAAACTAGAATAAACCAAAACTGGATGACTTAAGGAAATGGTTGTTTTTGCAGAGAAGGCAGGGACTGATTGGTTTTGGCACTGATCACCTTCCCTGTGGTTAAAAATAATCCCTGAAAAGAAGGGCACATGGATGTGGGAAATGTAGGAACCTATCTTCTGTTTGCTGCTGCTGTATCTATTGAAAGGATGCAGAAAATTATCGGTCAGCCATCATGAATTTACTTATTGTTAGAAGAGTAAAAATGAGGAGAAACATCCCTGTTTCTCAAACAATAGCAGAATATTTGTACTCTTCCATGAGCTAAATGAGAATGGGTGAGAGACCTTCATGATGATTTGAACTGGTCACTCTTAAGTGCGTGCTCCCTCAGCAGTTTACTATCCCCTTTTCTCCAAGTTCTTCTTTGTAGACTTTGGACTTTCAGGGACAGAAATCAGCTTTGATGTGTTAAGCTCCCAATCCTGTGAGGACTCAGCAGGTCTGTAGGTATGCACCACAAACACAGACAACAAAAACAGTAGTCCCTGAAGGTTTTCAAGATACCACTGCACAACTGTAGTTGATGGCTGTGCTCTAAGTTCAATGCTGCTTTCTGCAGAAAATTGTTTGCCCTTTAGCTTCACTTTTTTGCATTTCCTTTCCATTTTTTTTGTATTCTTGTTCCAGTTTTTGGTTGGAAGTCCCAGCCTGATTGCATTGCTATTAGAGAGCTGGATTTTGCCTTGTGTTTATAAGAAAACTCTACGATATGTGCACAATTGCAGCCGGATTTATCAGAACAATAGACAAATCTGTCACCAAATTTACACCCTCCTGGATTCTTTTTTAATGCCTTGAGAAATACTTTCTATCGTAACAAGATGAGAGCACTGCGTGAGGGATTGTGTCTTTGTGTGCAATGCCAGCAAAAAGGCTGCAAGACTTCTTGTGATTGTCAGAGTGGAAGCGCTGGGGCTGTCCAGAGCTTGTACAACACTTAAAAATGCTATTGTTGCTCTACTTTACATCAGGAAAATGTCCCTGTTACTGGTGCCATGAACAAGATGGGGCATAAAAGGGGCCATTTGGCACTGACTGATTGTGAAGGCCATCTCAGACTTGCTTTTCCTAGCTCAGAAAGACACTTCTGACTCTAAGTTTCTTATATTACGCGCAGCTGCTTTCCAGTTGGTCCCTTGGCTTTTATTATCCATTACTTCAGCCCTAATAGTTCTTGCCTTCCTTTTATTTTGAGAGACTGCATTGCTTAGATACTAATACTGTATTTCTTTTGAATTTAATCTGCCAAAATGGAACAAAGCTTATTTCTTGAGTACAATTTCTTTCTCAGGCCAAGGACATTAAGCCTGTACAACAAGCTGTATAGGTTACAAACATTTTAGAGATTGTAACTTTGTTATGGGGAAGGGATATAAAACAGTCAGGTTTGAAATATTTACAGCCGAAGGGAGTGCAGAATGGGTAATCAGCTTTCTGCTAGTGTTGGGTATAAGATCAAATTATAGAGATGTTAATGGGACCCTTTATGGTGCTAGAAAATTTCCTACCACTTTCTGAAGCAGGACTTTGCCTTCCTTCATGGCAGACTTCTTCTATCTTTGTGTTCTTTCGCATTTCCAAAGTGTAAATGACTTATGGATGGTCAAACAAATTCCGAGTTAAATTACATCCAGTGCTGCACTGAGGCCTATTACTCAGTGCTTTCTATCTGTCACCTTTGAATTTATAGCAATTTTTTCTAACCATTTGGGGTCTGAAACTTTCTGTTCTTGGCATGTTTCTTAGAGGTTTTATGGAGAGTTTGATCAGAAAAGATTTGTTTGCTTTTAAGAATGAAAAATAAAAGTAGGTTGTTTTTCTCAATTATTTTGAGCAGCAGTAGTGCTTCAAGTATTAAGATATGAAATGTGAATCTTAACAGGGTCAAGCTAAGCAGCTTCTTTCATTCTCACTATGCAAATCCATCCAAAGTTCTTGATAATCACCATTTGCAGAGATATAGCACAACTGTACTATACGTATTTCTTGATCTTGCTTGGTTTATTGAACCATCTTTTAATTCTCTCATCTGAATAATGGCAAAATGGATTTTCCTTTTACAGTGACTGTTTTTCCTTATCAGAATAATTTTTGCTCTAAGGAAGGAGCATTGTGTGGAAGACAAGGAGAAAATGTATTATTCTCACATCATGAATTCTATCTGTGATATTTAAATTAAGTCAAAATTTTGTGGAATAAGTGTACCCTTACACTTATAGTTGGGGTTCAGGTTGAAATGTATTATTTGCTCAAATGCTTCTGTAAGCTAAACGTACAGATGAACCAGACTAGGCAGAACTAGTTCTTGAAAATCATATAGACATCAATTCTCTATGATAAGCAAATTTTACAGTTATTGCAATCATCTATCATTGTTATTGTTGCTAATGAAACACCCAGATCTCATTAAGTCTTCAAAGTAGCCATTTAATATAAGGTTGTATAGCATTTCATTATTACAAAACTTTTCAGACCTTCCAATACAACTGGTAGATAATCAGTAGGTATTAGACCAAGGGGAAGATGGTAAATGTTGTTTTGCTTTGGTTTGTTTTTCTGAATTAATTAATGAATCAAATTGTATTTTTCATGGACAAAGAAGTGGCCTTGACCAATAAAACCCATTTAATATCTCTGTCCCTTCTACGTGTGCCACCTATCTGGCATTGATTTATAAGTAGAGCTTGCAGAGAGCTGTTGCTAGGGGACAGAGCTTTTGTAGGTACCCATTAAAGCAATATTACTGAAGAAGAAAAGTAATTTACATATTTCAAGTGCTGCCTGCAAAAAATATTTAATCAAGCCCCAATAAGTTATAAAAAGGAACAAACATAATCATTTATATGAGTAACAACCCTTATGCCAAAGAGAAAAAAAGGAGGACAGGTCGGACTCTCTGGTCTAGATGCTGTTCCTTTGTACCCTGGCAGATAACATGAGTGATTTTTTTTAATTTTATTAAGGTCCTCCCAATTTATGCCCCATAACCAGGATCAGAATGCTTGGAAAGAATTTGACCTAACATATACATTCATCTACATTCGTTTAGCGGGATAACTTTGACGTTAACCAAATTGCCTAATCTCCAGGGTAAAAGCCATAGGAGGGAAGAAAACTCTGTCAAGACTACCTCTTCTAATTCCCCAAGTAGTCAAATGCTTTCTGAGTTGTTGCCCTGGAGAAGAGTCTGCCCTACTGAGAAGAAGAACCCCTGTGACAGGACTGTGCTTTTATAGCTGTTTAGGTCCCCTAGCTCTTCAGTTCCTCTGCTTTTTTTTTTTTTTTTCTTCTAAACTGTTCCATGTATATAAATGTATCTGAAACCTTCCTTTTGTACAGCTTTATGGTGTATAAATTTCAAAAAAATGTGAATAGATGACTGTGAAAACTGCTCAAATTGTCTTCTCTTCCCATTTCTAAAAGCTTGTTTTTGCAGGACTTAAAGGTTCATTACTTTTTTTCTTTCTTTCTTAAAACATACATTTCATTGATGAGACTGTTTTTCCGTGAGCACTGCCCAGAATTTATAGCTTTTGCCAGAATTAGCACTGCATTGAGAACAACCTGTTCTCCTTGGCTAGATGACCGTCAAATTGATGCGAAAATGCTCCCCCTTGATGGGATGAATGTATATGATCACATAAATCATTCCTTGTTTTCTTCAGTGGTTTGAACGAGTATGTGACCAACATTTGTTATGATTCTTCCTCTCTTATTTTGGTGTATAATCAGGACAGATTAGATTAAGCCAGCTCCCGGAAGCTGTATTTTCAGCTAACGGTCGGACAAAGCAATTCTAGTGACTGTAGGCAGCTCAGTGTGGCATTCAAACCCCAGAAGAATAAAAAACTACTGGCAGAGGCTGCAATGAAGTCTGCATTGCATTTATAATACATAACAAAATCTGTCTCGGCAAAGGTTTTGTAGAGGGCAAGTGAAATTTATCATGGATTATTTGTTGTGTGATACTGCAAGAAAAAGTAAACGCCCCAGATTGTTTGAGGATCCTATTTTCTTAGGCTGCCTTGCTACGCACATGCACAGGCAGTTTCCTCCCTGCACCGTCCCACCTATAAAGCAAAACCAAAAGATAAAAGTGCGAAAGTGATTTCTAATAAAGCCCACAAAGCAGACCTTTAGCAGAGCTAAAAATTGGACCTAAACTTCCTGCATCTTAGTTCAATGCCTGAAC
Source organism: Anarhynchus alexandrinus (assembly GCA_008711295.1). Classification (NCBI taxonomy): domain Eukaryota; kingdom Metazoa; phylum Chordata; class Aves; order Charadriiformes; family Charadriidae; genus Anarhynchus; species Anarhynchus alexandrinus. Next base: position 1,646,789 of record VUYV01000028.1, read on the forward strand.
TATCGTCTCCAGAAGAGCGAATGTGGACAACTAATTATGTCTAACTTATTTTTGATGAGCTGTCTGGCTGCACTATACAGACATGCCCTGCTGGAATCTACTGACGCATAAAATGTGGCCGTTTGTTCTGCTTATTGGAGGAAGGGAAATACTGAAAAAGAATCTGAATTCTTGATTTCCTCTTTACCTTCTCAAGGGCTTTTTTTTTTGTCAGGGACCTTTTCCCCCCCAAATTCTAAATTATAGGTTCAAAAGACATGGGTTTTGGTTTGGGTTTTTTTTTGTTTGGTTGGTTGTCTTTTTTCAGGCAGTCATCTTTATAACAGCTTTGTGGGTTAAAGTAACTTACAGAAGCTAAAAAAGAAGTAAAAATTAAGAAATGTCTTTGGGAAAATGTTATACAGACATCAGTTAAAGACTTAATGTTACTCTTCAGAAGGAGCTGAGTAAGACATAGTGAGCATGATATTGTACATTGTGCATGATTGCTGCCATTTTCCATCAGTAACTTTCAATGGCTAATACAAATCTTTCATAACACTTTCAGAAATTGTTTGCAGGAAAAATGGTCTACTATAAACCAGTATTTTCAATTTATGGATCAGTGGATTTAGATAGTTATAGCCATAGTAGCGGGAGGCAGTGTTGTCTTTCTAAGAATTACATTCTGGGAAAGAGGAGGAGAGTGGGTTTCTCCCACTGCAGAGCAAACGCCAAGCTATTCATCTGGATCAATATTAACACTTCCAGATTTTATAGATTGTTATTGCAATATAAAACCAAACTGCAAGAATAATGGTTCATGTCTGACATGTATGTGGCACCTGCCTTCCTTCCCCTACTGCCCGAATGCCCATTGCCCCTTTACAACCTGAGGGCATAAAGCAGTTCCCACTGAGGACGGCAGGAAGGTTTCAGTGTTGATTTCTGTGACCAGGTCATCCCAGCAATAGCCAGAATGCCACTGCCATGGGAAAACCTTTGTGGAGATGAAAGAAATGGGAGGTGGAAGGGTGAGGGGAGAAGAACGAAAGCTCAAAAATCATTGTTGAAGTTGTCAAAGGGCATACCGCGGGTGCACAATAGCTTAAAAGCACTGAACAAGTGAAACCTATGCACTGGAACCCTGGTTTCCATTTCCAGGGTGCCCTGCAGCCTGCCTTGCTCCATGAGCCTCTCAGGACATGGAGAAGCACATGCTTTGCAAATAGCTGTCAGAGTAAGAGATTACTCATGGGCTTTTTACCAGCTGGTCTGTTGCCTCATCGTCAGAAATTACACTCTCCCCAGCCCTGTTCATGGAGCTGCTCAAAGAAGCTTTCCTAGCTAGCTGGGTAAGAAATGCTCGGTATTTAAACTAATAAAGCCAAGCTGGTTCATAAATAAGGATGAATACAAAGGAATTACACAAGCATATAGGGATAAAATAAGCAAACTTAAACACTAAACGAGTTCTGAGTAGCAAGGGACATGACAAGCAACAAAAGTTTCATGGAATACATTAGGAATAAGAGGGAAAATGAGAAGAGAGATTGAACAAGAGGTTCTACAGAGAAAACAGAATTGTTTGCTTTCAGCAGAGAAAGCAGAGTTGTTTGCTTTCATCTTCATGGGAAAGGTAGATTGTGCTGGATACTTTAACAAATTAATTTTAACAAGGTGTTTGGAATGCAAGCTGGAGTAGAGAAGAGAACAGTTCGAGGAATATTTATGTAAGATTGGTACATTCAGGTTCTCAGGGTTTGATGAAATTCACCCCAAGAAATGAGGCAAAGTAATCTGTGAATGATCAGTGATTATCTCTGAGAAGCTGCAGATGGGGGAGATCCTAGAAGACTAGAGAGAAACAAACATTTTTTTTTTAATTTTTCCTTTTTTTTTTCAGAGCACCCGAGGAATTATATATCGAGTAGCCTGGTTTCAGTTCTTGGAAACAATATGGTACAAATTATTGAAGTAATTGGAACTACCTACAAAATATAAATGTTGTAAAAACAACCAACAAGGAACTGTCAAGAACAGATATCAAATGTATCTGATTACCTTCTTTGAGATAGAAAACCTACAGTAGAAAGGAAAAGCAGTAGGTATAGATGTGAATTAACTTTTATAAAGTTTTTAGACATTTTTCCAAGATTAGAATCTCATAAATTGAGGAAATACGGCATGTATGTAATTGCCTTCCGGTAGCTATATAACTAGTTGAAAACTTGATTATCAATGTATCCACATCAAACATAAAGGACATCCTGAGTAAATTCCGTTCAGAACTTGTGTTTGGTCAAATTCTACTAGGTATCTTCATGAAAAATATGCATAATAGAACGGACACTATACCTTTTCATTTATGGCTTATACAAAGCTGAAAGGCGTTCTAAGTAATTTTGGGAAAATTGTAATTATTTTGTAATCTTTAAAAACTGCTATACAACTGGAGGATATTATGCTTTTATCTTCATTTTTTAAAAGAAAGAATATTTGGGTTACTCCATTAAAAAACTCTGAATATAATCCATTTTAGCCTTTTACTATGATCTTCCACATTAGATTCTGATGTGGTAATTTTCTGGAAGTTGGAATAACTAAATTAATTTCTTGCAGTGAGAATTCAGGTTCAGAGGGACTGGGTGACGGATAAGAAGGGGGAAGACAATTTACTCTCTATTAGAACCCCAAATCACAAGTTACTGTTTTGTCTGGTCACAAACAAAAAGCAGTAATGAGCTGAATGTATTAATTGAATTTACATGATTGAATAATCTTTGGCTGTCAAGTACTATGCTTTGTGAAAGTCTGCATGTGGATTGTCAAATTGTCCAACCATGAAGAAAAAAGCCTTTTACTTACAATGGGCTAACGATCAGTTGACGATTTAATTACACAGCACTGAAATTTTGAAGAGGAAATGGGGTACAGAAGCAGGTCTGTTTCTCCATACTGAAGTTTACTACTCTGAATTAAATCTGAAGACACAGTATATGCACACAAATCCAGAGTCTCACTCCACATGTTCTAAATAGCTTGTTGGATGGATACAGAGAGGGAGACGCTGTTAAAATCTGATCTTAAACTAAATTGAGCTTGACTTCTATACCTGCCACTTGACTCTATAAATCTTTGGACCTATATTGTCCATTTTGATTCTTTTTTAAAACCAACAGCTTTTATTTGCTTTAACCTTTTTCCTGCTTTGGCTATGTTAGTTTTAAGGTAGTTGGTTAACAACCCACCATTTCATCTGTATAGCATCTCATTTTTAAACTAGGGTCCTGGACTTTCAGTGGCCAGAACCTTGCATGTTTCTCTAGGGCATCTGAAGAGCAAGAGGCATCTTCCACTGATCCTCAGGACAGCTCAAGAGATGATAACACAAGACATAAGGAAGAATTATGGTGATCAGCATTGCCTAGGAAATCCTGGCCTTAAACAGTAGGGTAGAGGAAAGACAACCTGCATCCTCGGAGTCCCAAGAGAATATGGAACAATGATAATATGGCCTGGGGAAAAGGAGTATATCACTTTAAATAGACCATTTAAAATTGTTGTCAGTATTTCTCTCAGAGAATGGAAATAAATCATCTCTTCTGTCCTAATATGATTATGAATCACAAATCAAATAAATGCTAGCTAGAATATATGGCGTTTTCTTTCTGAATACAAAGGCATCTGAGGAAAGGAAAAAGGAGACGGTGAGACAAATCCATTTTGCTTCTCAATAAAGCCATCTGGTGTATTTGCCAGTCACAGAGAAAATACTTGTTGATAGCTGCTTCCCCAGCTCTTCTCACTTCCAGGATCAGCCTTCTCATTTCCAAACCATTCAGGTATTTTCTCCAAATGCCCAAGGCAAACAGTAATGTCCTTATACCATCTCCAGTTCATAAAGATACTCCTATTTGGGATACCAGCTAATTGCTTTGTGAAGTGTATTTCAAAGCTGGAATCTGAGTTCTAATTTGGATGTGACGCTCGATGCTAAAATTCCCCATGCACGTCAAGTCCGACTTCTGCTTATTCCCTAAAATACCTCAGTGCCTCAGCAGCCCATTGCCTAGAGCTCATGGCTGTGCCACCCAGGCACACAACAGAGTTGTTCCTCTCCGTGTCCCAAGGTGCTTGAGCCAGGAAACACGCTCAGCGTGCACTTGCTAGCTACGTTGTGCCCAAACAAAAATAGAGTAAGATGTGTCTGTTTTGCATGGTTAATATGTTAACAGTCCTTAGAACAAAGGCCAGGAAGTTTCTTCTTAAAAGGGAAAATAACTGGAAAATTATTCATCAAATTAATCACTTCAAAGCTCTTCTTGTTTTTTGCTTCACTGATGAGACTTGTGAAGTGGCGATTGTAATGGAAGCTTTTTTTCAATAGGGAATATCACATTCTCTGTGGCTCTGAGCTCAGCTCAATTCAGTTCATGAAGGCTGCTAAACAGTTATCAGACATTAAATTCTTTACACTAACTTGAACTGGTTTTAAACTAGTGACCTCCAGAGGAAAGGCTTGCTAAGCTGCTGTTAGTTTTCCTTTTAGTGGTTTGTTCCTTCTTCACAAAGAGCAAGGGGCTAAAAATGTTTCAAATCAAACATTTAACTCAAATATCCTTAGACACAAACACGTTCCATTGCCTTTAAAATGTACGCACAGCTTTTTGAATGAAGCTCCTCCTTTGCCTTACAGTTTGGGCAAGGAACATAGAAACACACTGAACATTAAGCCTTCCTCCAAAACACATTTTTTGGTCATAAATGACAATGCAGAGACTGAAGTCCATTTCTGTTAAAAACAGGCACATCTCCACATGTCTTGTTAGCACTGATAATTTCCAGATGGCACTACCGACTCATAGTCTGGCTCGCTCTGTCTGGGAATCCATAGCACAGGCTGAAGAAAATGTCTATTAGCACCTGTGGTACAGCTGAGAAAGATGCTGGGAACATCAGGAAACAGGATCAGTTCTGCACTGTATTCCTTTGCTTGAGATTTGTGTTTGTTGGCATAGAGCTTCAGCTCATATCCAAGCACCCTAAAGTGGTGTCAAAACACTAAAGCCTTCTTTAAATCAATTTGGCTAACATGCATAATACTGTAACAAAAATTAAAAAATGCCCAGTGCTACTGTGTGATCTGAAAAGCCGGGATCTTTGTTTAAACTTTTTAATCAGACTGCTTCTTCAGATAAAATAACCATGAAGAAAATATGTATCACCAACTGAAAAGTCAAATTTTGTAGACAATGTCATCAGAGGATTCCATGCTGTCTATTCTCTTTGGATTTCTTTGTGACATGTATTAGATTAATATTTGTATTGCCTTTGTCAACATGTACTGTACCCATATTGTAAATATTATTAGCATTAAAAAGCCTTGCATTCTTCGTTTAGATACAGAAGGAGAAATTTACTTCATAGAACTTCTGAAAGCTATTTATATAATATGTTTCCATATGATTTGTTCCAGGAAGCTGATATGAGGAAATGTCACTTGAAAGCTAAATCAAAATTCCACGTTTCACAGTTGGTTTTAGTGAGCTGGCACATCTGCCTAGCTCTTTCCTTTGAACATACAGTACTTTTTGAAGATGAAAAGTTTTGAATATTTTATTCTTTAATGCCTCAGGCCTTATTATTAGTTACAGCCTGAAGAGGAGTGTACCACATACATAGGAAAGAAATTTTGCCATCTGAATGGAAGTGGCTTACAACTGTGTGAAGTCGCTGTTAGCAAAGGGACAAGTAATGCCACTGTAAAGGTTACGGAGATAGTCAGCAGTAATTACTAGGTAAGCCTTGGGAAAATATATCTATGCTTTAAATAGTATTTCAGGCACTGAAGAGATCTGTGTGCAAAGAAGCTCAATTTAGAAGAATTTTTAAGAGCAATTGAAGTGTTGCTTCCTTTAGGGTAGTCATGTATTAATGAACAGAATGAAGGCAGGCATAAAAGTGAAAAGGTAGCTGGGATATTTCTCTGCAATTAGGATATAGGATCCTAATAGGGAAGAATTAAGTTAGTATCCAAGGAGCTCGTTATCCGCTATACTTCTTGTCTACCTTGCCACTGGCAAAAGAAAGAGACCTCTGCAATATTAGCCCACTGAAAAAGGGAATGTCTTTGATGGCAAAGGCAACCACATTCCTCCATTACCACTGGGGAGAGGGGATAACTGGACATCAGACTCCCCCTTGGCTTGAGGAGATGTTAGCACCAAAGGATAATCCATGGAATGGAGCCTGTGCAGTAGAAGCAGCACAAAAAGCAATCTGCCTTTCTTGTCCTTTTCCAAAGCGGTGCTGCATGCAGTGCCTAAAAATCTATCCAACCTCCATTTGATTCTTGCGTAATTTTATAACCAATGGGTTTAATTTGCAATTTAAGCAAGAACATCAAGTATTTACATGAACCTTGTTCCTGAAGACCCTAACATTACTCTTGATTGCACATATGCACTTTGGCTGCATCCTAATGTGGGAGTGAAATAATGTCTGAGAGAAAAAAATATTCTTAAAAAAATTAATTCCTGTTGAAACCAGTCTGCAACTTGGCAAAAATAACTCTGATGAATATGAACAGTTTTTGACTTACACTGTATATTCTTAGTGTCTCCGTCACCTGTTTTACGTTGCAAGAAACCTTAGGTGTGTGACTAAATCATGGCAATTCTCTCACTTGGTAAGCACAAGCTGAGATTTGTCCCTTTTTCAACTTTGGCCTGGCTTACGGTTTGTGGAGTCTTTACTGGGTATCTCCAGAATTTTACACTGTAGTTATTTACATTGGATATTGGTATGAAGAATGCCTTCCATAGAGCAGTGACTTCTGTGAATTCCAAGACTCAGCCTCCTAACACAATGAAACAGAAGACAGGAAATGTTTCTCACACTGAAAAGGAAGATAAAATAATTCCCTGTAGTGTTCTGTCCTCTAGTTTGCTCTCCTTGGGTGAAATCAGGTTGACTTCAGCTGGGGGAGTTGCTTGGGATATGCCTTCTGCAAAGGATGTTCCTGCTGGACTTGCTACTGAAAAAAAGCAAGAAACTGAAGAGTTGGTATGAACGTGTCAGTTTTGTATTAGTTACATAGTATGCCTATATCCAACTAAATTATCCTTTTAGTTTTAAGTCCTTTGGAATCCCTTTTGCTCTGAAAAAAAAGAGTTTTTGCAAGGAGACAGTAAGAATGAGCAAGTAATTTTAATTTATTGCATTTCTTGATTCTGGGAGAATAATTCTCGTAAGTATAACCTATAATTTGTGAGAGCAACTCTGAGTGTAATTGCTTCAGTGACCAATAAAAAAAAAAGAACTTCGCTGTCTGATATATTTTCCAAGTTCAAATTTTTAAAATATACTGGAAATAATCCTTATTATGTTCTCGCTGAGCCTAGCAAATTGAATTTTATCTGCAAAACATAATTTTTTCCGGTAACTTCAGGATAGATATCCATGCATTTGAACCAAAAGCTTTTCTGGTCACAATATTTCAGTCTCTTTCTTATGAGAAGTTGGATTTTCAAGGTAACTGTGGTGCCATGTATAAATACATAAAGATATAATATATTTAAACATTAAAATGTTAGACAGAACCAACTCACCTGCATGATTCCAAACTTGATCAACTGATCAGATTTGCAAGAAGCCTGAGAAATGTCAAAGAATCAATGTTGCTAACAACCATCAAGCAAGAAAAATGATAAGAAGATTTTAAAAACATGTTTAAATGAAAGCAATATCCTGGGAGACATTAGGTTGAAAGTGGTACTGTAGTGGATCATACAGTATGTTTTCCACAAAAGTTCCGAGTTCAACAGCACCCAGGTACTACAGAGATTGTGAGAGTTTTCCACTTTCATCCTCAATAGGTTTATTTCAGATTTGAGGAAAAGTTGTGAGAAGTTGCAAGATCTGTAGATAGGGATTGGAAGTACAAAGAAGAAGCCTTAGTTCTCTTCCTTTTCCTGCTGTACCTATATGTGGGACTGTGTATGAGCAACATTCTCCAGGCTTTGTTCAGGTTTTTCTCCAGATGTTCATTCTAAAGTATCTAGTGGGACTGCACTTCTTTGAATGACTTTTTACTTGTATTATTCCTTAGAATCAGTTCCCCAGTTTTAACAAAATCACAGAAGGGTCACCTTCTCCAAAACCCTGCTCCAGCAGGGCCACCTAGAGCAGGTTACCGAGGACCATGACCAGATGGCTTTTGAAGCCAAGGGTGGAGACTCTGCAACCTCTCTGGTCAACCTGTGCCAGTACTCGGCCACTCTCACAGTAAAAACATTTTTCCTGATGTTCAGAAGGAACCTCCTGTGTTTCAGTTTGTACCCATTGCCTCTTGTCCTGTCACTGGGTACCACTGAAAAGAGCCTGGTTCTGTCTTTTTTGCACCCTCCCTTCAGGTATTTATATAAATAGATAAGATCCCCCTGATCCTTCTCTTCTCCAGGCTGAGCAGTCCCAGTTGTCTCTGCCTTTCCTCACAGAAGAGAGGAAATCTTTATCATCTTCGTGGTGCTTCATTGGACTGTCATCAGTATATCCACCTCTTTTTTGGGCTGGGGAGCCCAGAACTGGACACAGTACTCAGCCTCACCTGTGCTGAGTAGAGGGGAAGGATCACCTTCCTTGACCTGTTGGCAACACTCCTTCTAATGCAGCTCAGGATACTGCTAGCCTTCTTTGCCACAAAGGTATATTGCTGGTTCATGTTCCACTTGGTGTCCACCAGGACCCCCAGGTCCTCTTCTGCTAAGCTGCTTTTCAGCTGGTTAGCTGCTGGAATACATTGGTACCTGGGGTTGTTCCTCCCCAGGTGCAGTACTTCGCAACCCCCTTGTTGAACTTCATGAGGCTCCTTTCAGCCCATTTCTCCGGTCTGTTGAGGTCCCTCTGGATGGCATCACGATCCTCTGTCATACCAGCCACTCCTCCCAGTTTTGTGTCATCAGCAAACTTACTGAGGGTATGCTCTGCACCATTATCCAGAGAATTAATAATGTTAAACAGATGTGTTTATTAATAAAGCAAATAAATGTGGTTTTCCTAATCAAGCTGTACGTAGTCAAGCAAAAGGTATATATAACCAGGTTATAAGGGTACTACTGTAAGTCTGCTAGTAAAAGCAATGATAACTGCTGTGAATTTCTTTTAGGATTCATGAGATGTAATGATGGAGTGGATAAGACCATTTGCTTTTAATTGAACTGTCCTCTCTCCCAAACCAATTTCAAGTCTCGTTCAGCATCACACAGAAGGTTTGTTGCTATATACAGCTGAAGCTTGGGGAAACTTGGGAATTAAAGATATTCTGAAATAAAGCTAATTATGTAATTCTTTTTTATGAGTTCTTTTAGATGAGGAATTTGTGCCTCTTGGGCTAGACGGCAGGTGTTTTGTCTTGAGATAGCCCTCGTTCATGGGTTTCATGAATAGTTTTAACTTGCTGGACATAGAATCATCATAGAATCATAGAATTGTCTAGGTTGGAAGAGACCCTTGGGATCATTGAGTCCAACCATCTACCCTACTCTACAAAGTTCTCCCCTACACCATATCCCCCAACACCACATCTAAATGGCTCTTAAACACATCCAGGGATGGTGACTCAACCACCTCCCTGGGCAGCCTATTCCAATGCCCGACCACTCTTTCTGTGAAAAATTCTCTCTTAATGTTCAGTCTAAATCTACCCTGTTGGAGCTTGAAGCCGTTCCCTCTTGTTCTGTCATTAATTACCTGTGAGAAGAGACCAGCACCAACCTCTCTACAGTGTCCTTTCAAATAGTTGTAGAGAGTGATGAGGTCTCCCCTCAGCCTCCTCTTTCTCAAACTAAACAGTCCCAGCTCCTTCAACCATTCTTCATATGATTTGTTTTCTAGGCCCTTCACCAGCTTCGTTGCCCTCCTCTGCACTCGCTCCAGCACCTCGATATCTCTCTTGTATTGAGGTGCCCAAATCTGGACACAATACTCGAGGTGTGGCCTCACCAGTGCTGAGTACAGGGGCACAATTACCTCCCTACTTCTGCTGGCCACGCTATTTCTAATACAAGCCAGGATGCCGTTGGCTTTCTTGGCCACCTGGGCACACTGCCGGCTCATATTCAGCCCCTTGTCAATTAGAACCCCCAGGTCTCTTTCTGCCAGGCAGCTTTCCAGCCACACTTCCCCAAGCCTGTAGCACTGCATGGGGTTATTGTGACTCAAGTGCAGGACCTGGCACTTGCCCACTTGCACTCATACCATTGATGTTGGCCTAATGATCCAATCTATCTAAGTCTCTCTGTAGAGTTTCCCTATCCTCCTGGGAATCAACACACCTGCTTAACTTGGTGTCATCTGCAAACTTGCTGATGATACACCCTATGTCCTTATCGAGATCATCAATAAAGACGTTAAACAGAAATGGTCCTAACACTGAGCCCTGAGGCACACCACTTGTGACCGGCCACCAGCTGGATTTAAATCCATTGAGCACCACTCTTTGGGACCTTCCAGTCAGCCAGTGCTTGATCTAGCGGATCGTATGCTCATCCAGGCCATGTGAAGCCAGTTTTTCCATGAGAATTGTATGGGGGACAGTATTGAATGCTTTTTGAAAGTCCAGGTATACAATACCAACATGGAATGGTGAAAACTCTGATCCATTATAAAGCATGATTTTTCTGGAAATTCCTAGCTCTAGACTTTGTATAAGCAGGAAAGAACCAGGTTGGAATAATGATTGGTAGTTAAACAGGTCTCCCCTTCATTTCTATGGATCTGTTAATACAAATTACAGTCTAGATCACAGTCTAAGACTCATCTCTACTGGACCAACCATGGCTAAGTGTCATGGCAAATAGAGTCAGATTTTTTTGCTAATAGCTGTTATGCAGATATCATTGACTGCATTTAAGTCTTTACTTACTTCTGATTAAAAAAAACATTTACCATATTGACTTCAATGATTTTAGAATGGGTCTGTTTTCTTCCAGTAAAAAAAGTACAAACTGTCACTGCACTGTATTAAAACAATAGACAAAAAATTTAAAGAACAGATTTTATTCTTTTTTCTGCAACTACCAGTTCCAAGCTGAGAATAAAATGTTGCTTCCTAAAGAAAAACTTAAGAGCTAGTTTCCTCAATTTTCTTTCAACAGGAAAAGAGAGAATATATCTAAACATGCACATTTGTCTTCAGATAACTACATAAATATGTTCATATCCCTTCTCATGGGTTAGACACAATTTCATCAGAGATCTTTCTGTCATTCAATGCTTCTGTTTAAGACATAAAAAAAAGAAAAACATTTTAATGAAAACCCAGAAAATAAGAAAATCCATTGTAAATGCAAAGTGTATTTTTTTATTGTGTAAGTTTAGTTTCACAAGATCAAACCTTCTGCATTGTGTCAGAATTCTGTTTTGGAATCTTTTTAAAGATACTTTTTTTTGAGAGTTTCTAGTTAAGAATCAGTTTGTGAGGTTTTTTTTTGACAGCTTCTTGTAAAGAAGCAGTTACTAATTTTGAAGAATTTCTATAAAAATATTCTGCCTTTTATCCAGGAATTTATGGGATTTTTCCCCTAATAAACAAAAAGAAATCAGTAAAAAGAGTGATTCCCTCTAAATTGATCTGGTTTCTTTCTGCTTGGTGAGCAGTCTAGTCAAAGAAGGAGAGCTAGGTAAACTAGTAACATTTGCAGTACAGCTGTTATGTGACATTCTCCAAGCCAACAACTCTGAAGTAAAAATATTTACTCAAATGGTCTGAATTTGCCAGCATAAACTACCAAATTTGTAACTGCATTTTAACAGCGATAGTACAGAACAGGAAAGTAATGATATATTGTGAAAATATTGGACAGGTCATACAAATAAATTTGTGAAATTAATATTTTATAGCCTTGATAAAAAAAGGATTTTTGCTCCATTAACCTGATTAATTTACTCATCAATTTTCTTCCACTGTTATTCTGTCTTGATTAATGAAAATATTTATCTCTGAAGACCTAACCATAAACAATCCCAACTGATATTAGAATGGGAAATCTTGTTTGTACTGAAGAGAATTATATATTAATCTTATTTAAATTGGTTTATGAAAATTTTTAAAGTGAACTTAAAAAATAAACCCTCTGCATTATGAGATTATTTGGCTTATGCATGTGGCTTGAGGTGGCAGATTTGGCAGCCAGCAATGTTAAGTCAGTTATTAAAGAAGTAGTGGGCCAGATTCTCAGCAAAAGTAAACTGATACAGTAATTGGGCACTGCAATACAAAAATATTTTCAAGGTTGAATATAATGTTGTGGACAGTTGCTGTTTGTAAACACAGTGCAAGCAGAATAAGAAAATACTTAAAAGTACCTCAGCCATACAGAAAAATATGGAGACAATTGCAAAAGTAAGTGATTACACAGGGCAAGGGCTAGAAATAAACAACTGACCAGGAAGTCTAGCTTGATAGTTATTAATTGTTCTTACAAAAGCAAATGGATAACAAGAATATATGTACAATTTACAAATGAAACTTATGAACTGTAGTCGGATTAAACCAAACTATCTGTGTGATTTAATGAGGTCACCTAAAGGGCTTCCTGGAATTATTGGCTCTTCCTTCTCTGATACAGGAAAAAAGAAAGATATTCTTGATAAAAATCTTTCTTGGCAAGTTCTTCCAGTACCCTTTTTTTTTTTCTCCAAATATGTTCTTAGGATCTCACTTTTCTTGCTGTCCTTCCTATTGTACTTTAGCATGGACAATTCTGATGTAGCCGTGTTATTTGAGTGATGAGAGAAATCTGCTGAGTTGAAATTAGTGTGCTTCACGGTTTGATCAATGCCATGTATTTTAAAATAGTAAAATTCATGAAATTTTAAAGTATTTTCTGCAGCATTTTATCATACCATTATGTGGAGTACATTAAAAAATTTTCCTGAAGCATCTCTACCTGATAAAAAGTTCAGCATTTCACAGAGAGGTACACTTTTTTTGGACATAATATTGAACTTGCAAATGTCCGTGACTAAATTAGCAAAGGAAATAGAAGATAGATCTAGAATTGCAGACTCACAGGAAACATAAAACATCTCTAAAGTCTGCATTAATGGCCATGGAAGCAAGCTATCTTTTCCCATTAAATAAGAGAGTTGTGAAACTCACCAGATCTGCTGTGTGAGAACTTTCCATAATACACAGACCCATCTTGGGCTACAAACCACCTTCTGCTGAAGAACTCAGAGCCTTGGTAGAAACAGCAATGATTAAGGCTGTGTAATCCACAGTTTCCCTTGGTAATGCTGGAAAAGTAATAGATGAAAAGCCATATCGACAAGCCTTGTAATAAAATAAATACATAATAATAAAAACACAACAATAACTTGCTAGTTAGCCTTTACAGCATCCCCAGATTGCTCACATCACAGTTGCTTAGCTGTTTACTAGTAGCAGCTGTATCTGATAAACGCTTGGTTATAACCTACTTTTGATTGATTAAAATGGACTTAAAAGTTAATAAAATAAATTATTAATTAAAACAGCCTGTAAATAGTATGCTGTCACTGCAGCTCAGATGAGCTCTGTGCAGGTGTCCATACAGAGTATTTTTTTGTGTTCAAAACTTGCATTGCTGTAAACATCCCAGGTGCATTATATCTGCATGCACCTCTTGTGAGACAGGGATTCATGCTACATGAAGTATAGCAGATACAGAGCAGATTACAGAGCAACCGATCAGGGGTCACCACACTCTGCTGATTTACTCACCTCTTCTTCCTGCTATATCTGGCACGACAACACATAGAATCATAGAATGGTAAGAGTTGGAAAGGACCTTAAAGATCATCGAGTTCCAACCCCCCTGCCATGGGCAGGGACACCCCCCACTAGACCAGGTTGCTCAAAGCCCCATCCAACCTGGCCTTGAACACTTCCAGGGATGGGGCATCCACAGCTTCCCTGGGCAACCTGTTCCAGTGTCTCACCACCCTCAGAGTAAAGAATTTCTTCCTAACATCTAATCTAAATCTAACCTATTTCAGTTTAAAACTGTTTCCTCTCGTCCTATCGCTACACTCCCTGATAAAGAGTCCCTCCCCATCTTTCCTGTGGGCCCCTTTTAAGAACTGGAAGGCCGCTAGAAGGTCTCCCCAGAGGATTCTCTTCTCCAGCTTGAACAATCCCCACATGCTGAACCTGCTCAAACAGCAGCTCTGTAGCTCCACAGCTGACTGGCAAAGCAGAAGCCCTCTTGACTAAAGAAACTTCTTCACAACCCTGTGCTAACAACAAGTGGCATACAACAGCTATGGAGTGGTGTATTAGCTGGGAGTGGTATGTACATGTCAAAAGAAGAATCATAGGGTGGGAAGAGGCAAGCAAAGGGAATTTGTGAATCCAACTTTTTTTCCCAGAATCTGAGGTGTGTCTCATAGGCTGACAAAGCCCATCACGCCATGCATCACAGGAAAGCCCACAGTCAAGCAGGCTCTATTATGGTATCAAGCCGAGTGGGATAACCTTCCAAAATGCCAAATGCTTAATGTGGGGAGAAAGATACCACTGTGTTAAAATAATAATTTGGATTGCAGTAAGCTACAGCCAGTCTATAGAGACAATACAAACATGAATTGTTAAATCTGCAAGGATTAGTTCATCCAAACACAGTGAAAAGTAAGTCTCCTCTGTAAGCAGGACCCATCGACCTCTATTTTCCTATTTGACAAAATAGATGTTTGTTGAAGGTCTTCTAGAATTTACCAGAGTAATTTATCTGCTAGCAAACTTCTGGAAAACTCTTAGTATGTGACGTGTTATGTGATGAGTTTTATTTGTGCATTTTGTTTTGTGAGTTATGCTATCACAACTGTTTCGAAGCACACAGATGATCTGTTAGTTCTAAAAAGCTGCTTGCTAGTAGGGATATAAAATTCTGCTTGTGTATTAAAATTTTTATTTGGTTCTCAAAAGTTTACTCCTTCATTTATGCTACTGGAATGGATATTTAGCATCTGGCTGTTGTGTGAGTTAATGATACAAAAAATAGGTGTTGACATTTAAGTAGCCATAATATGCTCTTATTACCAAGCAGAGAACCAGAAATGTTTATGTTTTGTTAATTATATTGAGCTTCCTGGACAATTTTTAAGACACTAATCTCCCTTTAGAAAGGTTCTATAATATTTCTTAGTTTATACCCCATTTGTGAGCTGTTTAGCTCTTTAGCAAGTTGTGATATTGAGTGCCTTGGAATATCAAGAGCACTATCACATATGTGAAACTTTTTATTAAAAATTTTTAGATGCTTTGTAAGTTATCTTGATCTACCAGAATGGTGAAAACTAGACTCCAATGATCATCTCCATCCCTCCAGGCCTGCACCTTTTCCAAATTTACTAAATAAGCCTGATAAGCTCCATGCAGTCCAAATAGCTGTTACACTGGTAGATTAAGCTTCATGTTGTCTGTTGCATTATCACCACAATAATATGAGATGTCCATCAACAAGATGACAAGCCATCCAGTGTGCCTCAGCACTGTGAGATCACAGGACAGGGAAAACTCCATGCATTGCTGTGAACTGCTTGGTTTTGCATTTTGGAGCTGCAGTTCTCCAGGGCTAACCTTTATCATTATCCTGTTTTGGAGAACTGGGAGAAGGTGCTTCCATCCTTTCTTGCGATTCTTCTCAGACATTTCCCAGTGGCAGCGTATTTAAGCAAGACCACTTTAATGAGCATAGTTATGTGTATATAGAGAAAAAATGTAACAACTTTCTCCTGAAAACTAGAAAATTGACAAACCCGAAGAATGTGAGCATCTGGTTATTTTGAAGATGATCCCAAGACTTGGAACTTAAACCAAGCTTGAAGGAGAGTGATGCTATGACTTTTCAGGTGTGGACTGCCCTCACTTTAGCATGCCAACTAAATGTTTGCATGCTCAAATGTTAATTTTACAGATGGGTTCTTTCTAACAGTGATAAAACAAGCTGTGATAAGACACACTTTAAAATAATAATGCACTTAAGTGGACAGCTTGACATTAGCAGATGCTGAACCCATATGCTGCGGTTTTGTTAGTACTACCATCAATGCAGAATTGTAAAACTATTTGTAGTTTCTTTTTCCCATACTACTGGTTAATGAGACTGGACTTACATGATCATGCAAAACATTTGACTGAGCACAGAAACACTTGTGTTTCTTGAAGCCTTAAATCTTCCTTTTTTTTGTTGTTTAACCAGATACACTCAAACTCTGAAAAGGAGACTGGCTTGTAACATTACCATGCCTTGAAAATATAGCAGTTCATTACAGAAGAGACCACTGTCAGGGAACACGGAAATTTAACTTCTCTACTAATCCCACCATCCCATTTCTCCTTCTTCCTCCTTATCATTCTTGTCCATTTTGAAAGTGATAAGTAACCGAATTGTTGCGTACTCTTGGACCGCATAACTCTACCTCGCTCCATAAACTCCTGGTCTGCTATGCATCAATCTCCTTCTATTTGCCTTCATCTCCTCCTCTGATGTTCAAAGTTCTGTGTGTTTAATGTGTCATCCTCCCCCTCAGTGAGCTGTTCCTCCCATTCCCTTCTGGGACACTCGCTTTCCCCATAGCAGGCTGGCCTCTAAATTCAATATAACTGAGAAGAGTTGTTCACTGAGGTTTTCTCCTGTGCAATGCCCTCACTCCCTGTGTCCAGACCTGCCTGTGTGTCTTCACTCTCCCAATCCCATCATAAAGTACTTCTTTTCCATTCTCTGTAGTTAATTGAAGCTATTTGGGATGTCTGTAGTTTTAAATTTTAGTAGGATATGAAGATGGACTGATCAGGCACAAGAGTTCTGTTTTACCCTAGAAGTTTGTGAACCACATTCCACTACTTCTTCAGTCAGAAATCAGAAAGGAGGGTGAAACAAGATGTTTTTTCATTGTTTTTCTTCCCCTATTTCTCTCTTTAATGTTTGTAATGTCACAAAACAATCACAGAGTTCTACTTGGTGATGCCATGAAAATACTATGAAATTTCAGAATGGGTCAACTGCAGCATTCAGCATTTATCATGGTACAAAGAAATGCCAGACAGTTGAATGTGAAATATTACCCCCATCAGCCAAAAGGATGGACGTTGCTTTGTCCTTTGAAAGTCTTCCATTAAGGTAATTTTTCTTTGGTTAGCCTTACTCTAGGGGAATATTAAAAACATACTTTATGTCTGCAGAGACTGACTGCTTTGTATGTAGATGGTATAGGCTGGGCTGGCCACTAAAAGAATGACACATATATTTGTGAAAAATCTAGAGTCACCTTCCCCATAACATTTATGGTTCTGCTAAATGAATGTAAGTTAATTTCAAGACATATGATGAATGATAACAAACTGCAAGTCATGTGTTGATAAATGTCACACCCAGTTTGACCTCTGTTTGCTAAAACTGGAATTCAAATGAACATTCCAAATTTGCTTTATCTATTTATTAAATAAATTAGAGGACAGATGATGGAGTGTGAGGTAAATGAGGCTTAAAGGTTTAACAGATTTATTGATTCTAAATCTTAGCTAGAGAAGTCTGAGTAGGTTACTAAAATGATATCTATTTATTTAATTAAATACCTGTCACAAATGACCCTTTTACAGTTAGCTTTGAATGTACACTGCGTAGATAAAGAAGACTTTTTTTAGGGGGGGAATTGACAAATTAGAAAAAGAAACCAAAAAGAGTTCAAACTTTCTATTTCCCCAAATAATTGCAACACAACCTTTTAATGACAATCTTTAAATATCAATTTTTTTTCTGATTCTCTATTAATGATACATTACTAAGCATAAAAAATGTGGTCAAGGGATGTTAGAATAAAAATTGCATTGCAGTAGCTGTGAAAAATAAATGCAATACTACTGAGGTGAAAAAAAAGTCATTTGCTAAAGCAAAAGGCAGATTTTGTTTACAACAGTTGAAAAATTGCCTTCATACCTCAAAGAACAGGAAGCCGTGTACCAGGTTAGCTGAACTATTAAAGATTGCTGGTTCAACACTTTTTCACTTTTTCATTTTTGTCTTGAATACAGGCCTTTTAGTTTTGTGGGGTTTTTTTTTGAACTTTGCTTAGTTGTTCCATAATGAAAATATGTAATAGAAACAATTCCTGTATACACTTTTTTCTAGGACTATAACATCCATTTTCCCACGCTTCATCACATTTCTGTCAATAGATGTTAAAGTTTATTCAGGTTTTCCACAACTTGGCTAAATTTGTTACATTTTATTAAACATTTAGTGAAGAGAATTTAAAAAGTATCAACTGCTGGACAATACTAAGAAGCAAAGTGTTGTTAACATTATATTTATAGTCTACATAGGGTTTATAATAGTTTTGAATAATATGTTTGGCTAAAATATTTGCTTCATAATAGAATTTTTATCAGAGTGCTTCCCAAATTTACAATTTCTTTTGACAAAAAAAAATTTAACAAAAACAAATTCTTGTGATTTTGTTAATATCTAGTAACTTTCTCATGATTAAGCCTTTCTAGCATTATTTGTTCAATGCTAGATGATATCTGTTGCCTTTAAGCTTTTTTAAATAATTCAAACACTTTTATTTACTTATTGGCATTATGTTGGAACAGGATACTTCTTAACGTGGAAAACGTGCTCTTCAGTATCTATATTCTTCTAAAATTTACCAAGAAGTTTTACAAAATACCTTTAATAAAAATTCTTAGCCAATATTCCGCTGAGCCATGACAACCTAGCAAATTACTCTTGGGAAGTTATGTAACGGAAAAGAGAAAGCTGGAATGGCAGTGATCATATTTCCAGCTGTTTCCAAAAAAATAATATCTCAATACTCTATTTCAGGCTGAACTTAATACACGGAAAACACACGCTGTTGTTTGGTTACTTTTTTAATGGCATCAGTTGGATTACTCATATGCGACCTGGTGAGAGCAAGAACTCCATAACACCATCTTCAGGTACCGGAAACCAATGGGGTATCAATTCTTTTCTGAATTTGTTGTGTGAGATACACAAGATAGGTTTTGGGTGGGCTGTGCAGCTGCATTGAGGCCGCTTTAAGGCACAGTCTGTTAGAAGTGAATAGTTACCTGAGACAGCTGAGTATCATCCAATATTTGAAACCTGTCTGATGTGCAAGGTTTTCCTCCAGCAATTTTATAACCTCATCTACTAAAGCAACAGCAAAATCTCACTTGAATCAATACAGCACTACATCCAGATAATATCATCCATATATTTGATTTGTTTAACTTCAAAATAAGTATCTTTCTAACAGCTGAACATCTGTTGGCATGCTGCCGTGTTACATATCCCTTGTGGTTTGGAAGTTACTAGCAAGATGCAAAGCCTTTCTATTGCTTTTCGTCATTTCAGAAGATGAGGCTGACAGCACCAAGGGGTGAGTAATTATTTATCTGCTCTGATTCTAGTGCATTTCTCACTAAGTCTAACCATTAAAATATAGCCTGTGTCTCAGTATTTTGAAGAACTAAGCATTATATAAGGAGCTATTTCTACCAAGAATCTCTCCTGGCTATGGACAGACTCCTTTTGCTAAGGGCTATTAAATAATTACAGAGTCCCCCTTTCAGAATTTGTCCTAGTGGAGAGTCCACTTGCATTTGGATTTTGGAGCCCATTTATTTGGTTTTATTCATCAATCAGGCTGATCCAGTGGCACAGCAACATGCTACATTTTTCGCCCAATTGACAGGGAAAGTTTCTACTAGTACTTGGAAAAGGACAGAACAAAAATAACTCTGTTTGCTAGTGTTGTTTTTATTGATCCAAGTTTCTTAATTTGGTTGTTTATGTATCTTTGCCATTTGTAATTTAAGACCTCGTTTATGTGTCCCAGTATTTTTATGCTAAGAAAAGATTTTGAAACAGAGGAGTCTGTTTTGCAACAGAAACTTGCTAAGTGTAAACAAGTCAGTATATATACAATAGTATTTCAGTCAAGTTACTTACACTTAGCAAGTTTTCTTATGAAGAGGTACCTGCTGTAAATCCTGGAGATTGTTTATAAACCTGGTTTCAATTATACATGTATAAAAGAAAAGGCTCCAGGGAGAACTCATTGTGGCCTTTTAATATATAAAGGGGGCTTATAAGCAAGATGGAGAGAGACTTTTTGTCAAGGTCTGTAGTGATAGGACAAATGGCAATGGTTTTAAATGGAAAGAGGGTAGATTTAGATTGGACATAAGGAAGAAATTTTCTACGATAAGGGTGGTGAGACACTGGAACAGGTCACTCAGAGAAGTTCTGGATGCCCCATCCCTGAAAGTGTTCAAAGTCAGGTTGGATGGGGTTTTGAGCAACCTGATATAGAAGAAAATGTCCCTGCCCGTGTCCAGGGGGGTTGGACTAGATGATCTTTAAAGGTCTCTTCCCACCCAAATAATTCTATGATTCTATGATAAAAATACTCAGTTTGGAGGACTTCTACTTTGCTTAGTTAAAAAGAAACTAAGTTTATGGAATTTCAAAAGGGAAGGTGGAGGGGAAAATAGCAACTTGGAAGCAAGTGCTAAATTTTAAAGGTAATGTATTGCAAGCTAATATAAAAATCACTCAGAGAATGAGAAATTTGATCAAGAATTCATACAGGTGATAACGATATAATCTGAGGGAGACTGTATTTCTAGTCCGTGATCTGTTATTTATAAGGCAAAAAGATCATCCCCATGCAGTCCTTAAATTCCTAGTACAAACTAGTTTCCTTGTTACGTATTAAGGACTAAATAGTGCGTTTTCTTCAAGCTGTGAACAGGGAGCAGCATGTGGCTTGTCTGTTCCAAGAATAAACCCAGAAACTAGACTATGTTTTGGGGTTCCTACTTTTTCCTCTGTTTGTCTTTTAAGATAACGTTCAGATTACCTTAGTCTCATATCTTGTAGAAGAAAGTGTCTTTCTTGCTGTGGTATAGTGAGTGAGGCTGAAAGGAGAGCAGATTTTCTATTATCTCTGTAACGCTAAATCCTCCAAAATGGACCCAATCCGGCCCTGGAGGTGTATCCAACTTCTCCAAGGAGGTGACAGGGGTAAGGAGGGAAAAGGATAAATGAGCTCCTTTCTCACAGGGCTTTTGGAGTGAGACAAAACAGTATTTTCAGGGGGAAGTGTTTTGTTATATGCAAGGCAGTTCTTCTCCCTAAAATAATTTGTATTGGTTTAGTTGCAAGCATCATGACATCTCAAAGGTCATTCTGTGGAACATTTTAGTCTTTTATTAGTCTTATATTAGCAGTAGTCTACCTTTTCCTACCAGAAACTGTAAGCTGACTAGTTCAGACACCTTTGCTAGGTATAACTCCTGTCCAGATGTGCTTACTTTCCTATTTTAAAGAGACACAAAACATACTCAAGACTAACAAAAACTTTAAAGCATATTTTCAGATTGACTGTCAATGAGCAGCAAGGCAACAATATTAGAACATTTTTTATAGGGAATTTGGTATGGCGGATCCTTCTGGGGTGCAAAATTAGATGTCATGTAACAGATGCTAATGCTGAAAGCAAAATCTGATAAAATATGGTTAGTGCAAGTTAAAAAGCAGAAAAATTGAAATTTATGTGGAAACATCTCCCTCTTCAACAAGTGCGAAGAAAAAGTCTTTATAAAGAAATTTGAGATATCTTAACAGAGAATGCCTCACTTTCCAAAAGTTTATGCTTTCTTTGTTTCAATGTGTTGTGACCTATAGGAAGAAAACAGAAAGAAATAATAATTTTGTCACTTTTGACATTCAGTTGTTACAACAAAAAGCAGAAGAGGTCCAGATCTCCTTCAGTTTAACTACACAAAGACAACCCTGACAAAAAAGCTTGCATTAAGGTATGGTATGAAAATATAAAGGAAAGTGGTATGAGTGAAATAATTATAATGTATGCAAACTACAAATTTTTAGAGCTTCATTTTAATGCCTGTTATAGTTGGAGCTTTTTACTCCAGCACATTTCCCCCCCTTTTTTCTAGAAAAATGGGATTTTAGAAAACATACAGATACTTTAAGCTTAGACTGAAATTGAAGAAGGAAAAGAGCACAGATGTGATTTTAAATTCCTTTCTCCTGGAAACAACTTGATATATCCATTGGATTTTATAGCAAGTGTAACTTCTACCTTTCTCCTCCAGTGAGTCCCTTCCTCTGCTTCAATTGCATATATAAAGATAATTTTTCTAGGCAAAGTTAAATAAATTTAATAAAGGTGTGACAGGATGTTATATGGATGATAGTTCCGCTCACTAACTTTTTGCTTTTGGAGAATGGATGTTGGACGAAATGGTGGAAAAGAGTGGTGTATAACATATATAAAAAGTTGCGTATTAGAAAGGTACAAATAACATAGCAAAGTCAATTCTGAGGGCATGTCATAATTACAGGGTTATTAAAGTGACTTTCATTTGGGTCTAAGGCCATTGTTTCAAACGTTGCCATAGGAAGGAAGGCATGTTTCTACTGTTAGAACACCTCTTGAAAATGCTTTCTCTATTTTCACTTTACCAATTGGAGGGAGAAGTCACAAGAGAGACTTGGAAACACCGACACATCGAGATTAAAAAGTAATGCCAAAATCACCTCTAACTTGGACTGCCAAAGGAAATAACGGGTCCTGTTATTTCACTGCCTAGTAAGGGGTAGGTAGTAAGGGGTAGGTAGTGCTGGAAAGATGCACCTGAATTTGCTTGTAAAAGCCAGAGATGAAGGGAGTACTCCAAAGGAAATTTATTGTAGCAAAACTGAGTCATGGGGAAAAGGCAAGATCACAGTTTTTTGTTAGTTTGTCCAGATATGTATTTGGAATAGTTCAAGGAGCTGGAGGTAAGATGAGCAAGCAATACCAAAGAAAATGAGTCCGTCTTGTCTTTTAACAGAGTAAAAAGCAGTGTCTACTAAAAAGCAGAAATTAGATACTATGGAAAAGGTACAGTAGATAATCAACACAACCGGTGAGGGTTGAAGATTGCTAACTGAATAGGGGCATCATGTTGGCAGATGGGGTGTTGTGTCTTCGATAACAGAAAAGAAAGATGTGCAGGAGCCAGTGTAATCAGGAATTAAAGCACCTCTTCAGAAACAGTATTGAAAGTTCTTTTGTATACTGTGGACTCAGATGCAAAATGTTAGTGTTATGATCTCAGTTATCAGCTGCCATACATCAGAACAAGAGGAAAGGAGCCAATCCTAAATTCAGAGGTTAAATGCAAGGAGTCTGCACCCTATCTAAAGAGGTAGATTAAGAATTAGAAAATTCTCTTAATTATACTCACATTAATATGTGAGTATTTATACTCATATAATATATACTCATATAATAGTAACGCTGTTCTGTTTAAAAAGAAAGGACATTTTTTTCTGTGGGGATTAAGGCAGCAGTGTATTTTGGTTTTGCAGTGCACCTGGATGGATTGTTTTTGTTAAACATTGAGAACAAGATGGTAAGAGAAAGCCCTATTCATTGAGTTAATAATCTAAATAGATGTATGGATGAGACAATGACAAGATTATTATCCTTCTCTAGCAGATGGGACAAACTGATCAACTGGCTAGTCGACAATTAATAGGCAGTCTGTGGCAGAGCTTTACCACAAATTCGTTTTCTTCTCTGAGTATCAAGAGAGTGAGTTTGCAAAGAAACTTCAGGCAAGCACAGCTGCCCTATGTGGGAGAACAATTTGGTGTGGAATTCATAGGCATAATAAAGCACTGAATAGAAAATATATTTACATTTTCCTTTTAGAGCAACCCTCAACATCAGCCCTTGATCAAATGCAGTGATTAACCACAGGGTGTATTCATAGAGGAACATTCAGAGCAGGGTGGTCCCAGATAATCTACTTGGGAAGAAATATTGAATATATGTGCTTTTGAGTGCAGACAAGTGCAAAAGTAATGATAAATGCAAACATATTTATTGGGATGAAAGGGTCTAAATGCAGAGGTCTTAAAGGTGGTGGGTTTTGACCTTCCAGTGACAACAGGGAAAGAAGAAAGAAAAAAGAATGAAATCTGGAGCAGATATCAGCTTGCCATGAACTGTGCTCAAAAGGGAAGATAGAACAACATGAAAGAGGTTTGGATTTTAGAATATAAGGAATGAAAATCTTGGAAGAACTACCCTAACTGAGATGGCACGGGAACAGTAAACGAGAACAAAAGAAAGAAATATAGAAAACTGGTCTGCAGAAAAAGATCGTGAAGGTGATTGTGGTGGTCACTTTGAGACTTTTAATAAATGTACTATGACAAGAATACAAGGTCTGTTTATGCAGGAGCACATCACGTAGAAGAAAACATATTGCCTGTCTTTGCAGGTTTCTGGAGAATTTGAGCTGGAATAGTATTATTCTTAGTACTTCAAATAAGAAAGATGTATGAGGTTTGAGGAAAAGATCAAAAGCTGTTAACATGACGGCAGGATGGATAACCAAGTAACTGCAACTTTGTTTGGCTAAGTGACTATCATGATGCCTATAACATTATAATTGTTCAAAGATATTGTGAAGGCTAAAACCGTAAAAAAAAGAAAAAAGAAAAAAGGAGGAATTGCAGAGGATTTTCCAGCCTGGTACCAAGCTGTAAAAGAAAGTAATGGCAAAACTATAGGGTGTGTTTAGACTAGGTTTCCAACCGGAAAGCAGTTAGGCCAAGCAATGGATTCTCAGGAAAAAAAAAAAAAAAAGGCATGTAAACTTAATAGAACAGATTCTGGTTTTACAGGGGAGCACTCAATTTTTATGTCTGCTCTGGCTTAATTTTAGTTATGTGCAAAGATTCAGGACAGGCAAATCCTAATAAATACCAGCCTACACTATATCTTAATATATTCTACTTCTTTCCTTCACACAAGCTACAGACTTATCTGTATTTCCAGCCAGATTCTTGGTATTTCAAAGTTTTCCCAAGAATGCACACATCACCTAATGTTTTATGATCTTTTTTTTGCATGTGTTAGCATACATCTGTACTTCAGGCATAACATTCTGCTTCTGCATATTATCTCGTCCTGTCACATGTTCAAAACCAATTCAAGTGTTTCCAGTTTGTTCAACACACTTCTGCACCTACAAGTAGATGTTTGGCAACAGCTGTTTTGTGGCAAGAAAGCTTTCTGCAATTTCAGTCAGACAGTTGTACTGTGATTTTGTACATCTTCAGTCAGTGGTCAGTTTTCTGTCTTATTTGTGATTGCTTTTGTAATCCCTGATTGTGCGATCCCAACAAACTCTCTCCAGTTACCTAAGGCATCTGGTGATACACAGTTAGCCTTCACTCAAGAAAAGCTGAAATCTTCTGTAGATTTACTATTCTCAAACAGAAATTTAATTAATTGTCTGAATGCAAATATAATTGATTGCAGTCTTTTCCTGTCAGCCCACTTTTAGAATTCATGAGCTCCTGTAGTGTATTACTCCAGACATTAGATGTACACTTTCTTCTCTCCACACTGGTCCTGTTTCTTCTTTGTTAGCTGGATTCTGAGAGCGGCTGAACACTATCTGGTGCCAGACCAGATTAACTCTCCTATAGAACTGATTCTGGAGATGAAAGAAACTCTCTATATTTTTATCAAATTATTTTTGATACAACAAATTTATTTCCAACTCAAAAAGTGAAACACAAGCTGTCCACTCAGATAAGCTCACCATGCCAGGTAGATTGACCAGTTATTCATGTAGGTCGTTAGCTGCATGGATGCAAGTTCAGTAAGCCATTTTGTTGGCTTTTCCATTACTGCAGATTGTTCCATGGCCAGGTGAAAACACCCAGCATTATGACAGAGATTTTGTCAGCCCTACCATTTGTTGATAGTTTTTTATACAGTACAGTTTTGGCAGGGAGCTTGCAGTAGTTCAAGATGTCATGGGCTGCTGACAGATCTACAGACTCAGAATCAGAGCAGGCATGTTTATGCAATAGTTCCTGTTAGAGTCTGTACACCCTGCTAAACATCTACCATAACAAAATCTGCCAACAGATAAAATTAAGCTATTGCTTGTTCAGGATATGGAAAGTACATGCAGTTGATCTTACATAAGCACACAAAGTAGCATATTTTAAATAATTGAGATTGTGAATTGTGACATTTTAGAAATGAAGAAACAATTTTGCTTTGTAAGCTATAACTGTATATTGCCCTTTTGTAGACTGAGAAAACGCTGCCTTGTTATACACTAAGTAGTTAATCATTGCTTCCAATCAATCTTCATAACATTTCTCTAATGCCTTGAATCTCAGATCTTGTCTTCCTTTTGCATGCTGTGCATGCCAAGATGCTGGTGAATTATAAACAAATACAGGTCCTTTGAATGCAAAGTCAATAGAAGATCACTCCCTAACTGCCCTACTACGGCAGTACAGAAAGCCAGATTTAAGTCCTTAGTATCAACTGTTGCTAGAAAATTCCAGTGCTGCTTGTAATGCCAGACACAGCCATAACAGAGTTTGAGCTGGAGATATGAACATTGATCTTTCGGAAGATTTGCTGTCTGCCCTTGTTTTAACTTTATGTGTACTCTGCTGTGCTAGACTGAGAAATTCAATGCCAACTAAGATATTTCTTTCCTGTTGTTATCTGTGGAATGAAAACAACAGGGCTCACAGGGAAGGTTTGGATACCCTCTCTACAATAAACAGCCGTTCTGGGCCAGTCAGCCACAGGACTGATTGGCAAGGCAAAAAACCCGAGAAAACAAGAAGCTGTCCTCTTCATCCCGGTGTTGTCCAGAACACTGAAGGGAGAAAGTTTGAGCTCTGCACTGGAGAAAAGGTCCAAAAAGTACTCTGACTTGCTCATACATATGAATATGCTCCATATAACATGGAGGCATCAACCATAGAGTCTGCACTGCAGTTCTCTCATGTAGAACATCTGTTGACCATAAAGTTTATCTCTGATTATGTTAATGGTATCTTATGGACCAGGGTGCAAGATTTCTAATTGAATTCCTGCCTTCCCAAAGACAAGGAATGCAAGTCTGCAGTGACTATAAGCGTGTGAATTCCACAAAGGAAACATCTGGATCTAGAGGGCAAAGAACGCTTGACTTAGCCCTTCTGGTGAGACTTGGGGAAAAAACATCCGTATTCATTTTCTTGTTGCTGACAAGTCAGCATGAGCTTCAGTCATGCCACTTTAGGAACTAATATAGCTTCCTTATGTATTTGGATACTGTCATCTATCAAGATACTCTTTTCACAGTTTACTTTCTGAAATACTGCTGAAAGAAGAAAATACTGAAAGCCATACCGAAATTGGAGTAGATAATGAATAAAGCAGATTTATTTGGAAGAGCTTAGCTTTCACTTCAAATAACTAAGGATATTTTTTCATGCTGTAGCAAATTAAAATGAAGATCTGGGTTTTGAGATGGCAAAAGCGAGCAGCATATTTTCAAACCCTTGAGATACAGTGTGGCAGAAAAATGAGATTTGGAGTCAAGCTTGCATAAGCTTATAATTTTGCAAAAATAACACCTAACTAAAGAGATGCTGCATAGCCTAAGTCAAAAGCCATCTGATTGTAACTTGGGCTCAATCAAGCATCATGACTGCCATGTATATATTCTGTGCCCTTGGACAATTTAGCTTTTCCATGCTTAATTTTTTTCTTTTTTAGTTAGAGGGAAAAAAAGTATATTTCAGTTTTGGTTTGGGTTTTTTTTGGGTTTGTTTTTTTTTTNAAGGAGGAATGCAGCATCAATTAATTCTTTCTATATATGGTCTTTGTAAAATGCATATTGTGAAATGAGCTATACAATTGTCATCCAGAAAGTGGAGCAAAGAGGAAAATCATACTGAATTCAGTCTTAGATTAGAATTTAAATAACATCATTGAAATTCTACCTCAGACCTACCTTTAAGTACTCTAAATTCTTGCTCAGTAACGAAAATTTAATTCAGAATTGGTTAGGTCTGGAAAAATCTGCATACTATACTAAGCATAATGTGGAGCAATGTAAATAAGTGTCCTTTTTTTCTAATCCTATATTCTGAGTAATATTCAGACCATATAAATAATTGATTTTTATACAAGAACTAAGATTTGCTCTTGTGAAACCCAGTAGCAAAAAGGTTTTGAATTGGAAACATTTCCTGCTATCATTCTAGCACTAATAAGGAAGTAGCAAGACCCCATTAATATACATTGTTACAGAGAAATTACAAATAGGTTATGTGTGAGGGTGAATTTCAATCAACAGTTTCATCAATGTGATGGATATTCTATTAAGAGTCTCATTTTCATCTCACTAGTTTTCCAACAGAAAGAATTTACTGACCCTGCATGCACTGGGTTGTAATGAGGCTTCATGTATATTTTTGCCACCAAAATACCAGCACGATTAAATTTTAAACTGGAAGGCGAAACAGGTAATTTCTATCAGTAAAGAAAACCTCTAAAAAGAAACCATTTAATCCAACAAAAGAAACTACAAAGATCTTTCTCTCTCTTTCTTTCTTCCTTTCTTTTCTTTCTTCCTTCCTTTCTTTCTTTTTTCTCCTTCCTTCTTTCCTTTCTTCCTTTCTTCCTTTCTTCCTTTCTTCCTTCCTTTCTTTCTCTTTCTTCCTTTCTTCCTTTCTTTTTCTTTTCTGGCTTGATGTAACTTGTGCTAATGACCTTTACTTCTTAACCATTATTTGAATGAAGGTAATATAGTCAGAACAAGCATATTTTTTACTATTTTTTTTTTTCAGTAAGAAAAGCCAGACCAACCTTCACTACTGATTGGAGTCAGAACAGGTAGGAATTTTGCAGTGAGTATATTAAAAATAGTATGAGATAAACATATTACAAGCACAACATTTAAATGGTACATAATTCATATGAAATAAGAGATAAATGCAAATTAGTCTATGCAACTGAAAATGCAGTCACCTCTTTAAACCTGTAATGCAATGCTGTCCAAAACAAGGAATTAAATACTGAAACAATGTGATAAGATTTTGGCGGATAAGAGTCATCTATTTATCTGTATAAAATCCAGTCTGGCCAGTTCTAGTGCTTTTGTCCAACTTTTCCTGGACAGCTGAACAAATTTGCATTAGTCAAGTATAAACTGCAAGCTTATAATGAGAAGAGGTCTCTTTTGTTTTATGGTAGAAGGCTCACTAACAGCAAACACATCTAGCGCGGAGAATGGGGCTTGACATAAGTGATTTTATTACACGTTTGTAGGTAAACATAATCATTGAGAAGACTGGTTGATCACATTTAATTTGCGTTATGTTCCTGTGCAGCCTTCAACACCAGTAACGTGTATGCATGTGCATACATACATTATAGGAAGACAACCCGTGCAGGCGAATGACAGCATGGTGATGTAGTCCCTTTAGGAAAGGGCAGTTTGCCACAAAGGGGTTAAAGTTTCTAGAAACTAGGTCTGTTGCCAAATTATATGAACTCACAGATGGACAGAAGAAATGATCTGCTGACTGTTGATGATGCCAGTGTACTGTGTGTATACTGTGCACACAGAGATGTCTTTTGGATTAACCATGGCCTCTTGAAGTGAGATTCTCATTAGGTTTATAACCTCTTTACAAAACCATGGCACTGTTTTTTGCAATTCTTGGAGGCATTCAGAGCAAATGGACACAGGACAGAAAACACACAGAATGTAGAAAAAGCAATAGGCTTGGGGAGAAATGAGAGAAAGTTAGTTCCAGGAGGTTTCCCAAAATAGAATACATATTTTTAAGTTTTCCTCAAAAGACCTGCTACCTGGCAGAACTTTGTAATGAGGCGGCATGTTCAGCACATTTATTTGATTATTTTCTTCTCTAGTGCATGGAGCACAGCTGAACTCCAGGGAAGATTCCAAGTACGGAAATGAGCAATTACATTTTCAAAGTGCTGCCTCTGTAGGCTATCCAGGCAATCATAGACTTAAGGGTAAAGTGAAGCTGAAAAAGAATATTCAAGACGTAACAAATAATGCTGAGGCTCTCCAGAAGCTGGTTTAAAGTTACCTTGATCAACTCCAATTGTACTCCATTTATTTGCAAATGGAGGGTCTTCTTTAGATAATGCTTACTTGTTATTGTAGAAATGTATAGAATATATAATTTATATAAATCTATAGAATGATATATAATTTTTATAAATATATTTCTATTAAATCCTATATTTATAGTAATATAATATGATACAATTATAACAATATAAACACATGCATATATTTACAAATGTTAACACAATATTTAAAAACAGTAACATGAATTTAATTTGTACCAGCTGGCCTATCAGATAGCAAAACATAATGCCCAATATAACCCGCTTAAACGTTTTGTATTCATGATCTGGTCACATTAACCACAGTTTGATGTGATACATTTAGGAAGAAATTTAATTGAAATCTTTGTTTTACTATGTAACTATGGGGAATGCATATATTAATGACATCTTGTCCATTCACTTGTTTCTATTGAAAAGGCTGCTAATACTTCAAAAGCAGTGGTGGATGGTGATACAGGGATTACCATGATTTAAGTAGAACCAAGTGAAATATTAGCAACAATGACATACCTTAAAATTCTAGGCCTTTTTCCTATTTTTACTCTATTTCTTAGTGGATTAAAATTGCTATCAGTTTGTCCAAGAGTTTGCATTTTGACAAAGGAGTATGTGTCTGTTCCCCAGGTACGTTGGCTCACAGACTGGTGCACTAACACAAACACAGTCATGGACTGCTCGTTTTGTTACAATTCATACCAGACCATTAACTTCTAGCAAAGGGCAGGAGACATAAGTGGAAGATGTGACATCTTAAATTGCCCAAACAAGATTTAGGAGAGCTGTCAGCTTTATATAACTTTTTCTGAAGAACAAGTGTCCTACAGCTATTGTTCTCACTCCCTAATTGACTGAAAGTTAAAGTCACAAAGGAGGAAAAAAGAGATTTAAAGATGGGTGAGTGAATATTTTTAACACAAGACTTTACAGAAAAATGCTTTTCCAAAATCTTTAATTTAAAGGACAGACTACATTTGATAGAAGTCCTCTTCAATAAAATAATTTTGTGCCAGATAAAACCTGAGTAAACCAGCATCACCCTGGAGATCTAGTTCTTTTGTTGTGAAAATAACTAACTTTTCTACTTGCAAAAACTCCTGCTTCAAAACCTTAAATCAGAAAGAAGATGCTCGAAAAGCTTGCATTTCATCCATTCCCCTTAGTGGAAAGTAATTTTCTCCATTAGTTTCAGTAAAAATATTAGATGTGATGTCTGATTTTCAGTCTCCAGGATTTAACATTTTAGTTCTGGAAGCCCAAATGAACCATCCATTAGGTCCATCCCTAGCTAGGATGTCGGTCTTTGGCTGATGCAGAGTGATTAAGCTGTTGTGGCTCAAATCTTTCTCCTGCAAGACTAGGTGGCAACCATGTTCCAGAAGACAGGAATCTCAGACCACCTCATGGAACTACTCAGATTTTTCCATAGCATTTTGTGTGTAGGAATAACCTTACCCTCTGACTTCCCTGCAAGACTTGCCTATGGAAGCGAGTTTTTTCTCTGAGTTTGTGCTGACTTCTGCTTTATTTTGTTAGGGGCTGCAGGAAGCATGGACTTTTGTGGATCCAGATGGAGTGCTCCATCTGCAAGGCGTAAACCCGTGTACAAGAACAGAATCTGGGTGCAAAGTCATGTTATGCACTGAGCAAGCAACTAAGGTGTCTGCTGCCCAGGGTCTTGTATGTCAGAGCAGAATTTGGTTATAAAATGTTCTCTTTGCAAATAATACGATTATTTAAAGTGTTAGTAACAACTTTTTCAGTCCCTTTGGAAAAAAGGAAAGCTCTCTGTAGCAAAATTGCTGGCACATAAGTACTGTCAAAGCAAAACATAGTGTGAAGTCATGCATCTTGTCGTAATAAATCATCCACTGCATATCTCTAGTTTTCTGTTTGGCTGGACTAAGGTCAGAGCACATAGAATCATAGAATGGTTTGGGTTGGAAGGGACCTTAAAGATCATCTAGTTCCAATCCCACTGCCATGGGCAGGGACACCTCCCACTAGACCAGGTTGCTCAAAGCCCCATCCAACCTGGCCTTGAACACCTCCAGGGATGGGGCATCCACAACTTCCATAACATGGCTGACTGAGGGGGAAGAAGGGGCATGATGAGCAGTAAAAATAGCTGCAAGACACATCTGCATCCTTGCTGTCTGCAGAAGGGAAACTTTGACCTGCAAACAAACACCTCTGAATGTTCACTGGCCTTGATAGGATCCCATGTGCCATTTTGGATCCATAAGAAGTCTGCAGGCTCCAGTCTTTCTTCTTCCTGATGCATACTTCAACATTTCCACTGCTATCAGGAGAGGATAAGCTCCACTGGAGTGAGAACAGCAATTTTACATAAAGTAGGGGTTTTCCCCCTTCAGCTGCATACTTTGGGCTGTTGTCTCCTAGCATGGCACAAAGCTGCCCATCAAAAAGGTATTGTCGCTAATGAGCATCTGGGCATATCCTAAAAATGAAAAGCAGTGATAGTCCTTTTCAAAGCAGGACACGTTGGACAAAAATAATTCAACCTTTTATCAATTGTATGTTATTTTGTTATTCCAAGTCTGGGCCAATCCAAATTCCTTTTTCAATGAGTTGGCTTCTGTAGAATGAAACTATTAAGACTGGCAACACCAGATGTTCTGCTAGACATAAATAAGTATTAGCATGGAACAGTTCTAAATTTCCTAGCATAGGAATATAGCTATTAAAAAAGAGTGCTATCAGGTGAAGTAATAACTTCTCTGAAGAAGACTTCTTTTGGTTGTAAATTGTTTGTTCTTATTGATGATGTCATAATTTATCAAAGTCAAACTTACAGAGAGATCACAGTTTCCATGTTGTAATTAGAATTATTTTTCTAGCTCTGATACCCTCTTGTCTACATTTTCATGTTATTATTTAAGTGGTTTTCATAGAGGAAGGTTATGTAAAGTTTTAAATAATGTAAGAATTCTGTGTTTTATCTCCTTTTCCTTGAACCTTTCAATCTACTTATAAAAAGAATATAAACTACACTACTTTCTTTACACCTATGGTAATATTTTATCTGGGCTGTCATATCTGCCAGATTTGCCAGCTGTGTACAGATAACTTGGATACTCAAAGATGACTCCAGTGGCACTATGTTTAGGCAACTGAATGTGGCCCTAGGATTATTCATGAGTGTATTCAAACCAACATTAAGCAGAAACCGACATCCAAAAGTGCCTGGAAAACAAGCGATGCCAATCAAAACTATACGGAAGATTTGACACTCTCTTGATGATGGGGGATGTTTCATGCCACATCTGAAAAAAGTTGTTGCCAAGTACTGGGAAAACAAAGACAGCTTTGTTTTAAGTAACTAGAAAAGAAAATCGCGGTCTATCTGTCACAGTAGAGAAAGAGAAGCAGAGAATTAGGAAACTTGTGCTTGTCACCAGACAAAATCCTCATTAAAGAAATGGCAAAAGCCAACACCAGGACACAGAAGTGATTTGTACCTGACGTCAAACATTTACAGGCATCTGATGGAGTTACTGTGATGATTTGTACAACCACTGTGTGTATGCTGGTCCTTAAAAACATCAGAAAAACAGAGCGTGAACAACAGAGGAAAATCAGCTCATACTGAGTAGCAGTGAAAACTTACTAAAAGAAATGAAATTAGTAAAAATGGCAAGAGGAATCAATGCACTGGAAGACTGCAAAAAAAAAAATAATGAAAAGGTATCTACCTACATACTTCATAAAAGCACTTAATGAAAAAAACACTTTCCAGGCTTTTCTAACAGTGTCTACCAGGAATTGGGAAGGTCACCAAGTCTTTGTGCTCAATCTTCTAAAAATCCCAATGCCTAAAAAATGCATGTTTTGTATTGGAAAAGCTATCACACCTTCAAATTAATTAATAACCTAATTACTCACACACTGCTAAATGAGCTGAAGTCTCAAATGGAGTCATTACTTGCAGAAGAGCAAGCAGGTTTTGGGACTGGATGAAGCACAAGTAACAGGGCTGAAAATTGAAGCAGTAAGTGAAAAGCATATAAAACAGTAAACAGTCTACAAAGACTTTGGGTTTACACAGTGACTAATGTATAAGGCCAAGGCATTGTCTTACCTAGCTGAAATTGAACTGAAGCCTTATGGACAATTTCACCTACTTGAAGTTCTGCCATAGACAAAAGATACCTATTTAGGAGTCTGGACATGTTTTGTGATGACAAAACAGGGCCTGGCTAGGTTTTCATCTCTTTTAGTTTCTTTTCCAGCAGGAGCTGGCACTGTTTGCAGCTTGCCTCTTGCTCTCTTCCCACTGATTGCAGTCACATCTTTCCAGAGAATGTCTCTAGGCAATCCTCTCCACAGACTTCTCACAGCCACTCAGTTAGCAGCCTTACCAGCAATGACTTTAAATGAGGAGCTATGCTGAGACTGTCCTGCACAGCTTTGCAAAAAACAGGCTTTAACTTCTGTGTGCTTTCTTAAGACTGCACATCCAAGACACAAAGGTGCTATGTCATGTATTAATGACACTGGGAATGATAACGGCACCTTATTCATCAGTTTGGTCCCTTATCTAAAAAAATCAACTTGTGAAGAACCCTTTTTCTCCTTCACAGAAAATTGGCCTCACCATTGCTTCTGTGCTAGTCTGCACTGCTTGGGGCTCCCTCTTGTTCTTGCCTGGTCAATCCTTCAGCGTTGGTCAATATCAGAGATTCCTAGCAAAAATCTCCACCCCTGATGTCCCATTTCATTTTTCTTACTCTGAGTTTCTTACCAGGAAACTGAAATAACAGGAACAGCAAAGCTGAAAGGGGTTTGTTAGATCGGCTACTGGAGTGAAGAGGAGACAGCTGAGACAGGGCAATTTGGGATGTGCATTGATAACAGCAGTTCAGGTGACACTGAGACTTGATGATCCCAAATGTGAACAAGGTTATACTGAAGAAGATGCAAAGCAGCCAGCCTGTATATCCAGACTTTGTTGCAGCTACGTTGCAGAAAGGTTATGGTGTGGGGACTTGCTAGAGAAGGCTACTGAGTTAGTAATAAACATTTGTGTGCATTAAGTGGAATTGAATTGGCAAAATTTATTTTGTATCACATGATGCATTTTATATTAATGAACAGGTATCAGACAATGTTTATAGGTCCCAAGAAATGTTTCTTGATAACAGAAACAAATGAAGGCCATGAGGACTTTATGGAAACCACCTTACAATCTACTCTAAAATGTCAGGATGAGTCATGACTCTTGAATTCGTATTTAGGGGGAAGGCTAATGCCTATCACAGTAGTGTGAGAGATACAGGGAAATGTCAGACTTTTGTAAGTGCCCTGTGAGGTGACAATAGGAGGTAGTATTTGTGGAAACAGGCTAGGTCAGAAAGTCTGTCTACCAGACTCTGCTCCAGACACCAGCTTTCTGAAGAATATATCCAGTTTCACAGCAAAGGAGGGAAGAACCAAGAGGAACATGCTGAGGACAAAGTCATCCACCTACACCTTGTGCACTACAGCATGTTTAGACCTGTGTACAAAAGCTTTGAACCAGGCAACAGAAGTAGAAATATGGCCCCATTGTGAGCCCTTTACTTGTAAGATTTTATGGGCTTTCTCTTTGAGAGGTAATAAATTTTCCAGGGGAAGAGCTACCTGAACACTGGCTAAAGGGTGCTGCTTGCTTAGAGTCTGTCAGATGTCAGCAAGCAGAAAAGCAAAGATGTTAACAGAAGCACCAGGTTCTCAGATACCCTCAGATGCTCAGCTTAAATACCATTTATACTTTTAAATCAATTAACTGAGGTTAGTGCAAGTGCAAAGACATTGTATTCTGTAGTAAGGTGAGTGCGGAGAATGTGTTCGCCACATTTCACTGTAGAAAACAGAAGAGCTACATTACCCATCAGCATCATCAACATCAGATCGCTAGATGGTGTCCAGAGGTCCCTTCCAACCCTGACCATTCTGTGATTCTGTGATTCTGTGATCTCCTGAGGATTGTTATGGAAAAGTTGAGAGAAACTTTTATCCACTACAGCACTGCTCTGAAGGTGACATCCTCCACCTAGATCCAACAATGGGAAATGCTTGTGTCCCCCTCCTCCTGCCACCTCCAGTAGGTACAGTAACATGCACACAAAAATCCTCTGACAGTCATAACCAAGAGGAGGCAATGGCACATGGCCCCTGGAGAAAACTGTAAACGACTTCATAAAGAAAGATGAGCAACTGTTTAATCCTTTGACTTCCTTTAAAGAAAGAGCTTATTCAATAGGAAAGGGCAGTCCCAGTAAACTGTTGGACCACAAAGTGTTTCTTGTTGGAGCCAGTGGGTTGTCTGTCTTGAAATACTAAACACGACTGTGTTTAGCCAAAACCATAACTGGAGAAGAAAAAATGTAAATTAGCAAGTGAGAAGGAAAGACCTCATGCAGCCCTCATGAAGTGTCACTGTGGGAATTTTATCAATTAGCTTTCTCTGATGTTAGCGGTGACCATATGCTTTTTAAAATAAATGCTGTTGCAAGGATTAAGAAACAAGTCAGTATTCATATTGGCAAGTACAAAAAAACCTTAATGGAGAAGCAACATGAGAGTGTATCATTAGAGAAGGGATACCTTCCCTAAATATAAAATAACAAAGCGAAACAAATTCAGAAATGCTTTCTGACTGATTCTTATGGCCCTGCAGAACTAGAATGAATTCTCTCCCCTGTTGTCATTCATCTCCACAAGACTTTTTAGCACATTCCTCATCCCCACTCACCCCTAGTTTAATGGTTTATGTTAAGCAGAAGAAACCCTGAATTCTCCTGAGATGAACGCAATGCAACATTGAAAAGATGAAGTCCTCACAAAGTGAAGCATGTTTAAAGCCTTGTGCTAGACTAAAAACATTGAGCTCTCCCCAAGTATGGTAATGAATTTTAAAGAAATTAATTCCTTCTGCACCTGCTAGTGAAATGGAGCTCAGGGTTTTTAAAAATGTTTCAATCAAACTTTTTATTCTAACTTTGCTGAAATTACTCAGCCTTTATATCAGAGCAAGTCAATCAGTATACAAGCTTGTAGCAGTTGCATCAGATTCTGTCAAAAGAGAGTCAGTGGAACTTAATCACAACCAGTCACAATCCAGGGGTAGGACTTCTTGTTGGACTCATGGTAACTACATGGCCTTGAATAATCAGTTACGCAGGAAGAAGAATGAAGTGGGCTGGAGGAAGGAATGAGAGAGGAGGCAGTTATGCATTGAAGCATCTGGCCTCACCCTAGGCAAAATACTTTTCTCAGAGATGGTCTTGGATTGATCTTGATGTTGCCAAGGTAACAACTTCTGAGGTGATAGAAAAAATATGGTGTTATGCTCAAACAGAGATCCAGCAACAAGAATGGGCAGTGCTGTATCTACAGAATGGAGGGCAGTGCAGGAAAAAAAAGATAATTATATTGTACATATTTAGCCACAGTTGAATGAGTGATCTCGTTCAGATATCTCAGAGTAACCACCAGAACAGGTAGAAAATCTGTAGCCGAAGTCAAAGTGAGAATTACACTCCTGAATTCAGCATTTGCAAAAAATGACAGGCTTTGGAGAGTTAGGCAGACCATGTGTCACAAGAAGAAATTATTTCAATAGGTACTGCTTTTACAATGAAATAATTTGTGAAATAGGAAAGAAACATAAATATTGCAGTTTTATAAAAATACTCAGTGTCCTTAGATTATTCATGTTATGGCTGATATTTGATCTCTCAAATGTCTTGATTTGTTAACACATTGAGAAAACTTATAGATATTATTCTTAATAAATTCAGATAGTTATCCTACAAAGCGAAACATACTTCTGAATAAACTTCTCAATAAACTACATTTTCCTTGAGTACCTGATTCTATCACTGTTATCATGAACAAGATCAGAGAAAAAATAAGATGCTTAATCATAACTTGAATTACACATGCCATAAATCAAAAACTAGCTATGATGCTCTTTTGCAGTATTTAGGTCAAAATGTACTTTTGTAAAACATGACTAAATGGCAGGAAAACAACATTACTGTAAAAACAGGGCTGAAAACAAGTGTCAGGAAGTACACTTTATGTTTCACTGAATCTGAAACTAGAAGATGTACATATGACATCTAATCCGCATTAAATGATTTGATTTACAGTATGATTCAGATACTAAATGATTTTTTCACTAATATTAGAATACAGTCTAGCAGGAAAGTAGAAAATAGGTTTTTGCTTTGTAGATCTCCCAGTATAATTAATGTTAAGCACTCTATTTGTTAAGTGTAATTAGTACAGAGTGGAGTTTCATACAATAGTAAATGGTAATATAATTACAGATGCAAGCTGTCTCCTAACACAGAATTAAGTCAAATTTCCTATGCAAAAGAGCTTGTATTGTGGTTGATACATATTCATAAGCAGACACACTTTATGTCATCTATCTCCTAAAAACTAAAGAAAAACTAACTGTGCATATCCTTTAAAATTACTTACATTTGCCATCAACTCAATTTGTGTATTTGTAGTCTTTTTTTCCTGACTAATATAATTGTGTCCCCTTAAATTCTGTGATTTAAAATAGACATCTCTCCATTTTTGAGTGATTTAAGGTCATTATACATTACAACATAACCGAGTTTAAAAGAATTGATGAGGAACATTGCAAGCCGAGATCCATTAAAAGAGACTGGATAAACATTTGGAAGATCCATTGCAGGGTAAACTAAATAGATAAATTGCATTAGGGTCAAGAAGTACCTGGAGCTGTTACTTAGCAGCTAGGAGAGTATTAGGGCCAGTATCTAATATGCTTGCCCTGCTCTCCGGGTATTTGCTAATGGCTGCTGTTCCCACTGGTTCTGTCCCTGTTGTCTGTTGATAAAAAAAAAAAAGGTATTCTCATTCTGTATCAATTTCTTCTCCAAAAAGAAACGAAATGGTACAAAGAAAAAAACAGGTCAGTTAAGAGATAACTGATTAAAAAGGGGATGAGTGTAAGAGGCTAATGACTACTACTACTACTACTACTACTACTACTACAACAACAACAACAACAACAAAGAAGTATGGACTGAAAACTGGAGGGGAACAGTGAGAATCGCCCTCTGGACAGTACTCACTGCTCCCTGAAGGCATCCAAGCAGCCTGTGGATGTTGCCTGCTGTGCCCTGCCTGGTAACGTGACAAAGGAACAGAAATATGACCCACAGCTGCCAGGACTTTGCCCAGTATTCACCAGCCGAGCTTCCTCCTACTGGTGGTATTAAACACCACCTTGGGCAGGCAAAGAGGAGTTTGACAAAAGAGGTACCATGACCAAGTGAGACCTTGGCTGGGAATGGTGCAAGTGAAAATGAAAAGATGAGGAGAAGAGCGCAGCCAGAACCTCAGGAAGAGGATCTGGAGGGGCTAAAAGAAAAGCAGCCTGATACACTCAATGCCTGAGTGTGCAAAGGTCTCATTCTCATCACAAAAAAGTCACAAGCCCTGTGAGACACACTGTGCAAATACACATACCACTGCTCTGTGTGTGTCTTTATTAGAGGCAGGTTACTGGGATTACTGGTTCCTTGGTTTGAGCCAGTGTGCCTACTCCTGTAGGTGCGAAATCCTTGGCCTTGGGATGGGTAGGGAGGTAAGGTCACATACAGGAGGGTAACCACAGATTTTTCTACCGGTCTAGTAGTTTTTAGAACATTATACGCACATATTATGTGGGCTGGTTCACGGGGTGGTGGTAAAATGGAGCATAACTAATTTCCTATTGTGTAATTGGCAGAGCGTGGTACAACTGGGAGCTACCTTGGCTCTGTTGGTAAATTTATTCTTGGGCTTTTTGGAGTATGTACACAATCAATGTGCATGACCGATGTATGACAGATGCATCTATACTGCAGTAGGAACAGATGGAAACCTAGGTTGTACAGACGGCTAAAAAAAAAATTCTTCTCAGGAGGACAAATTCAATATATTGTGTCCTTTTGCAGTCTGGGAAATCTAACCCTGAAAACAGCAGCTTGTAAACGGCCAATTTTCTACATTTTAATTCATGCAACACTTCAAAATTATGGCAATGCTTAGATATGTAAGACTCCTTTCTTCATGCTCGCAATACACCTTGGCCAGACCTGTTTTATTCTGTGGGGCATTTGAGAGGCTGAACTCCACTACAGCAAATATTTGAAGACTCATGATTTCAAAGCAAAACAGGTCAAACAATAGCAGGCATTGGATTTACATCTGTTTGGCTATCTAGACCAAAAATGCTTCTGTAATCATCTAGTTAAAGAAAAAAAGCATTAGTAGAAGACGTATTTGCCAATGCAATGTTATTCAGCACTGAGTCAGATCTGTCAAACTCTGGATCAGATCTGGAAACTTTATTCTTTGAATTCTTTTACTTTAGTTTTTAAGACTACAGATAATCTCATTACACCAATGACTTTGTATGTGATCCATACTGCAGGCTGATTTATAGGCTATTTCAAGGAGACGTGAATAATGCATTGGTCAGTGAATCGAAGCCCGAGAGCAGGTTCTCAGGCTAGGATGGAGATCCTTTTCAAAAACAATTTATTTTTTCTTAGTGATAGTAGGTAAAATTTAGGAGCAAAATGAAACTTCAGAGAAGATACCCTAAAACCAGTAAAAGACTTAAATCCAGTAAAAGTATTAAAAGGGATCTTGCCAGATCTCACAGAGAAGGTTGTGAAAATATAGCCATGAGAAGAAGTAAAAGCAAACACAAATAATTGAGCTTACTAAAATTAGTACCAATAACATCATCACAAGCTTTAAAATTGATTCTTCTATTCTTCCTTCAAAAATTCTGTTCTGTCAAATGTAGCTGTTTCAGCACATGCTCGTTTACCTATCTGTTTGTCAGCAGCTCTGCTTTTGGGACAGACACTTCATGGTTGCACCAGCATTACAGCTCAGCACTGTGTGGCTTGATGCATACCCCTCTTGTGACCCACACCACCAAGTCTTTTAGCTGGCAGCTGGCACACATACAGCACATAAGGTTATAAGAGCCCCAAGAGCACCTGTGACCTCCTCAAATCTTGCTCTGGAGAGCTGTGTCATGTGTTACTTCTCATCAGCTGTGTGAGCACAAGCTTGTACGACAGCCTTAATTAAAAGTACAACATGAACATGTTGTTTCAAACGATATAAAATTTAAGTCCAAATTAATCCTGCTTTCTATTTATAGATATCATGAGCTAAGGTTTCAGGCCAATGCTGAGCTGCAATTACTGCAGCAGACTACACCTGTCTGCTGGTATAGGAGCACTGGCATCTGCTTTATGCTTAGGAAGCTGCAAATGACTAAAGACATTACTGCACTTTATTTTTTGTATCATCACAAGCTTTGTGCCTGTGACCAAAAACTAAGTCGTGTTACAAAAATAAAAGGAAGGTAAACACAGTAGTTGACATAGTAGTAAACATAAAAATAAATGTGATGTGTTGATCATGCATTAGTAGGAGACTTGTGGAGGAAAGTCGTGTCTCATAAGTCAGTTAGAGTTCTTTGAAGAAGTCAGAAAGCACACAGTATAAAGGTGGTCCAGGAGAAATAAGGCAGTCAAAACTCTGAAAGAGTTTGGGTGACATCCATGAAAATATTTTAAACAACCTAAACTGTAGAAAGGTAAGAGGGAGCTTTTTCTCACAGATAGTATGAATTATCAGCAGTTAAAGGTAGGAAGCAAAAGCTAGGAATAACTGTTCAGTTCTCTCATTAGACAGGAATTACCATAGGGAGAATTGCTCTTATATTGCTGTTTTTCAGCATCCTCATGAAAAATCCAGAAAGTGGGGAGATGCATAAGATAACAAGGTTTGCTAATGATATAAAATTATTCAAACTTGTCAAAACTAAATTGACTGCAAAGAGTTGCAGAAGGCTCTTGTGATATTGAGTGATTGGGACATAAAGCAGCTGATGAAATTTCAATTCAATAAATGCAAAGTCATGCACATGGGGAAAACACAGTCCTAACTTTATACACAAACAGATGATGATAAGCTTGAAATGAGATATTGGCAGTTAGGAGTCACTGTAGATAATTCTCTGAAAACGGAGTAAACAGGCACAGAAAAACTAGTAGAACCTTTCTGCTGGATCTTAGGGGCAAGGGCCATCCTTCAAGAATGAAGAAATGCACCCGCTAACAGTCTTTGCTAACCAAGAGTTACAAAATCCCCTTGTAGATTCACTTTCATTGATGTTAAACTTAGTAAAGAATCATCTGGAATCACAGTTCATGTTCTGGGCAAATGCCCAAGTAGTTTAAATTCCTGTCTGTGTTGCTTGGGAAATTCAGGATAAGTATCAAGCAAAAATTTTATTTCAGTCTGGCCTGATGAGGTGAGGTAATGTGAACCCTGAGGACTCATGAAAAGCTTTGGTTCCAAAAAAACAGTGGGATTTGAGAGAGCTCCATGCTGGGACATATGGTAGGGCAAAAACTGATGGAAGCTTATTTGACTCTGTGCCTCTGAGAAGGGATGTCAGCCAAGGATGTATCTTAAAGTCTGTCCTATCAATTTTGTCACACAGAGGAGCAAGAATCTGAACATATGACCATTAATAATTCACTTCAGAAAAAGGAAAGTTGTTTTTTCACCAGTCCTCCCCTTTATGGGTTCATGCTCCCCCTATGTTACAAGCACAACACACACAACTGCTTGTGTTTTGATTGCTCTGCTGCAGCGACCCCTTCTCTCATGTGCTAGATTCAGTGTAGGGGTACTCCTGTGCACACCCTTTAGCCTTGCTTTCCCCCAAACACTGAGCAGAAGGTTGGAGTGACTGGTATACTGCCTGCATTATTCTTTAAGTAAATTGAAATGTATAACAAGACTATACTGAGACTTCTTGAATTTCAGCTCTGGTTTGTAGCACTTTTTCACCTACTTCCTCCTGTCAGATGGATTGTTTGTATTCAGGCTAGGACCTAGGAGTTTAATTATAATAGCAAAAAAGACTCGTCATTTAATTTAAAATACTAGTCTGTTCTTTTAAACAGCTTTTCTTAAACCCAAAAGTGATGTTAGCTTGCTTTTTAAAATTACATTCTGGCACAGAACATTCAACTTCTTTCTGAATAAAAACATTGTCTTTATCTCTTTTGAAAAAGGTCATATATCCAAAACGTAAACAAACAAGAGCACTCTAAAATTAGACTCATCTGTAAGAATAAAACAGATTAAAAGGAAAATAATGATGCAAGCCTTGATGTTGCATAATGCAAAATAGAAAGGTCTTTAAAGAAAGGTCACAGATATTCGATAGCACAATATTGTATAGGTATGTATTTTATGCTGAGAGAAAATATTATGCAAAAGGTTGCATAGGCTTTTCCATCATCTTATATTAAAACACTGCAGAAGATGAAACAAACGTACACAATTTTGGTCTGAGAGAACTCTGTGGCCCTCTGTGCCAACCTGCGTCTCCACAGAAGTCTCTATATGCTATCTCGGTTTAGCAAATTTCCTTGGAGCATAAGGTGCAGTAGAGTGGCTGAGATGACAGGAAGAACCAGAGAGCAAGTTCTGCCTAGTAAGCNAAATGACTCCACAAAATCTCTGTAGATTTTGACACTACTAAAGGCCACCAGAGTTGAATGTTTTTCCACTGCTACTGATGTTATTTTGGGTAAAAAGAGACTAGCAAAACAGATCGTTGGAACAGATCTCAAAATCTGATCATGGTAAAACAGGATAACATGGAAGAGGAATCATTTTAACATAAACCTATTCAGTCAC
This sequence comes from Anarhynchus alexandrinus, assembly GCA_008711295.1. NCBI lineage: Eukaryota > Metazoa > Chordata > Aves > Charadriiformes > Charadriidae > Anarhynchus > Anarhynchus alexandrinus. The sequence goes on from VUYV01000028.1 coordinate 1,690,601, forward strand.
ATCTTGTGCCAAGTGTGTGCACAACTTGGCTGACACATCCAAGTCCTTTGTCTGAGGAGTGATCCTAGATGCATTTATTTTAGCTAAGCAGAAATACAGATCCCAGTCACAAGTGGATATGCTGGGCATTACATAGAAAATATAAGTTAAGTCAAGCCTGATTTTGAGAAAATGTGCTTGTTAGGAACATAGGACAGAATATATGTTGTCCTAGTCAGGACTGCATTTCATAAAAATTATTCAGGGTGCAGAAGAACAGAGAAGTACCAATAAAGGATTCCTCTGTATTTGGCTCTCTTATGACTCTCAGAGGAGCATGTTGTTTCTCATCGCGAGCCACTTGCTGGGTAGACAGAGTTCAGTATTGACACCTTCTAGGACTCAATGTGATTTGTTTTTAGAAGTGTGGGCAATGTAGGTATTTTGTTATTATGGTTGAGAAAGATTGTAGAACATGAACCCAGCTACAGTATTGGGTAAATGTAGAGACATGGAATAGCGGCAGCTTTATGCGAACTTTCATTAGAGCAGAAAAACTGGGCAAACCGCGTTCACAGGATGCTCAGGCAGAGTGCGGAGGGATCTGGAGGAAGCTCGAGAAGTCACACAGAAAGTGTGAACCACATGTCACATGCAAGGGTATATTAGTGCTTGGGCACTTCTATGGGAGTCTGGCCACATTTCTAAGGCTGTGTACCTAACTGTGGTTGAATCAAGAATACCAAAGCAATGTTCTCAGCTTCTTACTAACACACCTACTGTCTCCCTGACTGAGCAAAACAATCTGAGGCTCAATCTGGGGTTCTCCTGTTGTCTTTTGCTACTTGAAAGTGGGCTGTTGATTGTGCAACACAGGAGTTACTCCAGTTCAGGTGAGACTGCAGGCAGCTTGCAGTTAGCACAAATAAGTGAGCAATAAGTAACTAACTATCTGGAACATTTTTCCTCAAAAAAAAAAAGAAAATTAGAAGATGTATGTGATTTAAGACTCTAAGGAAATAGAGGTAGTTAGGGAAATCTTAAGAAACGCCTTTGCAGAGAGGAAGGTAACAGTAAAAGGAGGAAAAGCTGCAATAAGTTGAATAGTACCAGCCTCAAATTATGAAATCTGGTCAGAATAAAGAGCCCATGAATCTGTTAAAACTTTGAATTGAAAGAGTTGGAGACAGCAACTGCCATCTCCATGTTCCCAAGACTCCCAGTGCATCCAGCCAACAGATTGGTGAGCTCTTGATAACAGGTGGGACATACCATTGCTTTGCTAGGGCAACAGCTGCCTACGCATCCAGTAAGGCTGCTCTGTATGAGGACGGGTCAGAAGGTCTGACTGCTTAGTTACATTCTATCGCAGGTATCATTTTGGCAAAGGAGCGTGCAGCAGTGAAAAACAGGTACTCCTCTACTACATTTCTGGGTGAGATACTGAACTATTCTCAGCAGTCAAGGAATCAGCTGAAGATAGACACCAATATAACATCTGAGTAGGATCCATTAATGCAGCAAGTGAGCTTTCTGTGCAACTTGTCCACTGCCTTCCTTGTGACTAGCCACAAAACTCCACAGACAACACTGCCTTGCTGCCTGCTTCGCTTGACTCTGCCAAGTGCATCCCCTGTTGCAGCCTTCACCTGAGCCAGGTCTTGAAGCTGTCCATTAGCTAGACGGGCAAGTGGGGAGGTTGGGGATGATATCGGAGTTCAGAGAGATTAAGGAATGTCAAAAAAATGGCATTTGCTGGTGTTGAGCAATATTTCTGAAAAAGGCAGAGGCAGCTGAATGTTGGACTCAAGCACTTACAGGCACAAGAAGGTACAGGCACAGATAGGTACCTACATTATTAAAAGAATCATCATTTATTAAGTTTTGCTTACCATAAACCAGCAGTCAACATGCAAGCCAAAAAGAATCAGTCCAAATACCGCTCAGAATAAGCTAGAGGCTAAACCAGGCTATCCACTCCAAATATTCATAGAAATGTGGTGTCTTGCCTTTACCTTTGGGCAGAAGAAAAAGCACACATACAAACTCTCGATAGCCTGACAGCCTGACCCTATCAAAGCCAAGCAACACACGCAGTGATTGTACTGCAGTCAAAGCATTTAGGTCTATCAAAACATGCATTTAAACCATGGGCCATTACATGCCAAAGGTATCTTCTGATTGTGGACCACATAGTTTAACTGTTAGACTATAATTTTTGCATCCTAACTATTTTACAATAGTTTTTGCCACACTTTAAATTTTATTGTCAGAATTTGCAGAGGAATCAGAAGAGACAGAATTGTATTTTTAGTGCTGTAATACACTTTTGTTTTTTAAGTTGCAGGTATTTGAAAACCACTATTTGAATGACATGGTCTGCTGAAGGTTACGAATTACGGCTCTGGAAAAAATTGTGGCTACTGCATCCAGCTCTGAGGCTTCCAGCACAAGAAATATATTGGATGTTTTACAGCTGGTCCAGAGAAGGGCTGCAAAAATGATCAGAGGGATGGAACACCTCTTCTGTGAGAAAGGCTGAGAGAGTTGGGGTTGTTAAGCCTGGAAAAGGCTTTGGAGGGAACTTGTGGCCTTTCAATACTTAAAGGGGGCTTATAAGAAAGATGGAGAGAGACATTTTACCAGGGCCTGCAGTGATAGGACAAGTTTTAAACTGGAAGAGGGTAGATTTAGGTTAGATAAAAGGGAGAAATTCTTTATTGTGAGGGTGGTGAGATACTGGAACAGGTTGCCCAGAGAAGCTGTGGATGCCCCATCCCTGGAAGCGTTCAAAGTCAGGTTGGATGGGGCATTGAGCAACCTGATATAGAAGAAAATGTCCCACCTGTAGGGGGTGGACTAGATGACCTTTAAAGGTCTCTTCCCACCCAAATCATTCTATGATTCTGAGTCTATGAGTGTATGATTTCCTTGAAGGGAAAGAGATGTGTGGTTTGGGGGAAGATCCAGCAGATCGTAGTAAAATAGCAAACCTTTTGAGTTCTGTTCTTCATTTTTGGGGAAAGAAAACATGGATATCTCTCAGATGTCAGCCGGGTCTTGTAAGTTTACCTGCAATATATTTTCCAAGCATTTTTATTAATAAAGATATAATACTTCTGTGACATATTTGAACTCAGTCCTCATCTTTCTTTCCCTAACTGCTGCTTTGCCCCAGGGGGGCAAAGCTTTTGTTGCTAGCAAATCATTGTGCAATCAAAATTTTCCAAAGAAAACTTTCCTGTGAAAATAAAACATGCCTATTGGGAGAGACATTGACTGTATTCAGTACCTGGCCTTTCAGCAAATTCTAATTAGAGTTGCTCTTCTACCCTAGACTGCTTCCCGTGAATCAGTTGTGGCATATCAGACACCACCATCGCCACTATGAGTTGCTCATCAGAGCTAACAAATATAGAAATCACACAACCCTATTGGACACTGCATCTCTCCCTGCAAGAAATTCATCAAGATGGGAACATACTGAAAAATGTGGCAGAATATGGCTTTAAAGTCTTATACCTGTTTCCAACATGATTATTCCTTACTGAACACTAATAGTGACTTTGTGTTCATTCTCTGCAATACTCATCTACAATACCTAAATATACCTCTCTCACATTTTAAAAAACATTATATTGAAAAATTAAGGTAATTCACAGCATTGTAAGCTTTTAGTCTTATGACTTTGTGTACAAATCTTCCAATTACTAGAGTTCTCCAACCTCTACTCACTTTTTAAAGAAAAAACCCCAACCATTTCCTATTAGTCAATGTCACTAGAACATTTAAAGTCACTACTCATTTTAAATTGTGTAATTGTGCATTTTCAGTGCTGAAAAGCTCTCACTTTGTGGATTTTTTTTTTATGGTGAAAAAACACTTTCTAATTTCTCAAAGAAAGAACACATGAACTTTATAGTCTAAATAAAAAGCACTTCAAATGCTCTTTGAATGCATATATAAGCTTCCTTCTTTATGGATCTGATGCTAAATACACTGTTAAATTTATGTGGGAATAAATGAGAATTTAAGAACACTAAATAGAAACAATAGTGTATAACTACTTCAAATGAGACATGAATATTGTATATGTATTTTTCTCTTGCTGTCAGGCAAGATGGAAACTCACTGAGGCCAATTTTGTATTGGAGTTCACAGCCCTATTTTATCTGATTACAATAGCTGCTCAAGGGCTATAAAATAATTTGATAGGAAAAAAACCTCATTCTCCTTACACAGGCTTCTGATGAGCAATAGCAGTAACGAGAACACTGCCAGCAGATCAAGGGAAGTAATCCTTTCCCTCTGCTGGTGTGACCACATCTGGAGAGGTGGGTCCAATGCTGGGCTCCTCAGTACAAGAGGGATGTGGGCATACTGGAGCAAGTCCTGCCAAGGGCCATGAAGGTTTTTTAGGGATTGGAGTATCTCTCACACAAGAAGTTGAGAGAGCTGGGACTGTACAACCTGGAGACTGCTCAGGGGGATCTTGTCTGTGTCTAAAAATATCTGATCGGGGGGTGTAAAAAAGACGTAGCCAGACTCTTCTCAGTTGCGCACAGGGAAATGGGCAAAATCTGACATTTTTACAATGAGGTTGGCCAAATGCTGGAGCAGGTTTTCCAAAGAGATTGTGGAGTCTCCATCCTTGGAGCTATTCAAAACCTGACTGCACCATGGCCTTGCACAACCTGATCTAGCTGATCTTGCTTTGAGCAGGAGGGTTGGACTAGATGATCTCCAGAGATCTCTGGCAACCCCAGCAATTCTGCAGCAATACAAGTAACTCAGACATGAACCGCAGTTCAACAAAAGTAAGATATCTCCCTTTCAAAGGGTAAGCATTCACTGGTATGTCGAATTCAGGAAAATCAGCAGGATATTGATGGGGGGCAGGAACTGCACTATCCATCAAAACTGTAGATCAGAAGATGTTCAGATTCTGAACTACAGTTGTACAGGTTACTGGACAGGCTGTGTTTCCTCCCTGTATATACAAGGACAGGATGCAGACAGAACCCATTACCAACAAGGAATTCCAAAAGGGAATTAAATACAAATAAATGCACTTTTCACAGACCACAGATTCTAGGATTTTTTTTTGTTTGTTTAAAATACAGCGAAATTTCTGTGAATCACAGTGAGAAGGGAGGAGGTGAAAAGAACAGAAGGTTGTGAAAAAAAACCCCAAACCCTCAAACAAAACCCAAGCCACCCAAAATTCTGAAATTACATCAGATATGTTCCCCCACCCCACAGAAAGGAGTGTTTCAATTGAATTTTCCCTTTATTTGTGAAAGTCCTAGATGTGACAAAGAATACTTTTAAAACTAAGACTATTGCTTTCACCTCCTCAAGGGAAAATAGGAAGAGATGTGCTGCCCAGGTACATGCTTACTCCATGCTTACTCCAAATCTGCTGTGCAGTAGTGTGATAGTGCTGAATATAACCCTCAGTTGCTAAAGCTTGCTAATATTTCCTGGAAGCATTTCTTTCAGCAGTTTGTTTTTACAGCTATAAAGGGCTCTCCAGTCTGACTGCTCAGAGGCTGCTTTCAAGCTTTCCTGCCATACCCAAATTCACCAGCACACAAATAAAATCCCGTCATCCTATGGTCCACCATGGCCACGTGTCTCAACATGGCAGGAGACTTCTGAAGGCAATTAGTTCCCTCCAAAGCACTGTAATCATAGTTGTTCAAGCGGTACAGTTGTCTTGAGTACTACAACACTGCTGTACTAACTGGATTAAAATACCGCATGATCTTTTTCCTTTCATGGTTGATGGTGATTACTTTTGAACTGTGGTGACAGCTCTTCTGGAAAGTGGCTCATTAGAACTAATAGTTGAATTCATCCACTAAAATCAGACTGGTAATTTTCAGCCTGCAAATAGAGGAAATTTAAGTAACATTGTGTGCTTCTATGTGCTAGAAAAAGCTAAGCCTGGCCCTACTTCCACCAAGCACCAGTGGCACTCTCTTCCCACTGTCATTCCATATGCTTGGGCCCTGCAGCTGCCTTTGTGTCAAATCTGGTTTCCTGATATTACTTAAAGGGGGAATAGCTTTTGTTTTGGACCACTGAGCAGAGCTGACTTCCTATAATTTTGTCAGTAATACCGATGCCAACCTACATAAAATTTCCCATTTTATTTCTGTGATTAGTTAAAAGGAGTCAGTTTTAGAGCTGGTACAATTAGCAGGTGTGAACTACCCTGAGCTGAGATTTGTCTTTTTAGCACCATGCACCCGCTTTCAGTTCCTAATTCTGTGCACACAATGCCCAGCTTTGTGGCTGCTGCTATCTCTGAGCCTAGATCTGAGGCTGAGCCCTGACACCTTATTAGTGCAAGTGCCATTACTGGCACGAACCATGGTCATCTGCTGGCATCAGTGTGGTTTCTGTCACTGCTCAGAAACTCATGGGCTCAAATATGACATCAACGTGGAGCTGAATGGCACAAGACAATAGTGAGAGGAAAGTGCTTTCATTCACATGCAAATGTTTCCATGGTTCACATCCCTTTCGTAGGATAGGGCTGTCTTTCAGGTGCTCAGAGATTTGAGAATGACCATTGCCATGCTGTAGGAGCAGTGAATATAAAGGTAAAGCTGTAACAGTATATATATACACTGTAGTGCACTGCTCCATGGAAACTGACAGTAGGTTTCCAAGGCAGCCAAATCAAAAAAAGAACAAGGCTAAAAAAGAGTGAAGTACAAAACCACCAACTAACAGCTTGTTGTGTTAAGGGGTAAATTTTGGAAAGTGCTTAAAGCCTCATGGGAAGTCAATGGCAGTTGTGCTCTTAAATCACTGAGGACCTTTCGAAAAGCCCAGCCAGGAGCATCGTTGCTTGATGCGTGTGACTGATTATTCATTGTTGTACGCAGGTGTCCTGCAGCTGCACTTTCATTCTACTCTGTGCTCTGCTCTGGGACTGCTCCCCTCTCTTCACTCTCCCACAGGCGTTGTACTTCAGGGGACTGTTATTTCTGCTCTTCCTCTCACCAAAATCCATGTAGCTGTATATCCACCCCACAGCCAAATATTCATATGGCCTTTCTAATAACCAGGAGTGTGATGCCAAAGTAGCACCTGTCTGGTCCCAAGGCCGGTGACCAAAGAAGATTTGGGCTGGCAGGGAACAGCAGGGCTGGTCCATTCCCATCCCTCATGAAAGGCATATATTTCTGCCTGGCAGCCTGAGTTGGCAAGAAGGAGGAGGAAGAGCCATGCACTGCAACAAGCATAGCTAATGCAGTCCCTAACAAGACCTCTGAGGAAATGAAGAAGCAGAACTTGTTTTTAAAAGAGACAATACAGGAGTAGTTGGTTGTTACTTTGGCATCTGGTCCTACCAAAATAAACTGACCCATCTTGCGCACAGTATTGCTTTCCAAGCTTTCCTCCTTTCTGTTTGCCCTAGAAGAAAACAAGACACACTAGCAATTTTTGCCACAGTGCAACAGGGTACATGACATAGTAGAAGCTGCAAGCAACCCACAAGCTCTGGTATTTCTTAGCAAAACAAATGGAAAATGCCAGAGCAAAAAGAAGTTTTCTTGGAAAAAGTATAAATAAGGCTGTAGGTTTAACACTCAGTTAAATATGGAAAAAACCCATTACTTTTGTAATAAAAAACTCGCACTAGCTGAGAACTATAAGATTATTAACCTCTAAAACCAGCAAAAAGCCCCCCAAAATACAGCAGACTCTTTTCATTCATACATCTGAAAGCCTGTAACCTATTCTATAGGAGAAGCCATTCTTCATGACTGTGATAATAAAATACAAACAATAAAGCAAAGCCAGTATATAATCAGTTTTATGAAGTCTTTTTTACCCCTTTTCTATGTTTGAAAATTTCCAGGTAGTAAAAGCTCCTTAGAGATCAAAATGTAATAACTATTTTATGGTAGCTGCCAAAGAAAAGTGCAAAACCAATATATTAACTGAAAGTATTTTGAGCATGGATAGAGAAGTTTCCTCTTCCACGTCCAACAGAACTGGAGCTTTGTTTTGAGTGGATTTGCCACTCTAGATGTAGTCTGAAAGAAATGAATATAACCATTTTAAAAGTAAACGCTCTCAGAATCTATTAAAGAAATAAACATGTCAAGCATTCCTTTGATTTAGAGGATAACTGAAGTTTAAACTAGTGATTTATGTAGTTGATTTATAGTCAAGTCTTCTAGCTATGAAAGAAGGAGATTTTTTTCTTTTCTGAGGAAGATAAATCTGTATTTGCCTTCTGTGCTTCAGCTGAAAATTGATGGCTCTCTTCACAAAGTTCATGTGAACCCTCCTTCAGGACACTGACCCAGTGAGATGCCCAAGAGAGAGGCCTTACCTACAGAGCCACCATGCAGATTATCTTTCTGTTCTCAGCTATGAAGATTTAAGCATTTAATCAGGAGTAATGCAGAAAGTAGCTAAAATCAGGGGGCTTGACTGGAGCACTGGGAATCAGTGAGGGATGGTGGCTTCTCTTGTTGCTCTTAAAACAGCGAGATTTGTCACCCCAAACTGTCAGTTCTCCAAAAGCATCCATCTTATTTTCACAGTAATATTTTCTGAAAATTGTTTTTGAGGGACTATGCTGCACACATTTATTTCACTGTTTTTGAGAGATTGCAGAGGTAGGTTTTCAGAAAAAAAAAAAAAAAAAAAGAAAAATCAATTTGCACATTTGGATATTTCTTAAGTTAACAATCATAAAGAAACAACCAACAGCTTAACAACCTGCAGTTAAATCCCAGGTCTTTGACCCAGGATGTTTATGGCAATGGCTTGTACACCTTGACAACCTACTGGACTCGCAGGTGAAGGTTGTGTCCACAACCTGTGGCCTTGGTCTGGTCTGACAAGCAGATCCACAGCACCACTGTGCAAAATCATGCTTGAAAAGCTGATCATGCTTTTCAAGCATGCTTGAAAACTCCTTAGACTACACAGGACCAATGAAATAAACATTGCCTGTGTCGTAAACCCAGAGCACTCTAAACTTTCAGAGGGCAGAAACTTTCAGAACTCACACGGCCACAACAACTTTTATTGCATGGGTGACAGATTGGCTGGGGCGAGGAGGAGGAAGGAGGGCAGACACATGGAGGAAGGCATGTTCCCTGCAAGGAAATACTGGAGCTCCATGGGACATGCCAAGTGCTACTCATCCCAGGAAGTAGGCAGTAAAGTCCGTAGAACCAGATACCAACAGAGTCTTCCTGTCCCAAATTATAGACCCGCAACATCACATTCCTGTGCCTGGCTGAATAAAAAATATTACCAGACTAAGGGCAAAAAAGCATCCAGCCAGCACTGAATGGGAAAAATGTCCCTGGAGTGACAAGGAAGAGTTTTCTCTGGAGATGCTGAATGAGATCAGTCCGTTTACATGATGATCGGCTGATGGGTACCGAAGCAGAAGAACAGAGACCACCACAAAGGCCAGGCTATGGATCAGCATCGTGAGAGGCCAGTCAAGTGAGGTAAAGAAGATGAAGAGTCATGAGGGAATGGACCAAAGGAACCCAATACAATACGTCCTCTTTTATCGCTACTGAGCCGCTCTTGGAAAAAGCTGCATTTTTCTTACCTATGTGTTGCTTTTGGTGTTTGACTGATCACATCCTGATGGTCTTATCCTATGAATAAATTCCAACCTGACTTTCTCTGAAGGTCATACTCCTTGTTTTCACACTTTATCCTTGAAGTCTGATAAACTCCAGTGATCAAGTAGAACTCTTTTATAAACCTACTTGTTATTTACAATTATAACTCCCAGCCAGCTTTTAGTTCTCCTTTTTTCAATTCCTTGCCCATCTTCAGACATTATCTTTGAATTGTCATGAATTTGCCTTTCAAAGAAAATAGTTTTGTCTAAATTTCAATACTTCTATTTTAACCTTATTCTTCGGGCACAGATAAGGCACTTAGAGTAATCTCCTCTGTCATATGTTATCATATTTTCAGAGAAGGAGTTTTGAGAAGTCAAGTCAGTCATGGTATTTGATGTCACTCCAGGATTTCTCTCTTTGTAGTGTTTACAGCAGAACGGGATGAAGCTGTGGCAAATGTTTTAGTGTGCATTTCCCTTTAAATTATTCAGTACGAGGTGAAGAAATTAAGCACACTGTAAAAGCAGACTGAACTAAGTATGTAGAAGCATCACACAAAAAACAAAAATTTCCTCACACAGAAGTGAGGAAAAATTGTTCTTTTCCAGCGTCTCATTTATTTCCGCTCCTTGGATCAGTAGGATCATTTTCTAAAGAATTTGTGTTTTTTAGTGTGTTGGTTTGGGTTTTTTTTTTCTGTTTAGTTTAAAAAGACATAAGCAGGGAGGTTTTTATAGTTTCCTTGAGAACATAATTCTACCTCTTTTTCTTCTCAAACAATTTCAACTGTTTCTCATCTGACTTTTTTACACGTATATTGAATTAATTTTGTTTCACTGCCTCTGGTACATCTGAGAGTCTTGCATCATGTTTGTTCTCCTTCTATAAATTCCTCCAAGTGTTGTTGGTTCCTCAGTCCTTTCACCCTCACTTGTGATCAAAGAAACATCTACATTTGAAAAAAAAAACCAGCACAAAATGTGTCTTTGATTTTTTCCTAACACACAACATTTACATGTGCCTCTCTCCCTCTTTGGAAGCATTCAAAGCAGACTGAATGCATGCAAGAGAGAAGAAATAGGAGTAATGCACCCATAAGAAAGCAATGGGAATCGGGGAGACAATCGGTTAAATTTACATTGGTTGTGGTGGCAAAGAACAAAGCACATTTGAGATATTCAGTCAATAAAGGAGGCAAAACCTGTTTACTCGGTGTAATTCAAAACCATGTCGTGACGCTGTATTAGGAGTAACTTGGAGCAGGGCTCTGTTCCCCTAGTGCTCAGGTGTCTCCCAGGAGGTCTCTGCTCCTGCCTGCCCACCTGATCTGACCCCGCTTATTCTGTGGACCTCCACCACCAGCAGTGTGTCTGCAAGCAGGACCCTGTGAAAAATTCATTAACTGCTGAGAAGATCTCAGCTCCGGAAACATGACAGGTATAATTCACTTGGAAAACAGTCAGACTGCTAACACAGAGTTCAAGTTCTTGCTCAGGCAGGCCAGGATCTCAGTTTTGTTACTTCGTGCATTACAAAGTTAATATGAGGCTATTGGCAAAGGAATGTATTGGAAAGCTAAAAATAAAAAGTCTTATTTTGTTGGAAATACTGCATAGAGTTAATCTGTCTTGAAAATTTAAATGGGCAACAGAATATATTTTCTAATTTCAAAGGTATTTGAAATGTCAGTGTACAAGGTATATACCAGGTACGTATGTTGGGCAGCGCAACAGAAAAATGAATGCTTACACATACTCATGGACGTCTTCTAATGATTGCTTATACTATTAAAAAATCAAATCTTTCAGTTGTTTAATTTAAAGCTGGGTGATTTAGATAGTCAGAAGAATAATTTATTTAGGAAATATTTAAATATTGTACCAGCAAATGAATGTTAGTATTTTTCCATACTTGTCACAGTGACAGCTGGTTTGAACTGTTTTATTGATTTCCCTATAAATAACTTTGAGCTGTGGAAGAAATACACTGCATGTAATGTAACTTGGCTTATAAAATAATTACGTAATATTGGAACGAGGACTCAATCTGCTGGAACAGCTTGCAAAATAAAATGACCAAATAATGTTTGAATAAGGATCTGGCTGATAAAGTAGACTGATTTAAATTTATACAAACGTTTGGAAAGCAATGATCTACAGTAAGAAATAACTGTACTGTAGACTTTCTCTCATACTGTACTAAGTTGAGCCACTGGATGAGGAATTTTGCCTTAACCTTAACCTTTTTGCCTTAATTCCAGTGCCATCTGCATGGTAACAGGCACCAGAATAATTTCCAAATGAGAAAGGGAACAAGACTCTCTTCGAACTTTTAGTGTGTAATTTTTTTCTTTGGGTCATAAAACCCATGAAGCCAGAAGAACTGAAAGCTCAGCATGGATGGACACAGATCACTGAAACCTCTGTGGCCTTCCTGAGAGGAGCATAGCTTCCCCATGAAACCGCAGCAACCACTGCATGGTTGACAACTACGGTGACCCAGCACTGTGCCCTCAGCACACTGCGACGCAGCTACTAATCTTTTCCACTATTATTACAAAACATTTTGAGCCATAATTGTCAGCTATGGCACCAAGTCAGAGCCTGCGACGACTGGTTCAGACACCACAGGATGGGCAGTCAGTAGTAAGAGGAAGGCACTCAGGGGAAATTCCATACTCTTGAGAGAACTGGATATAAATTGTCTTAATGTTTTAAAATAGGTATTTCTGTTAATGCCCTCAATTTCCCTTTGCTACTGGTTATTGCAATCTGCTGTCTGGACACAGCTATAGACGCTCGACTACCATATTGTAAAAGGAAAAGCACAAAACCCTGGAACAGGCATCACTGTCACGAGCAGCTGCTACTCTGCACGCGTTTTTCCCCCTCTACATGCAGAATGTTGTAAGAAAAATAATAAAAATGTGACTCATAAAAATGAGTCACAAATGTGGGACATGGTGTATATGTTATGGCTACGCTGGCCCAGGAAAGGCTGGCCTGCTGCCCTGCCCCTGCACTGAACCCTGACCCACCAAGTCCTAGGAATTCTGACTTTGAAACACATTAGTACACCGAGGCACAAAGACATGTTCAAAAAGATATTTTTTTTTAACTTTAGAGAGAGATGGCAAGAGGGAAAAGAATGCTACTGAGTGACCGAAGGAAGACAGTCAAGGCCCAGGCTGTGCTGAAAAGCAGTATTATGTTCATGTAATATTTTGCTAAAATTCCAGTCCTGACGTCATTTATCGCTTTTCTAAAATGAAATAGAGTTACAAGAGCTTTTTGTTTGCTCTGTTAATTATCAATTTTCCATATCTTCCAATTCAGTTCATTGAAATGTTTCTCTCCTCCCCGCCAGTCATATACCACTCTTCCCTGTCTTGTACAGATCTATCCTCTGTAACTCTTTTTTCCCCCCACCTGTGTTAGGAAGGAAGGAAATACTAGTCCTGAGTACAAGAAATCCTAGCAGAAGTAGGTAAGGTGACCAGCAAACCATAAAATAAGATTATTGTGCTTAGTAAAATAACAATCCTCCACTCATATTCCTATTTCCACTCCTGCAATGTATTGCCCTGAACACTGATCAATTGAATCTCAGAATATATTTTTCTTCAGAAGCTCATGGGGCAATTCAATCTGAATTTTTATGGACTGACTCAGCACATAGTTTAGTGAAATAAGGATGAAAACCTGTGGTGTTGATTTCATGCAACAAGATAATTAGATTAAAAAGAAGGTGCAGACAGTTATTCCAGTGGCCTAGAGATAGATGTTTTTTTTAAAAAAGCTACTTGCTGTGGTCAATGAGGTTACTGCATTTGCCAGCAGAAATTTGGTCTACCCAAGTAATATTCTAGCACATTTTAGTTCACTTACCTATTTCAAATCTGCATTTGTGCCACTTGTTGAACACTAAATCACTTGCTACCACTCCCATCACAGTCAGAGGATGTAAATACAGACCACAAGTTAAACAGGAAAGGGCATAAATTACATTGGGCCAAGGATAGCCATGCAGAGCAATGGCCATGCAAATGGAGAAAGTGATCTGCTGTTTATATGCACGCATGAAAAAATACATATTTTCCATGGACACTTGAGACAGTCAAAGATTTTCACATAGACTTTTGTTGTCCAAAGAGCAAAGATATTTTTTTTTAAAAATTAATTTTACTTTTTGGTTTATTCCCTCTGGGTTTCAGCTGTATCATTGCTATGAGTGCGATCTACTGTATTAACGAGAATTTCTATTAGCCTTGAAAAGCTGAGCTCGGCGGCACTGCCAGTCTGTCACTTGCATTGTTCTTGCTCAGATACCCACCGTGCCTGGAACTTACACCTGTCTGATCTCATCAGTTCAACGCAGCAGCGGCCCAATTTGGAGTAACACCTTTTAATGTGATCGGCTTAGAACAGTTTCACATCTCCGTTGCAGGATTCGCCTCATTACATGTTAATTGAATCTCATTTGCTGAAACATACGATCTAACAGTTATAGCAAACCTTAAACCTCAACAAACACAGGCTTGATTAATGAATACAGAGTAAATCAAATTGCCTTTTTGCATTTGATCACCATCAGGAAGTTCTTGGTCCTGTGATCTAAAGGCAGCTTCCCCTTGACTTCAGGTCCTGATTGCTTGTGAAGCACCTCACCCTTTTACTTAAACTTACTAATTATTAAAGCTCTTATGCATCTCTTTTCCCCCCGGCAAAGTGCCTAGAAATTACTTTGAACTTGAACATACTGATGTAGGAAGCACAGCAAAGAGCAGTTACGTTTCTCCTCTCAGGCACTTTTGTGGTACCTCTACTCTTTCCCCCGACACTGCACGCCAGCGTCACACACAGAGGTCAAAATGAAGAAAGGCTTAGATGAAACTCAGCTGTCACGTGGCAAATGGTTTCTCATGATGCCAAAGCCTCCACTGTCAATTAACAATTTCAAGGACCTGCCTTGCACCCTGCCCCAGGTTATCACTGTAAAAACAGAGGGGTTGAGTTTAATTATATTCCTGCAACTTTGTTAGCAAATTGCAGAGATTTCCATTTACTTTTGTCCTGGCAGTTTTGAAAACGGGAAATTCTTTTACATAATACACTCAAATAAAAGCATAAGCTATATTTTTCTGCTGTGATTTCAAACATTCGGAATGACAGACCATCCTGCCCAGTTTTAAATGTGTTTGTGTTCTAGTTTGCTCTACTTCTCCCCCTCCTCCTCCCTCTTAGTCTCTCACGAATACCTGGATGAGGAAGAATTCACTGAATTAACCTTTCATCAGCTGGGGTAAATCCTGGCTCTGGGTTTTAGGAGAGATTTGGAAAGAAGACAGATTTTAAAAGCCTTTCAGTATCAACAGAGAATATTTTTAGTTGCAGACCATACACCAGAGGGATTCATTTCATTTTGTGCTACTATATTTTCAGCAGAATCTTAGTAGCGTGATGCACCAGGTGCTGATATTAAATCTATAAAATCTATAGTGAGCCAGTGAAAGCCGTTTCGAGCTGATAAATATTTAGAGCCACTTACTCGAAAATGAAGTAAGAGAAGTTATATATTGCCATCAACTTTAACTTCAAAGATCTGGCCTGGTTAAGAACACTGCCTGTGCGTACTCTTCCTTTCAAAAGTAAGTGAAGTGTAAAGTGAAGTGCAAAAAGCCCCCAAATTAATGATGGTGTAAAATCACTGGGAAAAATGAATACCTGTTGAAGAATAATATGAAAAAAATCCAGCCAGACTGGTATAGCAGCTATCTGTGGTGATAAGGAGAGTGAAAGAGGCTTCCTCCCTCACTGGGAACCTCACCCAGGATGCTGCTCCTTGTCAGTGAAAGTCCTCACGGGGAATCCTGCAGGACCCCATGACCAAGTGACTACTTCTTCTGAGGCAGCACATCTACTCAGTTTAGCAGAATGTAGGGCAAGGAGTGTAATTTATTAGCCTTGGCACATACATGCAAAGTTGAGGCAGAAAGAAATGCAGATACTTTCCATCTTACCCAGAGTACAGTGCAGGTGCAGGTAAAAGATGTTATTCCATTTCTTGTTTGGGCAATATCCAACCTCACTTAAAACTCCCCATAAGTGGTGTCATGTCAGCTATATAAGAAACAAACAGTAAAAACACATTTCCCTGATATGACCATACTCCCCCTCCCATAGGAATTCAAGTGCCATCTGTCAGCTTCTGTTGCCACAAAATTGGACAAATCCAAAGTACAGGAATAAGAGAAAGAAAACAGAAACTAGAACACCACCTCCTACCTCCATGAGTGCCCAGCCTGAACTGTCAGCAATGGTTACTGTACTTTCAAGGGGAAGAGGTAACTGGATAGAGATTAAACGATCAAATGATCCACTTTAAGAAGAGAACAAAACAATCCTTTTTTTTATTGAAAGAGTATGACTTTCAAGTGTTGCAGCCCATGTACAGAAACCCTAGTATTTTAAATGAAAGAAGGGAAAATTTAGCAAGTACATTTGTCCTTGGCTGTTTTCCAAGACATCTCAGCTGCTCCAGTGAATTTAAATTGTGAAATGAATCAAGTATATGAGGATGGATCTTTCATAAGTTATGATTTTCTTCTTTAAATAATGAAAAACCCTCTAATTTATCCTGGAAAAATATATATTTTTTTTTCCATACAAGATTTAGGAGCTGTTTCACATTCATACATGTGCATTTACATGAAGCTACCAGCAGAAATACACACTGTAGCTGATTTTTCCAAATCTCTTTTGTTTGGCATCAGTTTTCATGTTAGCATCATGCAGTGCCTACAAAGATAACAAACTATGTTTTCCTTCCCATCCTGCAGTACTAAGAGAAGCTGCCATTCAGGGCCTAAACCTAGAGCTGTCCTGCACTCATCTGTCACATCAGTGATGACTTTAAAGTTGGACACACCTCAGATGATCACAGACTGTAAGGTACAATCTTCCCCAGGCCATAGTATTGCCTTGGGGTTTTGGGTCCCAACTGTACTCAAGTTGGTGGAATAATTCCACTTTTCCAGAGGCACAGAAACGTTTTTGCAGTTTTCAGATGAGGGTTTACAGAGGACTGTTCCCTGAAGCTAGAGTCCACCATGTGTAGGGCCTGACCTCAGCTGGCTTTGGTTTCTGCTGGAAAGTTGCACCAATTGCAGAACGAATAACTTATTTCCCAGCACAATGGCCCCTGTGGTCCCAGATTCAGGTATTCAGCTTTAATTTACAGATATCTGGACTATAGATGTTTTAGGTGTAAAAGGAACAAAATAGGAAGGCTTCAGAAAACTGAACAAGCTACCCTCATTTGGGGGCCTGTCTGGGATATCATCTACTTTAGGAATTGACTGCTTCTCTATTCTGTGAGCAGCAGATAAGAGAAGAAACAGGGGGGCACCTGATAATTAGCCTAAAAAAATGGTCTGGTGAGATTATCTAGTCCTGACAAGAGAAATTATCAAGAAGATCTTCGTGGTGATTTGTCAGACCAAACCGGACTGATTGGGCAAAGAAGTAAATAAACTGACAAATTAAGTTTGCTATTACACTGATGGAGGACCTCTTAGGTATTTCTTTAGAATTGATAGAACAGTAAATGTGCACTTTGCTAGCTCTTGAGGAACATAGAAACAGCTTTATAATCCTATTGCTGCTCTTTTCCACAGTAGTTCCAGTTATTGCATTTTAAAAAGGGAGCAACATAAAATGTTTATAACTAAGGCACCACAATGGTGATGTTACAGGGTTGTAAATAAGGCATTTCTATGCCAGATATACTCCTGCCTTCAGAACAGATGCTTTCCAGAGTGTAGGTAAAAGGGAGACTGTATTCACACCTTTTTTTCAAGTTTCTGGAAGCCACAGCCACCGGCGGACAAATAAATTATGTGTTGGGAAAAGTAGGCTACATAAATTAGGATCTTTTACTGATGAAGTGTATAATAAAGGGAAAAAAAGTGGAGCCAGG
This sequence comes from Anarhynchus alexandrinus, assembly GCA_008711295.1. NCBI lineage: Eukaryota > Metazoa > Chordata > Aves > Charadriiformes > Charadriidae > Anarhynchus > Anarhynchus alexandrinus. The sequence goes on from VUYV01000028.1 coordinate 1,708,183, forward strand.
TAAGTGTTGCGGCCATGTCAATATTAATTCTGCTTCACCTCTATTAGAAGAAATGTGCATACACCAAACCAAAGCTCTTAGTTTAACTTTTGAGCAATCAAGCAAGTTACAGGCCCTACAACAAACTCTCCTGCTCTTGCATTTCACTCGGAGCTATTGTTAGTTTAACTGTGGAGCCCTGTGAGCATAATAGCCTGACCCTTTATGGTAGTTGTGGGCTGGTGCTGCTAAATATATATAGTTGCATATTATTTTGATTTTGTATAAACTGATGATGTCCAAAGTGAAATTATTTAGTTTCTCTACTTATTCTTTTCATTCCAGTGTTTCCAAAGGATGAAGTGGGCACCTCAATGATCAAGAAACGTATTCCATCATGGTAAACTTGGGCAACAGCTGCTGTGCAACAGCACAGGCTAAACCAGAAGTGGCTACAAAATATATGGTGAAAAAAAAAAGATTATATATGTATTGCCTGTGAAATGCTCTCCAAATAAGAGAACACAGAATAAAAAACCATGCTGAATAGCATGACTCCTTCTTACAGGACCGTATACTTAGTTTCTAATAAGTGCAGGATTCAGACTACGTACATTGTCCAGCATGAAAGTTTATTGAAAACAAATCTTCGTTAAGGAAATGCTCTGAAACTTCTGTGTGAAGGTATGATAAAAACTGTGCATATCTTGTACCTCAGGGGCAGTTTCAAATTTCAGCCCCAGCTTTTGTTGCAGAAAATGTCCTTTCTGCTTTACTAAATTAATCTCAACAAGCCCAAAAGGTATTTAGATATGAGATCATGAGAGCTGGAAGCCTCGGTCATTGGTAATGTTTGGGAACTAGTTCCTAAATTCCAGAATACCACTGTTCTGAATTACAATTTTAGTTTATAATTATTCAGAATTGATGGCTCTGGGTATTCACTGAAATGGTGCACAGGTCTGGTGGTAACACAAGCAAACCTCTTGTTAGGACAGTCGTACAGTGTTTAATAAGTTGGGTAGACGGAGCAGAAATAAATGAGACCTATGTTTGTTTTCCTTTACACATGAGCAGAAGTTAAAGCTAAGCAAATGCTGTGTTGTTTTGGCTTCTTGGTGATTACTCTTAAAATAGTCATTACAGTCAGGAGAGTGAAAACACTTCTTTCTTGGAAAATTTTAAGACTGTTGTTGGAAATTCAGAGATCAGTGTGAAGACAGACTTAATTTAAAGATGCTTCCTGTTCATGAGGTGGAAACCTGGTGAGAAGAAAATCTCCAACATTCAGTGTCACAGACTAACAGGAAAACAGGGCTGAAATGGGCACCCAGTTACCGTGTCAGGAGACAAGTTACCTTGCCAGCGGAATTTGCTCCACATTGTCTCACAGTTTACCTTGTAAGTTATAAATTCCTTACAGGAAGGACTCTGTAATTGCAGTCGTCACAGATGCCATGTGCTTAAAAAGTTTTTTCAAAGTTAAGAAAATATGAAAGTCTCACTTGGAGGAAGGAACTATTAGTGCTCAGAAAGTGTGTTCAGTTTTAAACTGAGTTGCTGCAAAGTTATTTCTGAGCTTCATTTCCTGTCTCTGCAGCACTCCTTGGGCTGTGCTGCCATTAACAGCCTCTGACCTATATCAATTTATACAGATTATTTGCTTGGCTTGATAAAAAAAACCAACAAAACAACAACCTCCTCCTTACAATATGTCTTCTCTGCACTTCTTATCTATAATGTTTGAATGCAATAATGACATAGGGTGGTAGATAAACAATATTTGGAAGCATATCTGAAATAGTGAAGAAAACAACTGCTGAGAAGTGACTTTTGTTTTTATTTTCTTTTTTTTTTTTTAAAATTGCAGATAGGAACGAAAAAGACATTAACTTAAGCAGTTTCCTGCTTTTCACAGTCAAAACAGAGAGGCTGAGGACATGACATATTTTAAGAGAAAGAAAATTTTGCATTAATATTTTAAAATTTACACTTTGCATATATTTCTCTTCTACAGAGAATATATATTAACTACTCTGTTGAGCTCCCTGTAGAAATTAACTCTGTAGAACTAGAAGTTTTCAGACTCTTAGCAGGAAATCAGGTGATCGATGGGCCAAGGCCAATGCCATGAGGTTCAAGGACAAGTGCTGGGTCCTGCGCTTGGGTCACAACAACCCCACGCAACACTACAGGCTTGGGGAAGAGTATCTGGAAAGCTGCCAGGCTGAAAAGGGCCTGGGGGTGTTGGCTGACAGCTGTCTGAATATGAGCCAGCAGTGTGCCCAGGTGGCCAAGCAGGCCAACAGCATTCTGGCTTGTATCAGCAATAGTGTGGCCAGCAGGACTAGGGAAATGATTGTCCCCCTGCACTTGGCACTGGTGAGGCCCCACCTCAAATACTGTGTTCAGTTTTGGGTCCCTCACTACGAGAAATACATTGAGGTGCTGCAGCATGTCCAAAGAAGGGCAAAAAAGACAGTGAAAGGTTTAAAACGCGAGTCCTATAAGGAGCAGCTGAGGGAAGTGGAGTTGTTCAGCCTGGAGAAAAGGAGGCTGACAGAGACCTTATCACTCTCTACAACTACTTGAATGGAGGTTGTAGTGAGGTGGGGTGTGGGTCTCTTGGGCGTTGGCCCAGGTAATAAGCAATAGAACAAGAGGAAACTACCTCAAGTTGCATCATGGGGCGGTTAGTTTGGATATTAGGAAAAAATTCTTCACTGAAAGGGTTATCAAGCATTGGAACAAGCTGCCCAGAGAAGTGGTTGAGTCACCATCCCTGGAGGTACTTAGAAGACATGCAGGCATGGTGCTTAAGGACATGGTTTAGTGGTGGACTTGATAAGTGTTAGGTTTGCGGTTAGACTTGGTGATCTTATGGGTCTTTTCCAGCCTAAATGATTCTGTCATTCTCACACAGGATAGGCAGAATGAAAGCAAATGGATTTTCTCTTTGCTGACTTTTTCTGGAGAACTACCCAGCACGAGGTATTTTATCCTTCAGGGAAATCCTGCTAAGCGTTCCATCTCAGGCTTGGAAATCTGCGTAATCACAAACCAATTTTTCCCAGAGCGTTTTCTATATGCAGGAGAAACTTTTGGAGAGACTGAGGATTTTGGATTGCCTGCCCCTTCCTAGTGTTTTGTGTCTCGGAGATCCACTGAGACTAAAGTTACCTTCAAGCTTGGTGAGCAGAAGTCACCTTTGCAGGGGTTACTGCTGGTCTACTGCCTTCCCTCACAAGGGTAAGCAAAAGCATCACTCTGGCTGGCAGCACTCTCCAAACTCTGTCTTTGGGGTTGACTGTCCCTGAATACAAAGGATGCCAAAACCATCCAGAGCCTGTCCTGTCTGAAAGTCTCTAGTGAAGAAAAGTCAACTGGGTTTCCTATGTGCCAAAGAATGAGTTTTTTCATTTAACATCATAGCACATGCCCACTTAACTGAGTTCTGTGCTAAAAAATCCAGCTTTCTTAGCACAAGAGATCCTTTTTCAATATCCTTGACTAGTCATTGAAGCAGACTGTGTCATGTTTGCCAGTGGAGGATTAGTCTCTGTTACTAGCTGCTGTATCAGACGGGATTATTTCAGCAGCCTCTCCCTGCTAAAAGCTGTACATGCCTAATAGTGACATTATACCATGACTGCACATATCACCCTTCTCAAAAGGTATTCTTGGTTTCAGTTTTGTGTGTGATAAATTGTGCACACCATATGCATTTCATATGTTCTCTTTGAGCTGGCCACGGGGCTATGAGATTTAATCTTTTCAGTCACCAGCTACACAAATTCCAGCTACCAGACAGAAGTATAAAATGTACGGAGAAAGGCAGAAAATGATAAATCATGGGGTTAAGTTAAAGTAAATGAAAAAAGAAGAAAGATATATTCTTTTGAATTTCTTCAGAAATTAAATTTTACAGTGTTAAAAATATGTAATTTTTTGTGGAACCAAGAAAAGCTTAATTCCAAGATAAATGGTGTTCTACAATCCCATTTAATATCCTCGTTATTATATTTATTAAAGCAGAGGGCATCCCCTTTTTATACATACACACAAAATACTGAACACTAATAGGAATTTAACTGATTACAGTAATATTCCTACTCTCTTGTATTTTGGCCAAACTATTTTTCTCTTTCGTTGCTTCAGCATCTCTACATGGTTGCTGCAGTAACAAAGTAATTTTCTGATAAATTCATCAGGAAAAGTGCACTATAGAGAACATGTATAACTCTAAACCTGTCAGACCATCACAATTTTAAGGCAATTATTCTCCTAGGGAAAAAAGGAAAATTACATAATGTAATTGCACACAGAGAAAGATAAGTTATCATAATTTTATGCCACGAAACCTAACTTTCTTAAATCTGCTCAGATTAGGAAGATGCTCCCTTATGAACAATATATATCTTCTCAAGCTGTATCAACCACAATGTCAACTAGGCTAGCATATAATGTAAATCAAGATTGCTGGCACACTTGAACCACTAAAAACTATGGCTGAAGGAGGAGTTTTATAATAACATTCATCTTCCAAGCTCTGGTGAACATTTTTCTAAGGAAAATTAAATACTACAACCTCCTTGAGCCAATTATTTCAAGGGTACTCAAAATCTATATCATAATTGAAAGTGTAATCACTGTAGTTAAGCTTAAAATTTATTCTGTAAAACATAAACCATACAACACCTGAAATCAACAGCAAATCCTGGGTAATGGGAATAAGAAACTGCGTTTTAAACAATTTACAAGAACCCTCTGTCGCATGTTAAAGGAAATTCAGAACATCACCAAGAACACTGAAAATACTGATTTCTAAACAGCCTTCTGTTGCCTCTCCTTCTTCCCTTGATCCCATGAGATATTCCTAAAAGGTCTTTTGGAGTAAGTATAGAATAAGTAGTTCTGAATGATTTGCTAAATGCAGAGATACCTACAGGATCTCATCTTTTCTATGAGTCCTTTACTGACTCACTGTGAAATGAGCAGCATTATCCCCTATTATGGCATTCTACACAGCTTAGCTGTGTATAGATCTGGTGTCATGTCTTTGTAAATTTTTGACATGTGACTGTTTGCTTTATAATTTTTCATTATGATCCATTTTTTTAAAAAAAATTATTTGTTTAGCATCTCCTGTTACCAAGTAGAAAAATTTGGTGTTGGTATAAAGGGGATAATGCCTGCTTAACACAACAGCTTCACTGTTTTCTAAGAAAGGATCTGTCCACTGTTAGAATTATGTTAATATTGGACAGTATCATCTCCTCACATCCACAATTTGACTCTACTTTCTCCTGATATTAGGATCAAAGATTTTTGTAAAAGGAATTCCAGAATTCCAACAATCTCAGTTCATAAATGATGATCTATTTGATTCGAACATATATATTTCAAAAGTGGGGTACAATCAGAGGAGTCTTTAAAAAAAAGCAAAGCCCAGCGCCCCTCCCCCATCCCCAAACAAAACCCAAATATTTTTTACTGAAGTGTATGGTACCTAAGCTGTATGTTTAGTAGCAGTGAAAGCGAGCATATTTTAGCGTAAGGAAAATAAGATAGGGTATCTTTGGAATCAAATACTTACTAGTATTCAGGTTTAAATACCTGGAGGTAATATTTCACAACACAGTACATCGGAGGCAGCCTTGCTAAATTCCTAAGGGTACGGCCCCCAGAGGAGCACCAGAGTCACTAAAAACTGAGAAATGCCGGTGCCTGATTTCAGGGCAGCCACTTCCTGAACGTCTCACAGAGATATGTCTGATCTGGACTTTGACATCACCTAGAATTCATGGCCCAACAGAAGATAACTTTGGGATGTTCTTCATGGTTGCAATTCCATACTGCATGGGTCTATGCCACATGCTTGTGTGCCGCCAAATAAAGCTTTCACTAATGAAATCACATCATACCAAACAAAATTCTTTTTCGTGAGTTAATGATGACAACAAAGTTGTCTTTGATACACTATAAATGTCAGAATGCTTGTGTTATCTTTCAGACTTACCTTGAACCTTGATGTAGTATGCAACATCCTCAAATTTGCTATCTGCCTATGCACAACATAAAGGTTGTTTTGTTTGTGGTGGAGATGTACTGTACTCTTACCTTGAACAATGCACATATTCTCTCTGCAGTCTGCAGCAAATTATTCTTCTAAGACAAGTTCAGATGAGCCAAATGCACATTGCAACAAATGTCAAAGTTAATAAACTCAACTTTATCACCTAGATGTCTGCGAGAAGATAGCATAAAAAATCAGGACTAAGTATACAGTGAATGTATACAGAATGTATACAGTGAATTCAAGAAGTGTTTAGGCAACAATGGTGCCCCACTTTGTAGCCATGACACCAATGAGATGGAGCATACACAACCTTACACAAACACTTGTTATGAATTCTACTGCTCCGAGATCAGTATTTGAGATGGCACTAGCTGTCACTCCCAAGGCCTAGGCCACTGCAGACCTTGATCAAAAAAGAAAAAAAAAAGACCTTCAGCACAGTTTAAGACAGCAACCCTTTGTCTCTCAACAGAGAAGATGGATGTAAAGGCTGAAAAGGTTGAGAATGAACTGATGTATTGAAAGCAGATATTTGCAAAGTATAATTTTTGTCTGCCAAAAGGAGAAGGTGGCATAAGACATGAGTGTATCATAATACTAAAATGATACAGATTTGGTAACATGAAAGACAAACAGAAAGAGAGAGATTGAGATGGCTGTAGTCAGTCAGAACTCCTGTCCCAAGTGTAAAAAGACCTTTCTGGGAGTTGTTCTTAAGAGACTGAAAGTTTGTAATGAATCTGCATGCACAGAAGATTGGCATTATATCTGAGCTGATGAACCAACTTTTGACATGCTCTTTAAAACAATATAATGGAAAGTGTCTTAAAAAAGGAAAAGCAATTAGGTGTATTATCTATTTATTTGACAGGAATGGAATTGTCCAGCCAGAGGGAAAAAAACAGTTGGCCCAAATGCTTAGTCTGATTTGATCATTTCACAAGGCCCAGCCCAGCGTGATGTGATCTAGCCATCAGTTTGGAACCTAATATGGTGGTGTTTTAGCTTTGCTTTCTGTTCTTCTATTCATATTTCATACTGGTTTTGTGTTTATCCCCAAAGGCATATTTTTCCATACAAACTCAGACAGAAAGCCTGTCAACACTGCATGTCTAAGAGGAAAAGTAAATATTAAAATTTCTGACATGAGTTCCTTTCTGCCAGTGTCACAGTGGTTCTAGGCTTCTTCTGCTCTCTATGTATTGGTTTGTAAAGTTTGGACTAATTATTAGTTGGAGGAACATAGTCATTTTCATATTATATTGTGAGATTATTTTTTGCCTCAGAAAGATTGCTACTGCATTTTTACTACCTCATTAAACAAAGGCGTCAAACAATCACAATCATAATGGATGTATTTGTGCATGTTCCTGATTTCACAACCGTATGGTCTATTTACATCATTTCAGCTTGTTTTAGAAAATATTGTGCTGCTGCATTAGCCACTGGATAGAGTCTGAATCAAAGTCCTGGTCACTAGCTAATGTAGACCTGGAATTTCCAGTAGGTTAAGAACTGGTGGGACTTCTGCCTTGAATTAATTGCATCTCCAGGATTTGAATTCTGGCAAAGAATTTGCTTTGCTTTTGGAAGATGTTCAATGCAGCTGCATGTTCAAGTGTGGATACATCATATCCATATATATGTGGACATGCTTTCATGGACAAATGAATTGAAACACCAGTGTAACGAATTTGTCTTCATTCTAAGGATATGTTGTCAATAGGCAGTTAACTCAACGATGCTAACCTTTCTCATAATCATCCTCAAATATTAGTTGCAGGCATTCATACTAGGAATATGTCTGCTGCTATGTACGGGATATCTTGCAGTTGACACATGCTAGCTTTAATATCACCTGATCACTTCACATTTGATGCTTTCCATTAGAAGTAACATTCCTGATAGAAGATAAAGAAGAATGAGTCATGGAATAGTAATTTTGAGAAATACACACCTGTCAGTATTTGAGGGAGATTTTGGATGCAAGTATGAATATTTGACTTGCAATTCGGATTTTCAAGACTGATGCATTAACAGCTCCTGCATATTCTGATGTATTATTTTGACACTTGTACTGAGCTCTTCAAAAGGCACTCACCTCTTCCATCAGTCTATGAAATACAATGTTCCAAATGTATCTCATAAATAAAGAATCATCTAAGTGCTAGTCACATTTGCAAGTCATTATACGCTTTTGGAGCTCTTTCACTTGGAGGTAGCAACTTCTCCCCTGCATGAGAGTTCAGCGGGAGATGAGGTACCAGCTGCGTTCTGCTCCTCCAATTTGAGGAAGGGGAGAGGAGGGAACACGATCAAGAACTTACACTCTTACACCTCCTGCCTAAATAGCAGACAGACAAGGATGGCCTTGAACTCCAGGAGGAGAAAGGTCTACAGTGCCCTTCAATCGGGAAACAGGATCAGATAGTACTAGTATTAGCCTTCCTCCATGCTGACCAAATGAGCTCAGAGAGGTTTTAGGAGCACAAAATATCTAAAAGTCAGTATTGACACTACAGTCAATGGAGGACAGCTAATTGCAGAAAGAGGTTAGTTCCCTTCGGTGACATTTTTTGCCCTAGGATGTGCCACTACAAGAGCATTTCTCTAGAACTGAGCTGCAGATAGATGTGTCTTCAAGCCTTCTTAAAAAACTCACAGTGAACTCACAGTGTCTTACTAGTGTGCTCTAGAAATCATAGGTTAATCCTCAAAAAGCCCCAAACCTGAAATCTGGCAAAAGGCTTCAGCAATAGGTGTACAGCAAGAATGAGAAATGACCCATGACCAGCATAGAGCAGGAGGAGCAAATGTGAGTTCAGAGGATTTGCGTATGCATACGTAGAATTTTATCACTAAGCCAGCAATGAATGAATAATAGTCAAATGTAGAGGAAATCAGGCTAAGAAATCTCTAATTACTAGAGTTCAATTAAGAAATATAAGGCACCACTTGGGCATGAAGTAGACTAGATTTATTTCAGTCTTGGAGTGGACTCACCTTTTTGTAAGCCATATCTTATCAACCTCTAAAATTAGGAGATGGAGTGAGAATCTTGATTTTTAGTGGAAAGTGTCTAGGCATCGTGTTTGGGGAGTAAAGTTCAAAATTGTGAAGCAAAAATGTCCTAAAGGCTCACAAACTAAAGGCAGCTTAGCTCAATAAATAGCTTTTTCACTGCCTGAGATTAGCAATACATGGTCAGAAACTAGTGATAAAAGATACTGGCTACATGATTAGGGAGCACTTCTCTATGAGAAACCACATTTTTATTCCAGTCAGTCCTGTTTCTTGTCATATCTCCTGGTTTGGATTAATGTCATTTTGAGAAACATCATTTCCAGAGATTCTATTTCTGTGATTGATTATTGTGTGTGGAAGATATCAAATACCTGTCTTTAGGTCAGTCTTGGAAATATAACTGTTCTGTAAGGGCTGCTGCACTCCAGTGGTGAACGAAATGACTCCTGTCTTATTAAAGGAATAACTATCCAAATATGGCACGGAAGAGGCTGGACGATAATGACCTCTGCAGGTGTCTTACAAGATACATGACTATGATTCTGAGATATGCTCTAACTTTTTGTTATAAGAGGCAGGATTCATCAGAGTGCCACTTTTCAGATGACAGTGACATGTGCAGTGTAAACCTATGTTTAAAATCGAAAGAGCATAAGAGAAATGTAAGCTTCCATTTCCAATACCCACAAGTTCTGTTAATATTTGTGCTGGCTGAATTCATAAATGCAACTTCAAGTAGCATCCACAGATACATTCTCTATCATTGACTCAGTAGGAACCACAGTGAATGGTCCCTGAAAATAACTCTGGGTAGTTTATGAATTTTTGTATATGCTTGAATAGAAACTTGGCTTATTTTGTGTTACAAACCAACATAAACTGCACTCAGCTGAGCTAAACTGAAAGCACCAGTTTATCATCCAAATTTAGAAAAATGAAGGTTAAGGTTAAGAAGGTTAATGAAGTTAGCAAGTTGGCAAAATAGAAATGCTTCTACAATATAATAAATGTTGTAGAGCACTCATGTTTTGACCTGCTTCACATCCCCCATTAAGACTGACTTTGGACTAATGTTACCACATTGATATTGAGTGATATCACTAGAAGTTAGTAATGCTTATGGGTTTTGGCAGCACTAAGTTTTGATCCATCAGCTCTGATTCAGCTTGGCCCCTTCTTTCACATAAGTGATTCTGTATTTAATTCAGATTTAGTTCTGATCTTTCATGCTGACTCTCCACAAGACATATCAGCTGTGTATCTAAAACTGTGCTCTGGAAACCCAAACAAATAGGAGAAACAGCATCATACCAAGCCTTTCCATGATAAGCAGAAGTATTTGGGGGACAAACATCTGACAGAATGGAGAAAGGAACACGTGAACAGCAACATGGTTAGGTCAGCACTCCTAACAGATTAAAACAGATTGAGAAGAAACAATTAAAAACAAAATTACTGTAGTGCATCTTGCGACCTATTTTGCTCTCTGTACATGGTCATGCAGAGCCTTGGCCCATTGTGGTAGAGACCTATCTAATGTGTCTTCAAAATGCCAAACGGTTCTACTAATATTGTGTAAAAAGTGACATTTCCTCCCCTTCCTTTCTCTCCCCTCCCCTTGGATGGTTTAAGAAGTAAAAGTGTTGCTAAGCAGTCTGGAAAATTAAAGTTTCTGCAGGAAGTGTGTTGAAAACTATAATGATAGGGTTTTTTTCAAAGCCTGAGGTATTCACAAGCTCAGGTTTCTAACATATGGCTATTTCTGCACAACTGCCTTTGTGATGGGGAAGTCCCATATACTTAAAAAATAAACCTGCGACCAAACAGGTGTAACACATCACAGTATGATAAGTAACAGCTACACATAAAGAGTGGGATACACACATCACAGCTACAGAGCAGGAGTTAGGGGGAGGGAAAGGAAAAAGCATTTTATTTGCTGCCTCTGCTTTTTCTTAGTATTTATTACCATTACAATTGCAGATTTTGCACTGATTGAATCCAAGTTCATTCTCCCTCTGCAACCAAATTCATGTTATTTCATTTCTATGTAATAAACCCTATCAACGAAACAGACAGTTTCTGTAGTACTGTAAAGCGTCTTTTATCAAATCTCTTAACTTGGACTATCAGGATGAATAGTCTCGGGTCCAGTACTTGTTTTTTAAAGTCTCATCTTCTACCCATGATTCCTGGTGATTATGCCTCTGGGAGGTTGGGAGATGCATGCAGGAAATTCATTCTATTTACCTTCTCCTGTAAGTAAAGGAAAAATGTTTTGATCATTTGTAATCCTTGAAACTGACATTTCCATAAAAGCCAATTCATAGAAATCACAGCAACCAAATTTACTAATTACAGCTATAGGACATTAATGTTTTGAAGAACATAGCTGAAAGCCAGGAGAATAAGGCTTTTTTTTTTATTTTATTTAAACAAACCAAACAACTACCTCTAAAACTCAGTTGTCTCTAAGGTTTCAGAGAATCAGAGCAGAAAACTAGGAGCACGCTGAGTTTGTTTCCTAGGTGACTAATTAATATTCAGCCTGAGAAGTAGCCTGGATTTGGAAGACAGCTATTCTTTAGGAATTAAGACAATAAAGTACTGAGATGTATCTCAAGAGAAGGCTGAGAAAGTATTACTCCACATTGCCAAGCAATAAAATCAAAAGTGTGTTGTGCTCCTTTTTGAACTTGCAAGTGATATCTCAAAGGATAAAATCCTTCCTCTCAAAGAAAGGCTTCCTTCATGTTTCTAGAATTTGTTGATTTATTCTCACTTTAAATTAAATTACTAGCTTTGGACCACCAACACAAGAGATTGAGTGCTGTACAGCTATAAGACTACGTCTTTATGAGCCTGGAAAGTCTTTCTTCTAAAGTTATACTAGAATATCAAAATGAAAAATATCTACAGCAAATTTTATTTTGATTACAGTTAACATTTGGCATTCTGATGCTTAAAAGAAATCTAGCAAAACCCACAGAAACCAATATAAAGTGTAACAAAGCTACAAATGAGCCTAGTTTCCCCTTACAGCCCTTCCTCTTCAGTGAGGAAAAGAAGTGGAAATCTAATCTTCTGCATGTATCTCTGAGCATGTTCCATTGCTGCTTTGATTCACCTGCTTCAGGTTCTCAAGCTGGGGCAACCAGCCTATACATGGAGGTCTAGAATGAGCCATTTTGGTTTTGAAATCCGAAGTGCACACTTATATTATGAGAATCCAAAAAAGATCGCTGGATGCTTTTAACATTACATTTTTGTTCAGATATTTTAAAGTACATGCCCCAGATGTCTCCAGTTACCATGCTTCTGATTGCATCATGGAGCAGTTATAGAGCAGGAGAACTGGATCACTTTTGGATGACACTAAACCAGATGTGCTGCAAGATCACATTTTTTTCCAATTATTGTCAGGCATTCAGTACCTGGGACCAGACCAGAACTAATCTGAATTAATGCCCCTGAGAACACACAGTGTGGGCACTGGGTCCTCAGCTTCAGATTACCTCCTATTGCACCATGCTAGTTGTTAACACACACTTGGCCACTGGGTGACTCTTGCTCAGTTGCCACCTTGCTTCCGTCGAACCCCGTAATCACACCATGATCCCTCCTTGGGCACCCAAAAGCTCTGTCTGTTCAGCAGTGCTGGTAAGAGCTCCAGTGGAGGAGACTGGTTGTGGCACTACCTTTTTTTTCTTGACAAACTGAACTAATTGGAGGCAGTCCAGAGAAGACAGTCATAGTGAGGAAAAGTCAGGACATAATATGACCTGTGAAGAAAAATTGAAAGAAGTGTGTTGCTGAGCCTAGAGCAAAGAAAAGCTAAGCAGGGAAATTATGGCATGAAAAGGAGACTGCTGGGAAGAATGGAATAACCTTTTCTCTGTGTCCATTTTGAATTAGACAAAAAGAATGTGCCAATTTCCAGAAAGGGAGATTTAGGTTAAACATTAGAATGACTTTATACATGTAAGAATAGTGAAGCTTTGAAGAAAATTGCTTGAGGATGTCATGAAATCCTACCCTAGAGTCTTTTAAAAACAGGCTTGACAAATATCTGACAGGTATGGTTAGTCATGTTGTGGGGAAAGGTGATGGACAAGACAACCTTTGAAATTGCTGTCTTCTTGTCTGACATAAGTTCAGAAGGGCTTCATTTTTAGAAGTGTGAGTAACTTGATACCCACTGAGATTTCTGAGGTTATATAATTGAATGGATAAATTGTTGCCATTAATGTGATAAATCTTTAGGAACTGCCTTTTCTTATGTTGAAGTCAATAGAAGGCTTACCTGTTAAAGAGAACAAGAAGGGCTCTTTGGTTCAGTAAGAAGAGTTTATATGTGTGAATGTTCAAAACCTGCTGAAACTGGTGAGTCCTAAAAGCAGTGATTGAAGGGGGAGGGGGTGGGGGGGTACAAGTATTACTGTCCACATTGCATTCTGGGGAACTGAGATGTTAAAGGCAAGGTCCCGGTGACCCACAGGAATACATGTCAGGAGCAGAACTTGGGCTTGGTTTTGGTGTGTTCATTCTGCCAGATTATGCTACATTTCCACTTTACAGTTTTAATTTTTTCTGATGCCTTCCTATTATATAACTGAACTTTATGCATCCAAGACCTGCAGTTGATAACTCTTAAACAATCTCTACATGAGCATTGCTGGATATTTATTTATTTATGGTGTTGCTAGTCCCCTGTAGTGGCAGGAACTACTGTAGAGCATACACGAGAGGATATGCCAAGTAGGATGTGGTGGAAGCAGGAGAAGAGGCTGCATTTATCAATGAGTTAAGCACTTTAAATTATTTACCTCAACATATGACCTGTGCTGCTTCATCATGCTGTTCATGACGATCTGCAATAGTTGCCATGTTGGCTGTGACTGGGGTCTGAATCTTCCCAGCTAAAAACATGAATTTTTGCAAGACAAAGCCTGGAAACAGCATCTAAGGACAAGCGATTTCCATGGATCAGAGGCAGAATGCATAACTGCATGACTGATGTGTAACAGGGACTAAGCAAATAATGGATCTTTCAGTGACTCAACCAAAAAACAGAAGGAAGCTATACTGACTATTATTAGAAGAACAAAACCTTGCCTGAAATTTCATTTTGCAAGAATGTGAATAACATATTTTTAATTAATCTGAAACAGAATATTTTGTTTTATTTTAGCTGTTCAATTATTTTATGCTTTTTTTAAATACAACATTGGTTAATTGTAGTACGCTGTTTTAAAATGAAGGAGTAAGTTTAATTGGATAATGTCAGAATGACAAAAACTAAACTGAAACTGTTCTCTATTTTCAGAACACCACCAATTATTTTTCATGAGAAAATAATTTCTGGTCTAATTTTAAATCAGAAACAGATGAAGCGCCTGACTAATTGTTCTTCTTTTTTTTTTTTTACCCCTGAAATTAAATATTTTTAAAAGAATTACTACAATTCTATGAATTACACATACTGAAAACTAATTTAACTGTTTTTCTTATCATACTATACAGTGATTCCAACCATCATATCCAACATATAATTGTACAGCATTTATCATTGCCTAAAATACCTAGTCATCTGCTTATTTCTTTCTTTAGTCTATCTAGTCTTTAATGTTATATATTCTATTATTTATTGCTTGCTTATTTATTTTATAGCTTGGAGAAGCAGGGTAATATGGCCAATGTCAGATTGTCTCCAGTCCTTACAGAAGACCATTATGCCGTTCTGTGTAGAAGACATCACACACAGCTTTAGCTTTCCAAAAGACTGAGGAACATACAGTTCACTCAAAGATTATGACAACAATAGAAAGTACACTAACACGTTGCAGACTTTTGTCATATAGCAAGAACTAAAATGGAACTAGAGGAAAGCTAAACAGCATGGAGGAGCTTTGAAAATATCCCAGATAGCCGGTCATCAGAGGAGCACAGAACACGGTGGCAGAAGAGTTGTACACTGTGTTTTTAGTAACTGTATTTTCTCTGTGTGTGTCCTGTGAACTGTACTCAGTGGTTGTGTTCTGTCTGTGCAGTGATATTTTTCTCCTCTTTCTGTGGCTGAGACTCATTACCACAATTACTTCCATGTAGATTTCTTTTTTTCTATTTTTTTTTGTCCCACAATGGTAACTGGCAGTTTGGGTATCTAAACTGAGAAACCATAAGGACCGAAGAACAGCGCTGAAGACCCCCAGTTTCTAACAATGGAATCACTCAATAAGGAAATTATTAAGCAGAAAATTAGTCTGGTATGTTGGGAGGAGCTTGTTTAGCAATTAGATACTTTGATTACTGGCTACTGGGTCAGGGTTTGAACTTTGTGATGTAGCTCCACTAATGGTCCTTTGATATCAAGCAAATATGTAATCTTAATCATATCTCAAAAGATCTGTGAGTATTAATACAGATCAATTTGGCTAGAGAAATTATGCACCAGCTCAGCTGTCCTTTTTTTGACAGTGATTCTTTTCTAAATAGCAGTTTTCTCTGGTTTCCTATAGATCTCAGTGCACTTTGGGGTGCTGGTTACTAGAGAAGACAGCATGCATTTTAGTTTCTTGTACATACATGCATAAGAAGGTGCTCACGTGCAGATCAAGCAAAACAAAAATGATACATATTTACTCCAGAAATAATTGGATAATAAACGCCAAAAATATGTACTATTCAGGAAACAAGGAAATTACAAATATTATAGAAATTGTAGCTATTACAGGATTATATTAAAACTGTTAAAATTGTTAGCACTTATCAAGAGACAATGAAAGAATATGTAGCCACATTATAGGAACAGTTAGTGTCTGCAGTAAAATTGCTCATCAGTATGTATATATGGGTTGCAAACACAAAGATAATGAAAAGCCTTTAAAATTTTTTATTGTGAAGCAAGAAGGCAGGGAAAATAAAATATTTCTTTCAGCAGGTATTAGAATAATCTTTAAAATAAAGCAGTGAAATATGCTAGTTCTGCCTGTGTAATACTAGCTGGTGACTTGCAAAGAAATATTTAGTTACTCAGGCATTTGTGCTGAGTATCCAGTGCAGAACACTGATACACTGTGCAGTGATGTCTCACCCCAGAGCTCTGAATCCTGTAAGAAAATGGGCAACAGAAACATCGAGTGCACATGTGTAGGAGCTACAGCCTGCAGCCGTGTTGTCCACTAGACACTGGGTGGACCACCTGGCACCACTCATGCCTAGGTGTGAATATCTACCTTCCTAGATGATGCAAACAAGGAATGGTTGCCATCTCTGTGGGGCTATCCATGCCAGGCTCCTGCTGATCACTTCTGCGGTCTCGGGAAGGTCAGACGTGGTGCTAAATTCATAATAGAGCATTGATCTCCAGGTAAACATGAGCACAATTGTCTCAGAAGAACAGGTAGGGTTGTCAGATGGGACCAGGCAGGTGGGAGAAAAATGTTTATGCAAGAGATTCTTGCATGATAAATCAATAACCATCAGAAAATGCTCTACCTTTTCAGCTGCACATACATATAAATATATATGTATTTACATATATACAGATCTATAGATATGTACAACTCATGTAGCTGTTGAGAGGTTTCATCCATCATATGCAGGGCCCAGCTTAACAAAGCACAAGATATGGTGTCAGAAGCATGCAGTTTGCATTGTTCCTACTGAGTAAGTTATCGTATAAATGCAAATATATTTTCCTCCAGTGCCAAGGCAGCGGATACCCCTGGGTGCAGCTCTCACATGGTCTTTCTCATTGACTGCATCTTACAGACCACCTTTAAAGACTTGGGACTTCTCTTACATGGTTTTCTGAAGTGAAGAGTCAATCTTTATCAACAGGATTTTTTCAGGGCACCTGGATATAAAATGTCCTGCTGAGAGAAGGAAAGTTATATTTCAAAGTCTGTTCTTTAAAAACTGCTGATTAGTGCTAAAGAAATCAATTTAACACAAGGAAACTTCATAGAAGTCTATTCACTCTGTAGAAAATAAATCTGAAATTCCATGGGGAAGTAAAAGAGAAGGAAGAAAGTATATATCCAGTCAGCTTCTGCAAGATTTTTCTTCCCTAAAGGGTCCTTCTGTGTGTAAATTAAACCACTGTACTTGAAAGTGGTTGACTTAAGGAAAGAGTTCTTTGTTTTAAAAGCTGACTTGCTATTATGCGTATACCTCTGGGTCTTGTGTTTTAAAGGTCTATTTTATTTTATATAAGATGTATAAAATATTTATTTAATTTATTATACTTATGACTTAAAAAAAAAAAAGTTACANTAGATTTTTTATTTTTAATTTTGTTTGCTTGTGTGATTTCATTTTTATATTTCATAATTTTTTGCTTCTGTCTTTAAAAAGCTGATGATCTGTCCAAGGGAAAATACAGATGCCTCATGACATCAGATACCCACTTTCCCTTGATTTTCATTTCTTTGGAATACATAAGCAATCAAGAACAGCTTCGTTGCTGCCAGCAGCTTTTCCTTGGTGTCACCCCGTGTAGTATCACTGACTTCAGCTAGGTTTGCTATTTGTTCTGCTAGGGAATCTGGTCAAACAGTTCCCAAATGTTAGGCCAAGAAAGCAATAGTAGAATCCTCAATTACATTGGAGCTAAACCAACAATCCAGATCTAAAATCACTGTATAATGAAATTTGGACTTTGGTGTTAAGGTCGCGTTTTTTTCAAAATTTCTATCCTTAATGCTAGGAAATTACAAGAGCAACTTAGGATCTGCTTGTTATAAACTATATCCAACATTTTAAGAAAATGGTTGTTTTTAATGAAATTTCTGCCACACTGAAATCAGAAAGCAGAACTGAAATCAAAGCAGTGGAAGAAAGTTCATATCTGGCAATTTAAATTTCAACACCCATTTCTCCATGTTATGAAGGTCGCAACTTCAGGTTGTCTTGGGGTAAACTCCAGCATGTATCACTATGTTTTTCAGTGTCTAGTCTCTAGGCAGGCTTTTTGGTTTAGTGATTGACATCCTAGTAAAATACTGTAAAACATCATGGAACTATAATTTTTACATATATTCCTTTAAGGTTCAGATTTTTCTTAGTTTTTTCAGAGAAAGCAGCAGGCATTCTGGGAGGAAGCTGGGGCCTTTGTTTGTCTTCACACAAAGATTGGATAAATTTTTATTTTCTACACTTAAGTGAGTCCAGAAATTTACTTTAAAGACATAAATAAGGGAGCAATGTGCCCAGGAGGGAAACAGTGGGTGATGCCTGAGCTCTGCCCCTTGTCCCAGCTAGTGAGAGAGCTGAAGCCATCTAGCACAGGCATAGTCAAATCATGCTTTGAGCAAGGGTTGGTCTAGGTTACATCCAAAGGTCCCTTCCAATCTTTTTTTTTCAATAATTATAATGACTATAACTTCTGTGAATTTCAAGTGCACAGAAAGTTGCACACTTGAACTGGAATATTCTGGTTTATGTGTTTCTGTTGGACCTGACTTGCTCCAGCAATGCAAAACATGGTGTTTTTGATGGTCTGCAGAAGAAAGGCTCTGACTTTGCCTTGAGCAGCCACTTTCTTAAGCTGACCTAACTCTAAATCTCATCCTCACATCCTTAAGTCAACAGGGAAAAGGACCTCCAGCTGGATATGACCCTGAGCACCAGGATCTAACTTCAAAGTTGTATTTGACTTTAAAGTTGGTCCTCCTGTGTGAGGGGTTTTGGACCAGAAGACCTCCAGAATTTCCTTCTGGACTAATTATTCTATAATTCCACAGTAGGGTTAGAGCTGTGGTTTTAAGTTGCTAAGGCACGTGATTCTCAACAACACTTGGAGTGTAAGAAGGAGGTAAGAAAGGCAAGCCTGCTGGCTTAAATTTACTGTGCAGAAATGAGCACCTCCAATAGAAGCCTTTTAGGGTCTGCATCCTGGAACTAGCAACTGAGAGGGCATTTAGTTAGAGGTGACTAACTAAAAAAAAAAAAAAAAAAATTAATGAAGTCCATGTCTAGTAGTTCTCAGACTGGCAAAGTGAAGGTTTGTGTGATTGTGATGATTAGCAGTCCCAAGCTGTTGATGGGTAAATACCTTTTCCTTAGGATTTTCTGCCCATCCTTCTCAGTCACTTGTCGGTTTGTAGTTCTGTCAGTTCTGTGTTTTCTTACAGAGGATTATGGAAATTCATGTCAATTAAAGCTATTTTTTTGTTGGAAATTAACCATTATTTGCGCACCCAAACTGCTAATTATGCAGTTAATTTTCAGACCAGTTGTTTCCTAACTGTATTGTTTGACGTCTAACAAAGAAAGCTTCTGCAGGAGCTGTCAAATAAAAACATTTTAGCTAAGATACATAGTATGTGGTCTTTATCTTTGCAGGTTAAATTTTGCTGTGACTTCTGGCCAATTGTTCATTCTACTCAGTGGATTTGAGTGGGCTATGGAATAGAGCTTGGTTTCATGATAGTATTTATAAGAGGAAATTAAAATAAAAAGCATAACCCCAATCAAACAGTAAAAGTGACAACACAGAAACCAGTAGAAACTGGCATCATAAAACTGGTGCTGAGTTTTTATTTTTGCATTACCATTTGATTTTAAAGCAAAATGGTAATAAACACCACAAAAGGAATCCACAGCAAACCAGCAGGGAAGGATGTTAAAATGTTCCTCATCAATCTGCCAGCGGGGCAAGGCTGGACTGGAACTGTTACAACTCTAAATTTTACTGAAAAATTTATTGCTGGCATTTTTCTCTAGAGAAGAGGAGAAATAGAAGTAACTTAGACATGCTACATGTAGAACACCACTGGCATTAAATCATGATTTTAGGAAGGGTCATCTTGAAGGTAATCCTCTGCCAATGATAAGCCTGTGTGGCTCACAAGCACCTCTTCTCATTGCTGTTAACAATTTGTTTTGGAAAGTTATCCATTTACTTTGTTAAACTGCTCGGATTACCAATGAACTTTGTCCTATGTCATAGAGTCCTATGAGTGGAGAGGATTCTCCTGTCAGGGCTCCCTGAGGTCCTGCAGGGAGACAGCTGCTGAGGAGAGGTACGAAGGACCTCTTTTGATGAGAGAATTAGGTTAATCTGATTCAAGCACTTCTTTCACATGATGAAAGCCTTTCTATTCAATGTAGTTGCATTTTGCCTACATTTTTCTAGGCTCTTTATTTTCCACCTACTCCCAGTGTTAATCCATACCATTTTTCCTTGCTGTTTTCTTGATCTCTTCATTCCTCATTTATTATCATAATTGTTCCTCTCACTCAGCTAAGTCTATACCACGTTTTCACGGTACACAAAAGAAATTCAAGTATAGGTAGACCTTTTATTTATAAGGACAGAAACAAATCTAGGCAAAAATCAAACACCTCTTCCACTTAGAGAAGGGTCAGGCAACGTCTAGCACAGTTTCTGCATGCTAAGATAAGTGCTTGCAGTGGAGATGGGGAAGACAGACAGGATCTCATTACTAACACACACACTTTGTACCATTCACATATAGCAAAATGCCCCTCTTTGCTTAGCGGGAAACTGCTTTAATAAGAGAGGAGTTCATCTTAGATATGACGTTTTAGCTGCTTACCAGTCACTCTCCATCTTCCCCATGGAATACTTTTCAGGGAAAAAGGTGCTCAAGAAGTGGCCAAAGGTTGCGAGAAAAACATGCCTCATCTGTTCCAGTGCTTTTGACTGCTTTAACATCATTGTGAAGCAAACAAAGGTGAAGAGAATTGACTCCCAGAATTTTACACTTGAGCAGCACTTGGATGCAATGAAGTATTTTCTTTGACACATCTGGCAACGCAGAGCTCCAAAACCCACACAGTGTTGGCTTAGTTGACCACCGACTCACTGATGCAGTGACTGGCTTTTTCTGAGACTTGGGCCTTCATGTAAACAGAAAACTTTGATTCTACATAGATCAGCCTTCTGCAGAACCTTAGAAGACATTATATTAATGCAAGCTAGTTTCTTCTTACCTCTTCCCTTGGATTATAGTCAACCCTATTGTTTGGCTGTGTAAACAGTCATTAGCTGAAGCTTATTCTTTGTTCTTCTACACCTGACAATCGTCTTTTTGAAAGTACACAATGGGAAACTTCCCAGGATGACACTGTAACAAACAAAAGTGCCAAATGAGTCACACCTCCAGTGCTGAAGGCATGGGGCTCACGCTTTGCGTTTTCTTAGCACAACTTAACAATGGCAGGAACAGAAATAACAATCTTCTCTTATTCTGATTGACAGGTGTTAATTTTCAACACAAAATGCATCAGGGCAACCACACTGCAATACCTTTTCTCTCTTTATTCCATGATTTGAGCCTTTGGCATGTTTTTTTTGGTCCCTATTAACCCAGCATTTTATCTTTGGAATTCAGGAGCATGAGAGAGACTCAACAGAAATCCAAAGTCTAATTGATTACAAGTGAGCAAGAAACATATCCTATAACCTCCTTTTTGAGGCTTTTATTTTATTTTATTTTTAGATCTTTTGCCATTTTGCATGAAAAGAGAGTCTTTGTGAAATTGGAAGAATTTATAGTGTGAGGCTTCTGGGGGCCCCCTCCCACACCCCCCAACCCACATAACATTGCGTAGCCCTTTTGCTTTTGTGGATTTTGTCAGGTTGAGGGAACTGCTAGCGTACGGTTAAGCTGTTGGCTCTCTGAAGGAAACGCAAGAAGTTCCTGAGGCAAGGTGTGCACTATCAATCTATCAGCATGCAGCATATGAGAAAGACACCCAGACTTCAAAGAAAGAAACACTTTAGAAGATATCTATGAGCCCTTCAGCAAAATTATAGATGGAATTTGCAACGATCCAGAGTACAGGGGCTGTCAGACGGTGATGACCTTGTGCATGTGTGTGCGGTGGGGGTGGCACATAAGCTGGCGAAGGGTAGGCTTTTGTACAGCAAGGTTGCAGTCACTTTGCCCTTTCCATACAGATAAACAAAGGGCATAGACACCCTTGGACTGGCAAGGTAAACCTCAGATGAAAAATCATGGATTCAAAACCACTGCTTTTGTATTTCAGTGTAACGAACGTTAGACACCATACATAAAAAGGTTCACTGAAAAGTAACCCTTGAACTGTAGAATACCATTGGAATTATATAAAAAAAAAAAGAAACCTTCCGATTGTCGTATTTTATTTCGTGTTGCTGTGAAAAATCTGTCTAGGTCTTTACAAATTGCACACCAGTTTAAAGGTACAGATGTATTTTTAATAGGAAACACAGGCTTCCATTTTATGTGTGCTTTCAGCCTTGTTAATTGCCTTGTTATTTTCTCTTTCAGTGAACTATACGAAGGATAATGTTATTCTAATTTTCTGTAAAATACATAAGAAAAATACATAAGAAAAATACGAGTCTTTGTTTCATTAAAAAATCCCAAACATTTCTGAATGCAGAAAAAATATAGAATATAGGCCTTGAAGACTCAAAATCATAGACAAATTAAAAAGTCACAAACACAGATGACAACAACTTCACATATATATGTTGGCCTAATAAAATATATCATCTCTTCTAGCAATATTTTTATCTATCTCCTTTAAAAAACAACAAGATATTTAAGCTGCTGTTACAATTTTTAAATGGCTGGTTTGGTTATGGCAGGTCTGGCTGAGGAGACAGGATTGTTTTTCAGAATTTATTGCAGAAAAATTGCAGTGTTGCTCATCTGTAGTCAGCTGGAATACAACTCCATGCACTCCTTATGGTTATGTCTGCCAACTGATGGGTTTACAGGCTCGGTGGCAAGTCATACTCTTTCCTCCTCTCCACTTCTTGTTGCTTTTTTACGTTACTGTTATTCCAAGAGGCTGTTGAAGGCAGGAAGGGCCTGTGTCTATAATGATATATGATTTTTATAATCCTTTCCCAAGACCTTTCATTTAGGTGTAATTAAGACCAGGGGTCTAACTTCAGTCTGTGTTTTTCCATGTTAAATATCCGAGGCTGAAGTCTCTATTTCGGTATGATGAGCAAACTAGAATTTCATCATTATAGCAACATGACTAAATAAAAGCTACAGAATGATCTGGACCTGTTTTGAGAAGAAATTTTAAGAAATTGCAGGTATCAGTTGTACCAGCCAGCGAAACATTACAGCATCACAATATTTTTTAAATTTTCCATGCGCACACAAGAGTAACGCTGCTCACAATACACAGTTTGAAAGATCAAGTGATTTTTTTTTTGGTCTTGCTATTGAGTTATAATAAACTATTTTGTAATCTTTCCTAAATTTTATCTGGATGCTCAGGAAATCTCTGCTGACATTGAAAGACTGATATAACAAATTCGCAAAAAGAACAGTGTTAATAACAACACCAATCACAGTATTCCAGTACTTAAAGGGTGCCTACAAAGAGGATAGAGGCTCTCTCTTCACAAGAAGCCATGAGGAGAAGACAAGGGGCAATGGGTACAAGTTGCACTGGGAGAGGTTTCTTCTTGACGTAAGAAAGAATTTTTTTTACAGTAAGAACACTGGAACAACTTCCTCAGGGGTGTGGTACAGTCCTCATTGCTGGAGGTTTTCCAGATGCAATTGGACAAGGAGCCTCATCTAGGCTCCCTTTCCCATGAAAGGCTGGACCAGATGATCTTTTGAGGTCCCTTCCAACCTGGGCTGTTCTATGATTCTATAAGTCAATCAAAGCTCACTTTGAGTTTTATATTGAATATATAAATTCCACACAAAGCCATGTTGTATCTTACAGAGGATATGAGCAACAACTGAGTGGATTCAGTCTGGCTGCAGAGATGCTAATACTCTTAGGAAACAAGGACCAAAGATCCTTCCTATCTCAAGAAAGAAGCAGAATGAAATGAAAAAAATTAAGTAATTTAAAATACTTGTCTTATGGATAAACATTAAGGGCTTTCTTGGCCTCTATATGCATGCACAAGACAGAGAAGGTGTCAAGTCTGTGTTCACATTACATGTGAGACAGCTGGCCTCCAAAGCAATTTGAACACCTAGCACACTCTAGATAGCTGGTATCTCATGTCCATATTGACCTTATTGGCAAATGATACTCCATTTGTATTTTGGAAGATTACAGATCCCACCTATTTTTTCAGCCCTCATCATTGGTCTTTTCTAACAGGAATGCATGCCAGACTGTCTTGTCCACCTGGAGGTGGCCATAGGGCAGCCACACAGAGACAGATAGTTTAGATGGAGACTGTTGAGGCAGACAAAAAGTGAAAAAAAGTTTGGGTATTTTGCAGATGGAGAGTGTTTTCATGTGGACCAAGGGTGCTCCTGGAGGTGGATAAAGTGGATGAAGAACTCTGCCTTGACCCTGGTAATTTTCTAACACAGAGATGTAGAAGAAGGCAATGATTCTTACCTTAAGCTGAGGTTGAACTCTGAGGGATTCCTATTTTATCTGGAGTAAGGGAGGTAGGAAAGAGAGGAAAGGTGGTTTTTCAAATGTAAAGTAGGATTTCTCTTAGAGCAAAACTAATTTTAAAATAGCAGAAGTACATTGTTTGGAGTTAAAACTATTATCCTGAGCACATAAAATTACAAAAGCTAAATATTTCTAACTAGTGAGTCTATATATTATAATATTTATAAAAAATAGGGACTTTTTGGATGACTCCACCCTGCCATCATTTGACGTTTGCCCTTGCCCTTCTATGATTCACCTTCCTGGTTGAGCCTCTGTGTTGTTTCTTGATGACACTTGAACAGCCAACTATTCGGCTGACCTCCATCCCTACCTGCTTGCAAAGTAGTTCTTAAATGCTGTGGAAGGCCTTCACACAGGTGGATGTGGATCTCATCTTTATGTAGGCAGATCAAACACTACCTCTGTCAGTGTAAATATTCCCTTCCATGTCAATGGCCTTTGTACAACTCTATAGAATGAACATATCAACAATGTTCATGGAAGTTTGGCTTATTGTCATTGACTTCTCATTTCTTTCCTCTTCCTGAAGACTATGTTACTCACCCATATTTATATATATATATTTAAAAGACCACATGTGTAGCTTTGTAAGCTGTAAATGTTTTTTCTTTCCTTTTTTTTTTTTTTCCCCCACTTAGCAATTGCAAGCACACTGCAAGAAGACAGACTAGGGCATGAAAGATGAGGAAGGAAAAGATGTTTGCTGTGATCTAGCTGACAGTCGTGCAATTAAACTGCCAGGAAAAAAAATACATGCTTTACTTGTCTAAAGAATGGTTTCAAGCCAAGCACATTTTGTACTGCACGTTCAAGGAAGTAATTAGCATATCTGGCATTGTAATAGCTTAGGTGATGGGCAACAAGATATTAGTCACTGCAAATAGCTGCAGTATGGGACTAAAGTACATTACACGGATGGTTGTTTGACACCATTTATCTGAGGAGAAAGAACATATAAATGCATCTAAATAAATTAAAATGCAAAATTATGTTTCTCCCTTCCTTTTGAAAACGGAATTAAATTTATTGAAATAATTTTTACATGCTTGCCTCACATTGCCTTGTGTATTTTTTAAGAATAAATGGCCTGAGGACAGTAGGTAATCGTAGATGTCCTAGCTTGTGCGTTAGCACATCCTCTCTAGGAGTAGTGGAGGTGGGGATTACTGTACCTAAGTCCATGCTTTGCAGTGATGATATAGACAAATCCAGTAATATCTCATGTCATTTGTTTGTGTAGGACCCCATGTTCCTCAGGTAAGTTAAGAAACAATTCATCTGAACCAGTTAATCATGAAAATACAAGTGTGATACAAGACCCAGTGTGGAGTAATGACAAGGTAAGGAAATTGTTGCAAGGAACTACACTTAGGTCCCAAAACTCAGTGGCAGCAAGGAGGCAAGTCAGCCTCTGTACTGACTGAGACCAAGGGCAACCACATTATTTTTGTTTGGTAGAAACGAAACAAAACGAAACAAAACAAATCAAAACACAAGAAAAGTCTTGCCTGGGGTGATCTTCTTTCCAAGTATTGCCTTCATAAAATTTCCACTGAGGGTAATTACTTGAGTCTTCAAAAAGTCTGTGTGTCTCTGTGTATTCAAGGACAGCCCATACTCAGCTAACACAATATGGCAGATCTGATACATAGCACTAAGTAGGCGTCAGCTCAGATGTGACAGCAAGTTCGGAATTAAATTATCCATCAGCACTCACTAGATGAGTCTCTGTAAAAGTAAGGTCACAGCTGCATAGCAGACCCTTGTGCATTGGGGATACTAAAAAAAGCTCATTGCTAAAATAGCACTATTGATATAGAGGCCTTCATGTTTGTCCATGGCTGCAAAACTTGTGTATCACCTTTTACAAGATGCTAATCTTAGATAAAACTCACCATAGACTAAGTGAAAGAAAAGACCTATCAAACATTTCAGGAATGCAGAGATTATTTTTTTCAGCTAGAAAAAAAACCAAACATCTGATTTTAGGCACACAGTGAAATGTCAGCTGTGATTGTCAAGATTACTACCTTAGGCAGGTATCTAAAGGCTAATTGTAGAAAATGGCTAAAGCAGCATATTACCTGCATCTGCTATTGATTACATGAAGAAACTCTGTGTATATACGGGGCTCTGAAGAAGGCACCCAAGGAGGATATGTTTACTTTTCCTGAGTCTCTCAAAAGGCATCAGATTATCTTAGCTGTTTGTCAGAGGGCTCGTTTTCATATTATTGACCAAATCAGACTAGATCAAACTGAACTTCAGCAGTCTTAGGTATAGTGTTCTTGGAGTAGTCATCTGTTGGGAATCTCTGTATCATTAACTAATACTTTCTGGCACAAATGGTAGTACCTTTTGTGGAGAAACACAAACATAGAACTGAAGACTTGCAGGTGGAATTACAGTTTATATGTAAGGAGGAACCACAGGGGAAATTTAATCCTCTTCAGGGGAAAAATTCTCTTCAGAAAGGATTACATTCTTTTTTATTTCTCAAGAACTTCTCTCCTCCTGCTGTTTTTATTTTGATTCTTTTTTGGCTCTCTGCTACAGTTTATGCTTTAAAAATTGGCAGTGAGTGTCTGCTTCCAAATTCTCACTACAGCAAATGTTCTCATTGTTCGTTCAAGAATTAATCCTGCATCTGGAATATAGTTATACTCCTATTCCTAGCCCAGGCAGCCACTGTAAACTGAACTATTCAGCTTTTCACTACTGAAATATACAAAAGTAAGATGATGACTTGCCCTGAATATTAGTCCTTGTGTCTGGGGTGTCTCCTGGAAGAGCATGAGAAGACTGAAAGATGAGGGGTGCTCTCCTGAAATAATTGATTTGGGTGCTGTCACTGGGATCTGTTCACATTCAGGTTGATTGCCCCAGTGTTTTGTCCCAGGGACATCCTCTCCAGGATGACACAAAATCCTCTCTACTATAGTCAGAGATGAGTGGGCGTTTTATACTTATATGAATGTCTGTACAAACTGCAATACAAGAGAGAGGCAGGCCTAAGTTTTTTTGCTTTCTCTATAGTTTTGAGCCTACATAATTACTTTTGAACTTTTTCAAGTAATACAAAAGTAAATCTCAAATAGTTATTTGCTGTTATGATGCCACATTGCCAAATTATGTGTAACCCATGGCTAGTATTAAATTGTGTTCATGTAAGGTTTTGGGGTTTGTTGTGGCATTTATTGGTTGTCGTTTTTTTTTTTCTTTCTGGTTGAGCTGCTTAAAATTATCATCTTATAATTTGTAATCTACACTACTTCCACATACAGTTGTTCTGGTGCAACTTAGCAGGTGAAATTGGTCACTCCTATTTGAGTTGGTGGAGACATCACCAGGTTTGTGAGCCGGCAACTATGTGTTGTCCACAAGAGCTTATTTTTAAGCTAAGCTTGAATTCAATCTTTTTGGAGGGTACTTTTACAGGGAAAAAATTAGTGAAAAGTAAAGCAGTGTAAGGAGAAAAGCAATAAGAAAAAGTATTCAAAATATGCTGAATGACTGAAGTATGCAAGTAAGTAGAGGAGTTAGCATAAATGAAGCCTAGTTGAAAACAATGTCAGCATAAGTAGATGAGGTTTAGTTAGCCCCTTAGAATCACGGAGTAGCTTAGTCATAAGAACAGAGGGGTAACTTAAGCATAAGCAATCTGTTATTCACTGTGAATGCTGCAAAGGTGTTGAGACTCTTTGAGATAAGCAGACCATGAGCATCATTGATGGTGGCAGCCAGTTTTGGGGTGCCACGTGTAAGAATGAGTCAAGTAAGAATGAGGTATTCCCTAACCTGTCCTGTAATACTCGATGTCCAGAGTCACTGGGGAAGAGACTAGTAGAAAGGGAGGCAGAAGAAAGGCCATGTCTGCAATAGTCAGGTCTAAAATTTTCACATCCAGTCTTCCGAGATTTACTGTATAGTAAGCTTCAGAATCATTTTAATGGAAACAATGAGATTGTTCTAAGCATGTATGTGTGAAATGAAGAAAGCACGGTTATCTATTAGTAACAAGCAGTTTGTCACTATGTTAAATGAGACAGAAAAAAAGGAGTTTGAAAGAGTTTGTTCAGCTGTGGTATTTGTTCAGATTCGACAAAGTAAACAATCTCTTAAACAGCAAGAGGTCACAAAGAACATGGGATATAAGTATCACACATTTAGAAAACAGCATGTAATGCTCAACGCTATCAGTGTGGGGACAAGTAGAGCAAAACCCCATCACTAGCTATGGTGATGGCTTGATTATACACAAATATTCTCAGAAAAAAGGAAGGAATGATTTCTTGATCTTAATTACAGCATGACATGAGTTACCTTCATCTAGATATTCCTGTTCAGGTGACTGTAGTGCATGAGGAAACGTACAGGACAGCCAGCCTTGTCCTTGTAGTGTTCTGAGGTTTGGATACAAGGGAAGATGGAGCAAAGGCAAAGAGAAATTTTTTCTTTTTCTGTGACAAGAGGGGAAGACACTACTTTTATATTTGTTAAATAAGTGCTCATTGGGTTGAGGAATATGAAGCTGAGGGAGGTAGAGAGGGACTGAGGGCTGTCTGAGGATGCTACACTAAGAAATAGTTTCATACTCTCAGGGATGAGCAGAACAGGAATTATTTGTCCATGCAGATGGGTAGGACAGGGAATGAATAAGATAACCTTACCTCTGTTCACACTCTCTAGAGCTCAGGAAGCTTAATTCTGCCTTTCATAAAGAAGGAGCTATCCTGCAAACTCTTACACATGATCTCTCTAATAATCCACCCAACAAATCCTTAGCTTTTGTTGCCATATTACTTCAAAAGTGAAGGAAACTACAGACTTTTCAAGGGTGTAAATGCAATACTCCCAATCCAGATAGTCACAAACTCTCAAGACTATTTAAAAATGCATGTGGTATGTACTTGTGTGTGGTGAACGTCAACATTTATGTGTATCTGAATTTGTAGTCTTCCAGGTATGCTTCAGTTGCACTTTCAAATTTACAGCACAATAACAATGGTAACATTTGCTTTAATAAAAGCTTAAAACCTAGCACCTTCTTGTGGTGCCAAAGACTGAGGTTTTGTGAAACAAAACTAAAAAACCCTCAGAACAAATGCTGTAGGATTCCGAAGAAAGCTGAGATATCTGGCAACTCCCAGTTCTAAAGGACCAGGTCTGTGTTTTCATTTGTACCTTGTACAGACAAAAACCCTATACCAAGGGTAAAACAAAGGCTGTCGTAATCTTCATAGACAATAATTAAATCTATCAGTTTGAAAACCCTTTACAGATTGTATACAGCAGCCAGTGCTGTATGCCAGTGCACCAGTGCTCCTCAGAAACATGAATTGGACAATGTTATCTTGGCCTTACTCATCACATAAGGCTAAAGCAGATTGTTTTGGAAACAGTCAGGGCTCTGAACCATAATGAATCCACGTGCATATTCAGAAACTCTCCTGTGGATGCAGGGAACAAGAACACTCCTCTTCCAGGGGAAAATACAACTTTGTATTTACAGAGATGTTATATCTTTTTGTATATCTCATTTGTTTCTCTGGAAGGCATAGTTATATTTGAATCAAAATGCTTGCAATTTGAATGTATGTTCCAAAATAGGAAGTTTCATTGGTTTATTAAATCTAAATAATACAAAGTGACACTAAACACTCAAAGTAATTTGTCTGACTGCTGTCACCAAGCATTGCTACTGAAGATGGATGATAAAAGTCACTGAGTTTTTCTGTTTCCTAGGTAAACAGCTGAAGGAAATGTGCCTGTGTTCCTCTATTCTTGCCCTAGGGCATTTTGATTAATATTGACATCATCAAGCCCTGTGCCAGTGGACCAAGAGAAGAATAACATATTCTGGTGACTAATCCAATACTGACAGCAGCAGGCAGCCTGAATTCAACACAAAAAAATATTTTTAGTGGACTGAAGCCAGCACTTGGCAAGAGTCATCATTCACCAGACAATCAGCTGTAAGTCTGAAAACTTTTGGAGATGTGAAACAATATATTCTTACTCTTTAGCATCTCACCTTACACAATCAGTTTTAAAGATAGGTCCATTTTTTAATTCAGCTTCTTTGGGCAAACCAGTTATTTAGAAATATCTGCCAGTCCACAGCGTTGAGCACACAAAACCAAGCAACACCAGCTGTGGCACACTTACAGAACCAAAACCCCATGACTTTCACTAGAATTTGGTATACTCCATTTCCTTCCCTTTCCCTTCCCCTACCCCTTTTTTCGTGACTCCTTGTCGTTCTAGTTAGGTCGGAAGTGTTGTTTAACAAGAGCAGATACTGATGGGCAAGGCAGATAGTCACCCTTGCAACTGAAAATGACGGTGGGAAACGACATGTTCCCGGGTTGTGCTGGTGGGACTCCAGTTTTGCATGGAATAGAGGAGTTGAGTGTGGCCAGTTGCTTTGAGGATAGGACATGGTCTTGCTTACACAGTGGAGGAAGATAGACCAGCATCCCACACTATCTTCTACTGGTGTATGTCAGGGCTGTGGTCATTTGGGGGAAAGTAGGGGTTTCATGCAGGTAGGGGGTAGAAAAGACAGGAAAAGAGCTAAGCTTTGGCTTTTTTCAAAGTATAATTTCAAACGGAAATGACCTGGATTGAGGAGAGAATAGCTTGTTATGAAAAGAGTCGTGACATGTGCTTTCCTTCCTGAAGCAAAAAGAGAAGCCGTGAAGACAGTGAAATGTCACAGATTACGTTTACTTCCCCGGGCTGATCCTGGATTTTATAAATTCTGCCCCTGGGGAGAGACGTGAGGCTCCGTCTAATCACCTAAATATCAACCATGAAGGGTGAAGGAAAGGAGCCAATTGAACGGCGAGGAAGGGTTTTGGGTGACATGCTTGAAAGGGAACAATATGATAGTTCCTTTCAGCTTGCTGTGGTAGTGTCCCACTGTTTGCTGTGGTGGGGTCTCTAGCTGAAACAAAGTAGGAGTTTATATTCATTGGTAAGCAGGAAAGAATCTAGATATGAGCTTCCTAGCCACGTGTACTATTCCTGAGGTAGGAGAAAAAAAATAAACTCTTGAAAAGAATTTAATTTCATAATATGCTTACACAATCATTTATACAGCATGCACTTTTAAAACATTACTTACGGATTTTCAATTTGATTTTTGAAAGCCACGCTTGGTATCATTTTACTTGAGTATGCAGCCTGTATTTGTCTGCATAATATAACTTAAATATACAAATTCAATTAGAACTCAACGTAAATATTTAAATTCAATTATTACTAGCAGGCAAGCACACAGATAAATATTACCAGACAACAATGTCAGTCAAAATTACACTTAATTCACTGCACTTGGAAGACAATCAGAGTTTATATGAGCTTGTGAGTTCTTTACGCAATAAGATGGATACCAAAATTAGCTTGTATTACCACACTGTAGGCAGGTTATCACAACCAACTAGCTAAGACCCCATGTGGCACCATAGATGGGTAGCGTCAGACAGCTTTCCTTCTCCCATTTGAAAGAATTAGAAACCAGGCTCTACTACTATTCAGATAAATGGTTCTATCTGCCTGAGTGACATTTGTTTTTCTGCTACAGATATTTATGTAAAGTCACTTTAAAATCAGGCCAAGGGAACTAATGGGAGCCAGCTGAGAGCAACCAAACATTGTGTAATTTGACAATACATTTTGTTTTCTTTTTCTTATCTAACCTGGATTTCTTCCTCCTGTCTCACCCCAAAGGCCGCTTCTCTGAAACATCCTGAATGGTGCTTGAATTTATGGTTATACTGATCTCATTAAAGAGCATTTGTGCCTCAGCTAGAGCATGTGAACCAGTTTCTGCTGCCAATGAAAATGTTTGCAAGGCAATGAGAATGATCCCCCGTGTTATTGCTGTGGATGGTAATTTCAAATACATAAGTGATTTTGTGGAGCTTGGGAAGAAGAGAGGGAATATTTTTTCTGATACTTGCCACTGTTTTATGCTTGTGTGATGGTTGAATTTTGACCCTTTAACCTTAGTGGATTGATTTTATCAGGTTCTAGGAATAAAGAACTGATCAACAGTTTAGGAATAAAATTTTAGGAATAAAGAACAGACACATTTCCTAGAAAATCTACACCACTTTTTAGCCAGCCAGCCACAAGTCTAAACCAAAGTTTTGCTACAACTTCCTTCTGTGAAGCACTTCTCCTGATTGTACGCACAGAAAAAACTAAGCTGCCAGTTCTCTGTGCTAGTGAGCTGCATGGAGGGGATGCTCTCCAGCCAGGTGTTTCCCGTGCCCACCTCACCACTTAGAAGGCCTGACATTATTTGTCTAAATCTCAGCACATTTAAGTCAGAAGCACAGTACACAAAGGAAAATCAGCGAGGAATTGCTTGATGCTGTGTCTCTGGATACCTTCCAGGTTTGGGAGGTTGGCTGCTGTGCTGGTCTGGCCTGAAGGACCTAGGCATGCATACTTTTCTGTTGGGTTGTAATTTGTTAATGATGGGGAAGGTGGTGGGCGACTATCTAAGATCGCTAGATGGCTTGTTTCAGACTGACTTTGGTATCAGAGGGATTTGAGCAGGATGGTTTCTTACCAAAAACTATTTCATGATTTTTAATTCAGGGATGTCCGAAAATGATAGTTATGACTTGGTTTTAACAAGCTATCTTTAACAAACATGTCTTAAAGAACAAGGCTAAAGGGCAGAGAAGCATATTAGGCAGGTTTCTTTGTGGACTCAGTGGACACAGTGCTTAGAAATGAAGAGCTCCAATGTCAAGAATTCCCAAATGTAAATTTTAAGTTAAATAAAATTTGAGTATAAGTGAGCCACACTTCTGTTTTGCTAGTCTGATCTATATTTAAGTACAAACCCATTGTCATATTTCAATATTTTAAGGATTTTTTTTGTACTATTGACAAAATTAATATTCAATGAGTAAAACACAATCAGTTTTGCATAAAACATGTCCACCCAATCCCACTATTGCCAAGACTTCATAAATAATTTTTTTTATATAACATCACATATGGTATTTAATAAGTAAAGTCTCAGATCTTGACTTGATTCTTGAATCTCAGTGAATGCTTCGTAAAAACCAACCTTACAGAAAGTCTTCTTCAGTCTTTCTCTCCAAAGAAAATTTTGATCCTCAAAGGCTCTATGTTTGAAATTCTGTTAGAGTTGGGACAGGCAACACACTCTTGTCAATCTCACTTACTCTTTGGAGCAAAGCAATTTTCTTCACCATTTTCCTTGAGAAACAGCATTAGAGCAAAGAGAATTTATTTTGAAAAGCTATGAAAGAAATTAAAATGGGAGACTGTGGCTGGTCATTTTAACTGGAAGTGCACTACTCCATGGGATGTATGACACTGACACAAAGAGAGCTGCTGTTTTCTGAAGAGGTGTAGTGTGAAGCCTGATGCCATAAAAGATATGTGCTGGAGAAGGCAAAAAAGCACCTGAGTGGGAGTGAGTATGCTTACCACTTCAGCAGAAGAGCTTAGGCTGTGATTGCTGCATTTTAAAATTCCAAAGGGGAGAGTAATTGAGCAATTTAGGCATGGTGGGCATGTTAAGCAAAATCAGTCCATGTGCAAATCAGAGCACTTGCACTGGTCCCAAAATACCACCTTCAGAATGTGACAAGTGATAAAGATTTCTGTCTTTATACTGTTGTAGACTTAAGGCTTTTAAAATAATCTGTTTTCTATGACTATAACCAGCATTGAGGCCAACTGAGCTGCATACAAACAGCACAGAGAATGGAGTTCATGCAGGACCTTTTGTTCTAAAAATACGTGTGTCTGTCATTTGAGTTAAACAAGATATTCTGTTATCTACAACAGAACCAGCAGGAGGGCTTTTATTCAACTTTCAGAATGACATAGTAGGCAATGTTTTGACAAAATAATATTTCTCTTTCCTTATCTGAACCAATGTGTTTTAGTAGGATAAGAGGGCACTATATGTATTTTTTTTTTTAAATTCATTTTCTGCCTTCATAAAAAATTTTCCTTTGGGAAACTCTCACATATTCCATGCAAAATACAAGTCCATCTAGAGGAATGGTAGTTTTGAGGCCTAGAAGACAGGAGATATGGATTCAATTCTGATTCATTATTTTCTCTGCACCACTTTTAATGTTGTGGTAATAGTATGCATTGACTAAGACAGGGTGCTCTTCTCTGCACGTAAGACTATTTAATAATTTGTGAAATTATATCATGTTTATTTTTCACTGGGCTAAAGGGTAGAACAGTGTGGCTTTTTACAGGAGTCATTCTCCTCTCCTGAAGTCAATAGGATGTAACTGTTTTAGTGTATTTCTGAGGCAAGCTGGAAAGGGAGGTGACAGCCACCAAAAGTTTCCCCCAAACTTTTGGGGGAACTTTGCCTGAAAACACATGGAAGTCTGGAAACAACATATCGTGGTGCATCATGAGCCCTTTCACTTGTGGGATCAGGTGCAGGAGAGGGGTAGGGGCAACGCCCCTCCCCGTGCAGCACAACCTGAGTCCCGCGCTGGGGCCAGGCTGGGGACGTGGCACTGCAGAAGGGGGACACATCTGTACCACCAGCCCGACATCCCTCCCCATGCAGCTGGCGTTGGGCAGCTGAGGAGAAGCCACCGCACTGCCCTGGAGAGTGCCCATTTCTTGCTTCTTGATTGGAGCAGAACTCAGAAAGGCTAAATCTTTCCGAGCTTTGTTTGCCCTCCTCTCTTCCCTTTTCCTGACAAATCTGCTCCTGGTTTCCCTTCTGGTTCTTGCACTGTTTTAAGCTGCACGTTCTCCAGCTCCTCCGTGGGCTAGTAAATTTGTTTATTGTAAGGAATGCAGAAACATTCAGGAATGACTGAAGTAGAAGAATTAGGACTTTAAGAGGAAATGGTATTGCACAGACTGCAATGAAATCTTAGAGAAGGTGGTACTGCTTCTATGTGAATTACAGCTAATTTTCCAAAATAAACTGTACTACTTATAACCATCAGAACCCATCCCTCTAATGAACGTGAGTATTTGGTATATTAAAAAGAAAACATTAAGATTAAAGTCAATGGCAAACTGGAATGACATTACTTATTAGATAAAGACAAGCAGTTTTTCAAAGAAAACTGAATCTTTCACTCACAGCTGTAAACCAAGTCCCTGAATTGAAGTGGAGAACAGAATTGCATTTAATATCTTAGCAGAAATTTGACTTAGGATAGATAAATGTTCAACCAGGAGAGATCAGAAACAGGACTGGAACCTCAATACTATATATCTAATTTCACTTCAGGAGAATTACAAAAGCCTGCCAAGGGGCAATTGCTCATATGTTGAACTTGGATACTATTTTTCTCCAGACAATATTTTCCAGTGCTGCAGATATACTACAGTGATGTTTTTTTCCCCCAGTTTTTATCAGATGGAATTAAGCAGCTGGTAGAATGGAAAAAGATCACATCCAGCTGAAACTGAATGCTTGCAGCTTAGGTTTCCTCTTTAAACTGTGCAGTCCTGCTAAGTGCCAATAAAGTATCTGACATGCTTGAGCCTGTCTAGCCTGGATGGTCATTGCTTCATAACGTGTTGTCATTAGCACCAATTCAACTGAAACATAAATTAAGCCCTGTCCAAATCTGTTTTTTTTTTTTTTTTCCTTT